>JARHVA010002574.1:962500-1322500 GCA_037957365.1 Torreya grandis | reverse complement strand
AGCAGGTTGTTCTCTTGTAGTTCAATGGGATGTAAATAAAATGTGTTTTAAAAATAAAATATTTAAAATAAAAAATTACTAAAATATAGTGTTAATAGGTTTGATTCTTTATTTCTTACCTCCCCTCCATGGTGGAATTTTTTTTATTAAGGTTAAATGGGAATTTTTTTTGACTAGGGTCCCCAAACCCTATGTTAAGTATAACAAAAAAGAAACAAAAGGACCACTATAGTATAAAAAAGAGATAAAAACAAGTATAACTATAAGTAGCTAAAACACTACCCAAATACAACTAAATAATATTCAAAGATATGCCAAGAGTAGAGAGTAGTTGAAAGAAAACTTGAAGCCTAGTCCATGTCAAAATTTACAGAAACATCTTCCCAACAAGTCTTCATTCTTTTGAATTTTGAATAAATTTAGAGAATAAGATTTAATTTGTTAATATTCTTAGTTTCCATGGTGGAATTATTGATTAATCAAGCTAACAGGTAATCATATCATGTTTTATCCTCATCTAAGATAATGCAAATGTAGTTTGACATAGAGAAGGGTAGATCAAAGGGAAAAACATGTGAGAATGGTTTGTATTTAACCCTAATTTATATTCTATAATCCTACTTGGGTATATATGGTTAATGATATATAAATGATATGACACAGGGGTGAATATCAAATCTACAGTAGGCCAATTAATGTGTTAAACTCAGATGTAACATATGCTAAATTTGTTAACTTGAGATAGGTTATTAATGTAAAGTACAACTATGTTAGATATATAAATGAAATAAAATCAATTACTTATCTATTTCTAATCCTAATGTATATCTAGAATTGGTATAGGTATAAATCAAGTGAGGAGACAATTTTAGAACAATCATCAGATTCTAAATCTAGTGCCTTTAACTCTCTATATAGTTGCATCAACCTGGGATAGTTGTATTTATGCTAGTGTCTGGGTTCGACACTTGTGTCTTTTACAAAATATAATTTAAAATAAGATGTGACCACATAAATGCTTCTGGGTTTGGATTTACCTTTACTCTAGTGCATTCAAATCTGGGTCATGGATTATCACTCCTAGTGAAATAGCAAAATCTTAGCTTTCCATCTTCAATGTGACCTTGGGAAAAAATGTGTTAATGGGCACATAGTGTCAGACTAACCCGTAACAACCCTGATATTAAAAGGTTATACCTACATAGCCAATACTTTATATAAATACCTTAGAGTCATGTAGTTCTCCCCTATGTGTTGGCTTATGTGTGAATCATATAATGTGTGTAAAGCATGTACAATAGTGACCTAGATTATAACTTGAAAAATATGACTTTCTGACCACTCCTTTAGTATTGAAATATGTAGCTAGGTTTCTCCTATAATTTATATTACAATAATGTAGGATAGGAAACATTTTGGTAACTTGATTGATAATTTAGTGATCTTTTGGTATGATTATTAGGTGAGGAATGAATCAAGGTTGACATTTTATTTATACCAACCCTATCAGGAGATAAACTATATTAAATCACTTAATCCAACCATTTTAATATGTTTCATTTGAAAATTAGATGAATTTATAGCACTAGACACATGTATTAGGGTAGGATAGTAATGTCGATGTAACTATTTATCCTAGACATTAGTGTCCACATAGAAGGAGAGTAAACATAGGCTCAAAACTTGTAGAGGTGTAATATTAGTACATTTTTAACATTCTAGACAAGATGGGATGTATGTGTCATCAATATAAGGTTGGTCATAATATGGAATAGATGCAAGGATTTTGGAAGTGAAGTGTATGCAATCAGAAATGCATCATGTCTATGAATTAATCCTAGATCAGATAAGATAGATCATACTTACACTTTCTATTGGGAATACACTTGTTAAGAGGGATCATGATAGTTATGGGGATCTTCTAGACCCAATTAGGGGATAACTTGTATCACTTGTCACAAAATATCATGCTAAGAAGGGTTCCAAATCCTATATTCTAACATAATTACACAAAAAACCTAATAGAGTCCTAAGGTTTAAAACATTCACTTATGTTAATTTAAAGAAAGTAAAATCTAATCTAGTGCACACCAAAGATTGTGGCACAAAGTGGGGGTTAGAATAAATAAAACAAACATATATAGGGAGATTCAATTAAAGTATGAGTAACACCCTAATATATAAAAAATGAAATATATTATTATTCAAGCTAACACTTATGCTAATTTTATCTACTAAAAGAAAGGAGAACAAAGAATATACTTACCTAAATGTGAACCCATTGAGACTCAATCTCTCCCTTGGCCAAAGGGGCTTTGTAAGAGGTTGTTTCAATTTTTAAGGTTCACTAAGAAAGGCCAAAGCATCTAAGACTTATCCATAATACTAGATTCTCCAAATAAGAAACATAATCTAAGTCTCCTCAATTAGATTAGTGGAAGAGAATATTGTGAAGAAGCATGAGACAATAATAAATCTTGATTGCACATATGAATAATGACTAAAATGATCTTATATATACAGGTAGATCTTACCCTAAATCCTTTTGGGAACATCGACTGTATAGGGTCAACCTAGTCAACCTAGTGTGTTTTTAGGTACAATTTACCAGGTCTATGTTAGGTCAGTTAAAAGGATAAAAAACCAAGAAAGTAAAGAATATTCCTAAACTATACTAGGTCAACCTAGTTGACCCAATACAATCGATAGTCAAAAATGAGTTTAAAAAAATAAAGGAGGGATATAAAGAGGAAAAGACTAGAGGAATACTCAAGGAAGGAGAAATAGCTTGGGGAATAGTTTTGGGATCTGGTTGGATTGGTAATAATGTGGGAAAAAGGGACAATAATCCTACAAAGAACTAAAGGTCTACCCACCCCTTTCTTGGTGCACCCCTTAGGGCATTCACTTAGAGAGATTAAGTCTCGATGGGTTCTTGTAAGATATAAAGCATCGACAATTGATAAAAGTTAAAAATATTATGTGTATACATATGCCCCACTCAAAGCTCATCACATGTCACTAAGGTGTAACAGGGGATGGTGCTTTGAGAAAGAACATAAGGACACACATAAAGTTGATGCTAAAAAAACTTGCAGTATTTTAAAATCATAAAATAGCTAAAATTAAATGATTGAAATGAAAACTAATCTAAAAATTAAATAATTGAAAAGTAAATGCATTGCGTACATTGACTTACCTTTATCATGGGATGATTGTATACTATGTTGTTAGTTTTGATTGTGTAGGGTGCAGAAACTACTTTTGACAAACCCAAGAATACAAAACTAAGGAGCAAAATAAATAAATACAAGGAAAGCCAAGATAATTGGTGCTATGAGGATGGGACATAATTAGAAAATTTGGAAAGCTAGGGTGATATGTGATATGTTAGATCAAATGACCAAGCCAAACAACAAGAGTAATCAGGTAACCAAAAATCCAAGGCTACTAAAAAGCAAAAAACTCAAACACACTATCCTTAAGTAAGAAAGGCAAACTCACCAAGTCAAATCAAGGATACATGTCAAATAGGATGGTAAAATAAAAATAAATTGAAAAAGACTAAACAAAATGGTAAAACAACATTGATGAATGAGAAGTAACAAACCACATCTCACTCAACAATGGAAAAAAAGATGCATAAAAAGGAAAACAACATTGTTAAGTGAGAAGTAACAAGCCAACCTCACTCAACAATGGAAAAAGGGTACAAACTCAGGTGTTCATAATTGAAAGATTAAAAAATCATGATAAATGGTAATAAGAAAGTAAAGTAGGTTTAGTAAATGTAAAATGATGGTGTAAAGAAATAAGAATCCATAGTTACTCAAACATGTTTCATTCTAAGGATAGATAAAAATGAAACAAAGTAGTGCTAGCATGTTTTTAAGAGGTGAAGAAAAAGGAATTAAAGATGAAGGGAAAATAGATTTGGAATAACAATTTGTTTATCAAGGGGGGAAAATGAAATGGGTGGAGGGGATAATGAAAAAAACCAAGATATAGGAACTCTTTATTGAAGTCAAGACACTCAAATTAGGTTTGTCAAAACAAGAGGACTTTCAAACTTAAGGACTATGAAAAACTTCTCTTAGCAACACAAGTCTTGGGTCAACAAATGGAGTATATAGATCATTCAATGAAGGCTATATACATGAAAATTAAAATTGACCTACCTCCCCATGATGTGTTCCCTAATCTTTAGAACCCCTTATAAAGCTGTCAATAATTGCTATAAAGCTGTAATGGGATATAAATTAGCCTTCTTATAAAGTAGTCTTTTCCTCTACTACAAAGACTAGGTACTTGCATGAGAAAGTAGGTAGCATTGAAAGATTTTTTATTCTTCTCTTCTAAACTACTAGCCTACTGCACCCCAAAGGACCTTGGCTTTATCATGAGGCCAAATGTGGAGTTTGAGCCTCAACTAAAAGAAGGAGATGTTCTTTGAATCATTTATTTTAGTGTGATTAGAATTTTTTAAATTTATATGTTGCCTTTTAGATATCATTTTCTTTTGTTTAAATGATTTGGATTTTAACATTCTTGATAGATTTTTCTATTCCTTCTCTATACATATTTGGAAAACCAAACATGGGTGTTAAAGATGAATTTAATTTGAAAACTTGTGACAAGGTTGATAAGAAAGAGAAAATTCAAAGAGCATGGGGTCTAAGAGTCTCATAAATCCAAGTGAATAAAAGTGTTATCTTGACTTGGACCATATTTTATCTAATATAGAGTAAAAGGAAGGGGAAATCAAGAGGAATGACACATAAAACAATTTGAATTACTTAAAATCACCAAAAAAATGTATCAAAGGGAAAAAAGGGATATAATGACAGTAAAGTGTGATTCCTTATCATGAGAAAGAGGGAGATGGAGGAAAACATGCTAACATAGATTATTATATAGATTTTATCTAGTAGAAGAAGCAAAAGCTAAAGTTGAGAATAAGGATCAAGAATATAAAAGGTGGTAATTTTATGAGGATGGTCAGCTCTTATCCATGGTCTTACAAAGAAACTCATAAAAATAGAAACCCATGAGGGTTCCTATAAATAAGAGAAAAAGTAAAATGAGGTAAGCAAAGAACTAGTGGTATTTTTTGAGGGATGTCAAGTCCTATCCATGGTATTATAAAGCAAATCACAAAAGAAAATCCCAAAGGATGCCAAAACAACATTGGAAAATAGCAATAATGAAATAAAATTAGATAAAATATGGTGATTTTGTAAAGAATGTTAGGGCCTATCCATAGTCTTACAAAGTAACTCACAAAATAAAAACCCAAGGGGTGTAAAACGCAAGAGAAAATGTAAGAAGATAATGAATACTATGGTACATCAAGAAATTAAAAGACCAAAAGTGAGGACTAAAGGTTTGAAAAAGGAAGGAAGCTGCTACAAAGGGAGAGACGCATGCTTAAGTAACCTACAAAAAGTGTTAGATAGATATAGATAAAAAAAACATGATGAGCATTAAATGTTTAGGTAAAGTACTTTTTAAAGAATTGAGCATTGGTGAGCTCTTTGAAAACATGGTCGTCATTGGTTTGAAGATGGTAGGTGCTTGGATCAAGAATGTCTTTACCTTATTTATCATGGGTGTAATCTAATTTAAGGACAAGATCACCAACATTAAAAGTGTGGACTTTAACATGTTTTTATGTTGTTGGTAGATATGAGCTTGTATTAGCAATTATGTTACAAGGAAGAAAGACAATGTTCATCAAGAAGATCAAGGGCATGAAGTTGAGCTTCACATTATTCTTCATTAGGAATAATACAATGAAGATATATACAAAGAGATGGAAACTCAACTTCTAAAGGAAGAACTGACTTAGAACCATAGACTAGAGAAAATGGAGTTACCCCAATGTCAATGTGTATGCTAGTTTGATAGGCCCAAAGTGAAAAGTAAAGATGAATATGTCAATCCATGTGGGTTTCACAAATTGTCTTTTAGATAAATTTTTTGAGAATTGTATTGGTGGCCTCAGCTTGACCATTGCATTGTGGATGATAAGCTGTGGAAAACTTGTGATTGATCTTGAATTTCTTGAAAATCTATTTAACATGTTTTTTTTTTAAACTACCATCATTATCAAGAATGATGGTATAGGGAATGCCAAAGTGGAAAATAATTTGGTTAAGAATAAATATGGAAATGGTAGAACTAGTGAAGTTAATGAGGGGCATGGCTTCTACCCACTTGATACAATATTTGATAGTAGTGATGATAAAGACATGGCCATCTTGGGAGTGAAGAAGTTTACCAATGAGATCAAATCCCCAAGTGGAAAATGGCCATGGATACTTGATATTTTTAAGCTTAGAAGGAGGTGAATGGATATGATCATCATTAAGTGGACAAAGAGTGTACCTTTTAGCATATTAAATTGCATCCTTTTCAAGAGTAGGCCAAAAGTAACCCATATGTAGGCATTTGGGAGATGTAACATGTTTACTATAGTGATCACCATAAATTCCCCCATGTGCTTATTCAAAAAGAGGAGGGACCTCATCTTGCATAACAAAATGGAGAAAGGTACCTTCAACATTGTGATAGTAAAATATTTTATGTCAAAATACATACTTGAAAGTTTGTTTATGAATGTGTGTCTTTTCATAAGAATCTAAATTAGGAGGATAAGTTTGGTGTTCTAAGAATTGAATGATATATTTATACCAAAGGATTGGCTAATGGTAATAGCCTCAATATGAGAAATACGTAAATCTAGTGATTGAATTGAGAATGAATATTTTATTATTTGTATAAGAAAAGAAGGATAAAAAATGACTTATTGTGGATGAAAAAGAGAATCTGAAGAGGAAAGAGAATCATTAATGGAATTTTGATCTCTAGGAATAGTCTCAATAGTGAAGGAGATGAAATCCTTAGTGAGAGTGGTTTCAATTTGATGATAGGTAATAAGGTTCACTTTTACATTAATAGTCACCATTAACTTAATGGAAAATAAGTTGAGAATCACCTAAAGCATGAAGGTATTGAATGTCTAAATTAAGAGAAGCTCTCATGCCTAAGATAAGAGATTCATACTCAACTATATTATTGGTGACATCAAAGGTGAAATGAAAAGCTAAGATAATGATCTTATCAAGAGGATTAATGAGAATACAACCTATCCCAGCTCCTTAAAGGCATTTAACACCATCAAAGTGGAGGGTCCAAGTATCCTCATGTAAGTCAACATTGATTTTAGGGAGCTCCTTGATAACTACCTTTGGTTTAGTAGTACTAGAGGGAGTGGAAGATTCTTTAATATTATTGCTTCAAGATCAGTAGTAAAGCTATGAAAGTAATCTTTAAGAGAGATAGATTGATTAAGACCTTAAATATAAAGAATATTGTCATTTGGAAGATCATCTTAAAGGGAAGAAGTGGCTATAATGGGAGCTAGAACAAGTTGATCAGCTATGACTTTCCATTTAGCAACTTTTTGATGATGTGAAGACCAAATTCCATAAGGAGGACCATCCATTTGCCAATTTTGTCTCCAGGAAGAAAGGACTTGGAGAAGAAATGAAGAAGGGGGTTGAAATGAAAAATGACATAAGTAGTTTGGTAAAGCATATAATGATGAAGATTTTTAGCCACAAAATAGATGGCAAAGAAATCATGCTCAATTTTGGTATAATTTGTTTCATAATTGATGAGGCCTTAGCTAATGTAGTAGATAGCATACTCTCTTCCCATATCATCTTATTGGGAAAGCATTGCCCCAACTAAAATAGTTGTGGAAGAGGTATATAGAATCAAAGGTTTATCATTGGAAGGAGGAAAATGTGTAGGTGGATGAAGCAAAGACTCTTTCATGTTTTTAAAGGTTTTTTGACATGGATCTATCCATTCTAAAGTAGTAGTTTTATTGAGAAGGGAGTTTATAGGATGAATTTGATATGCCATTTTAGGGATGAATCATCTAATTACCCCAATATTACCTAAATAAGTTCAAATATTGAGAATAGAATGAGGAATAGGCATGTTTATGATAACACTAATTTTGATATGATTAATTTCAATGCCATGGAGAGAGACTAATAATCCTAATAATTTTTCTAATGTGAATTCAAACACACATTTGTAAGGATTAAGTATAACTTTATATTTAAGGAGATGATCAAAGATGATAACAAGATCGAAAAGATGATTTTTATGATGTTTGGATTTAGCAATAAGATCAATCCACATAGGTTTCAACAATTTTATGAATGAGATCATGAAAGATGTGAGTCATTGCACATTGGTAAGTGGCTCCAACAATTTTGAGATCGAAGGACATTTTGACATAGAAATAGCTGCCCCATTCTTTGGTGAAAGTAGTCTTATGTTGGTCCTCAAGAGCTATATGAATCTGATTGTATCCTAAGAAGCCATCCATAAGAGATAACATTTTGTAACCAACCATGGAATCAAGATGACATCTATTTAAGGTAAGGAGAAGTTGTCCTTGGGAAAAAAAATATATTAAGATTATGGAAATCAATAAAATACAAATAACCGTAGTACCTTTCTTTCGAATGGGGATAATGTTGGATACCCATTCAGAATAATCTATTAGTTTAATAAATTTAGCATCAAGTAATTTGATTATTTCCTTATGACATAAGTTTGAAAATTAGGCAAAAAATTTATTTGCTTTTGATGCATAGAATTGACATTACGATAAGTAATGATGTTATGCACCACAATGATAGGGTCAATGATAAGCATGTCCTCATAGTACCAAGTGAAAAATTCATGATATTTTTCAAAAAATAAGCTAAAATTATCATATTCCATAGGTGAAATCTCTCAAGAAACTGTAATTGGTCGAGGACAAGATGGGGTACCATATTTGATGTGATTGTTTCTTTAATAAGCATGGCATTACCATCTTGAAAGTGATATGGTGCATTAGGCAAGGTTTAAATTGGATTTTTTTAGGATAAATGCTAGCAATGAAGTTTTTGAATCAAGGAATTTTAGTTTTGAAATATCCAAGATTATGATGCTTCCAAGGAAGTTGAGGTTCCTGGGCATGGAGTAGCTCAATAATAGCTTTATCACTAGGCAAGGTAAGAAGAGGACCATAATATATGACATCTAATTCAAGTTATAAAATTTTATTTCCATGGTTATAATACTTAGAATTAATTTGATAGACACCAATTTCCTTGGCATCAAGTGTAATTTTAGGAGAAAAAGAAGTAGATGGAATAAAAGAGATTAGTATGTCAGTGGTTTCAATGATGGGAGAAGGATTAGATGTAATGATTGGATTCAAATCTATAGGAACTTTTGGAGGTTCAGAAGGTATAATTTGTTTTACCACCCAAGAAGTATCAATAAAATGAGGATTTACAAGAAGCAAATGACCCTCAAGATCTAAGGTACGATCCATAGAAATGGTATGCACATCCTGATTAAAAGCATGGATTTGGGCTAAAGCTTTTTAGTAGTATTGGGCATCCAAATCTCTATATTGAGCTTGGGCCATGATATAGTTGTCATCATATGTTAGAGAAATCATACAATCTTGAAAATCATGGGGAGTTTCAGAAGGTGAAATCCCAATATTGTTTAATGTACAAGGATACATGATGAGAGGATCTTGAAATAATTTAGCCACTCCAAAATAATTGCAAGTGAATGCATCTTATGGTAAAGAAGGATCTTGAGTATTTTATGGAGGGGGAAAGTTGGTAATCTCATTAATAAAAGGAACAATATGGTCTCTTGGTAATAAATAAGGAGGAAACCATTGCAAAATATATGGAGGAAACTTAGTAGTATTTTAAGTGTGTTACAATTAATTGGGCTCATCATCATTGGAATCTTCAAGAGTAACATGTAAATTAGGACTCATGTTAATGAACTTAGGTAAAAGATCATTATTAATATTAGGATTTGTAGGAATATGATATTGAGGTTTAGGATTAGGAAGTTGGATACTCCATGGATTGGGATCAACTTCATGCTTGTACAATTTTCCAATATGTAAGAATTTAATACATTGACTACCATAAGAAGCAATAGCTCACATTAAATGATTCCATTGACAACAAATAAGGATATTGTAAGATAAAGGGAGATCAAAGACCATAATATTGGTTCAAATAGTCTTAGGTCCTATGGTTAATGGAATCCAAACACAACCAAGTGGATTTTGATTAGTCTTATCAAAACCATGGAAAGTAAGACATGCTTGCTTAAGATGATCTTTGTTATAACCAAGTTGTTCTATAATCTACAAGGATGTCACATTAATACCAAAGCCTTCATCAACTAAGACATTTCAAATAAGAGTGATATTAATGGCTATTTTAATAAAGAGTGGCAGATCATCGACATGAAAAATAATTTCATCATTAATCATGTCCTCTTCAAGAAACTCCATGGAAGGTTTGAAACAGGGACACAAGGTTTCAATGGTGTTGACATTAGTAGGTTGAGAGTTAATATAAGGTGGTTATTCATCAATGGAGGATGGATCTTCAATTTTTTTAAGTTGTTGCATAAGGAATTTATGATGATAGGATAAAGTGTGAACCAACTCCATAAGAGGAATATTACAAGGCATAGAGTTGACTTCCTCAAGAAAATTCCAATGAGATTTAGAAGAACCATCATGAGTTTTAGAAGGTAAATTATTTTCGGAAGGTATAGATGTGGTTGGAGGATTATAAGGATGAATTTTTTCCTTGGGTGATTCTAAATAAACATTATAGGTGGTATTATCTTTAAGAAGTTATTCTTCAAAATATGGCTATTTAGGCTTGGTAACGGGATCTTTGTGAACTAGTTTACAATGTAATTGACCTTAGAAATGTTGAAATATTGAGATTTTTTATAATATTGGTCATAATTATCATCAATGGCACATACATCCTTGACATTTTCTTGATTATTAGAAGAAGATTTTTGGTTATTAGAGGTAGAAGCTTTGAAAGTTTATCATTTTTGGGAAGCAACATTGTACTCTTGATGATGAAGATTGATCATAACTTCATGATTGAATGAATCACCAAGCATATAGGATATATAAAAATTATTGAGCCCTCTAAAATATTCATGAGAATTCCCAATGTCAACATGGAACCAATAAAAGAGATTAGGATCATACCACTTAGGAGGGTCATTGGGATAGATGAAAGGTTTAGAGTGTAGTAAAAATTGTTTCATTTGCTAAACTCAAAGAGGTGTATGAGAAGGTGAAGGAATATTAGTTTTGGTAACTCCTTATTTGGTTTATAGAGAATTACTAGTGATAGCATTAGATATTTGGAAATTTCCTATAAGAATTTTAATATTAAGTTCAAATTGCTTCATAATAAAATATTGATGCTTAGCTTGATCAAGAGCTTCATTAAGTGTTTGAGGAGCCAAGTTTTGTACCTTATATTGGAAATTATAAGTTAAATCTATGATAAATAGTTTTAATAATTTATCATCATTCATGTTATGATAAGCTTTGTGAGATAAATATTTCCATCTTTTGATAAAGTCATGAGCTGATTTAGTTAGACATTGTTTGGCATTGATAAAGTAGTTAAAACAGTTTTCAAGAAGATCATTGTGTTGAAACTATTTAACCAAAATATTAACCAAATATTCAAGTTACCAAATAGAATGTTGAGGTAATTGATTATAACATTATAATACATCACCAGTGAAAGTTTTGATTAAGAGTTTAGTAGTGGCAAGTGTATTAGTTTGGATCCACTCTTTGTAAAGGTTGCCAAATTCTTTAAGAAATGAGGAAGGGTCCTTAGTCCCATCATATTTGATAGTTAGAGATATGTTACCAATATCAATGGAAATAATGAAGGGAGATAAAAGATAATTTTGAATGGTTTGAAGTATCTTTTTATTCATTATGGGTTGAGGAATAAAATTACCCAAGGCATCCCTAAGAGGTGGTGGGATGAATTTAGGATTAGATTGAGGATGAATAGTTAGAGGTTGATTAGCCAAATTGATTAATTGTTTTTGAAGTTGCATCATTTTGTTAGAATTATAATTTTACATATAGTTCATATGTTGAATGACTTGGGATAAAATTTGGGTTGTATCAGGAGGTGGGTTGGTGTTTGTAGGAGCACTCCCCATATTGGTATTAGGGAGAGGATTGTTAGAAGAAGGATTAGTGGGATTGTTAAATAAACTTGTATCAATAACTCCCATATTAGTTTGAAGATTTTGAGAAGTTTCTTGGTAAGTATAGAAAGGATCAAATCCATCAACTTCATATTGAGGTGTTATTTGCACCATATTGCATTTCATAGATGAAGGAGGAGAAGATGTGCCCTAAGATTGATGGTGATCTTAGGAAGAAAAAAGAGGAATAAATTAGCATCCTTTATAGTGCCTAAATGGATTCAAGCTATCCAAAAAAATTCTGATAGGAGATTTCATTCTAATTGAAGAGAGATAAACATAATGCAGAATTAGAAAGATAAGGAGTTAGATTGAAAAATAAGGAAAGAAAAAAATAGTACATGGTCGAGTGGGTTGATCTAGTATAAAAAACAGGTCTTGTAAACTATATAAGGTTGATAAGGTCAATATAGTACAATAAAAAGAGGTAGGGAAAAGGTGGAAAAAGAGCTATAGACTTTACAGGGTTGACTGGTTGATCCAGTATAGTGAATAGGGGTTGAAAAAGATATAGGGTTGACTAAGTTGATCTAGTACAATAAACAGGGAGAAAAAAAGGTGATAACAAGTTATGAGCTGAAATAAGACAATTTTTGTAGCTAATCTAGGAAAGTAAGGGTTGAAAGGAAACAAACAGTCAATTGGATCAATGCTAGCCAATCTAGTTGAGGCACATAAAACAAAACCTTGTACTAATGATGGATAATGCAATTTTTTGCACACATAATTGAGCAAAGAACAAGCAATTAACTTTAAAAGTAAAGAGCTAACTAATTGGTCAACTTGATTATTTATTAGATTATTAAGATATGATTTTAAATGTGATTGGAAGTTAGCTATAAGAAAGGTACTAGAAAGCAATCTAAAGATGGTTTCATGTAGTTTGGGTTAAAATGGATAGTAGTGGTAATGATATATGCTTGTTATTAGGGCCTACCCCCTCACTTCACACATCGTGATGATAAGGGTGCCGATTTCTTAACTAAAATAACCATTAACCACTCTTTATACTTGACCAAAGTATCAAGTTAGCTTCCCCTTTAGTGATGAAACATAATTAGGTTGGCCTAAGGTAGACAAAATTTTAAAGTGATTGTTTATGTTTTCATGATTTGGCCATGTGTGCATAAAATAAAAATAGTGAAACTAAGAGATAAATTGAAAATCCCTTAATTAAACTATGTGAACTATTCTAAGCATGTAAACAAAAAGAAAAGAAAGGTGTGAGCTAATTACTAACAGATATGAGGTTAATTCCAAATTTGAAACAAGGTATAGTGTTATCACTATATACACAAAATATAGAATAGGGTAGATAGGGTCAAACCTATACTATGGAAGCAAAGTTTGAAAATGAACAAGGTTAACAGTCTTAATCTAATTATTTTAGATAACACACATAATATAGAAATAGGCCGGTAGTGTTGATCTAATTGATTGTGCAAGGGTAATTTTGAAGACTACAAACTATGAAAGAAAAGATATAAAAGAGAAAAATAGAGAAGTAGAAAGGAACCTTAGTGAATCAGAGATGTAATGAAGGAAGATTGCTAATGAAGAACCTTGAAGTATGCTTAAGAAACCTACAACTTGGGTCGATAGGATTTATCAAGTTGTATAATAACCTACTAAAACGTGATAAAACTATAAGGGGTCAACTGGGTTGCCTAGTATGTTGAACTAGGTGTCTGAAAACCTAGAAACCTATACTAGGTTGACTGGGTCGATCTAATTGCCTATTCCTACAACCTAAACATAGAGATAAAAAAGCTAGGTCAACAGAATCGATCCAATATGTCAAAATATATGGTAAAAATGATAATCAAAATAAATAAAATAAATTAAGGTAAAAGTGAACAAATCTTGTGAGGCTTAGTTCATGTTAGGTTCACTATAATGTATGCAAACATAAATGCATCATGTCTATGAATTAATTCTAAATCGAATAAGATAGATCATACCTACACTTCCAATTGGGAATACACTTGTTAATTGAGAGCATGACCAATATGGGGATCCACTAGACTTGATTAGGGGATCATTTGTATCACTTATCACAACATATCATGTTAAGAAGGGTTTCAAAGCCTATAATATAACACAATCACATAAAAGCCCTAATGAAGTCCTAAGGTTTAAAACATTCACTTATACTAATATTAAGAAAATAAAATCTAATCTAGTGCACATAAAATATTATGACACAAAGTGGGGGTTATAAGAAATAAAATTAACATGTATAGGGATATTTAATTAAATTAAGTATGTGTAACACCCTGATACATCAAATATGAAATATAGTATTATTTGAGCCAACACTTATGCTACTTCTATCTACTAAAAGAGAGGAGAATAAAGTTAGAATATACTTACCTAAATATGAACCCATTGAGACTCAATCTCTCCCTTGACCAAAGGGGCTTCACAAGAGGTTATTGTGGTAAGGATCACTAAGAAAGGCAAAAACATCCAATACTTATCCACAAGACTAGATTCTCCAAATAAGAAACCTAAGCTAAGTCTCCTCAAGTAGAATAGTGAAAGAGTAGATTGTAAAGAAGCATAAGTGAATAATAACTCTTGATTGCACATATGAATAATGACCAAAATTATCTTATATATATGTGGATCTTACCCTAAATCCTTTTAGGAATGTTAGCTGTATAGGGTTGACCTAGTTAACCCAGTGTGTTTTTGGGGATAATTTACCAGGTCTATAATAGGTTGGTCAGAAGGCTAACAAACCAAGAAAGTAAAGAATACCCCTAAATTATATTGGGTTGACCCAATTGACGTAGTATAACTGATAGTCAAAAATGAGTTTAAGATAAGAAAGGAGGGATGGAAAGAGGAAATAATTGGAAGAATACTCAAGGGAGGAGAAATAGCTTAGGGAATGGTTTTGGGATTGGGTTGGATTGGTAATAATGTGTAAAATAGGGACAATAATATTGTGAAGCACCAAAGGTATGCCCACCCCTTTCCCAGTGTACCCCTTAGGGCATGCGCTTAGAGAGATTGAGTCTCGATAGGTTCCTACAAGATGTAAAGCATAAATAATTGATAAAAGTTAAAAATATTATGTGTATACATAAGACATATATAGAACTAATAGGAATAACCATGTTCTAAATTTTCCAAGTGTACAAGAATGAGGTGCTACATAATCAAAAAATATCATCTACATTTTACACCCCTTTAATCTAGTAAATAAATCACTACTTTAAAGGAAAGTAAGAAGTACCTAGGTGTGTATGCACACCTTGTCTTTACTTGAGTTGAATTTGAGTATTTTGTTGGATTTGAATTTGAGTGTTTTTCTAGTGATTGACCTACAACCAAGAACATGCTATAGTGGATAATCAATCCATATAATTTGGGTTAAAAGTACATGAAATATATTGAAAATTAAAAAATAAGGTTCAAGAGTACACCTGTGTGTCGATGTAACTGCCTTACATATTACAAATTTATTTTTATAAAATATTTATCATTTCAAGGCTCTAAAACTAATATTAGAGATATATATATATATATATATATATATATATATATATATATATATATATATAGAAAGAGAGAGAGATATTTGAAGGCACATTCCCCTAAATTTGGAGCAAAAGTGAGTTGTCACCTAGTAGTTGAGATTAACTCAATCATGCAACCGAATGATACTTATAACCTAGTGAGTTTAGATGATCAAGTCTAAACTAAAAAATTGGAAATATTTAATGATTTAAATTACCTCTACCATACCAAAATTTGAACCAAATATTGTAATATATTGGATCTCTAAATTCTATAAAATTCTACAGGGTATTAACACATACAATAGTTTTAAAATCTAAGATTGATTTATATTTTTTAATATTAGACACATGTTACATAACATATGCACCTTATATGTGTCTCATGTCAAAATTATGTATAAAAATGGTAACATGTATACAATTATTCCACAAATATGAATTTGAATCATATAGTTATGTGATTTGGCTAATTCATATAACTGTGTAAGTGTGGAGGACCTGCTTCCAAAGCATGCCCCCACTATATATCGATAAATCTGAAATTGATATAAGTACCAATAGGGAGGACATGTTTCTAAGACATGCCCCCACTATAAACTAGAGATGTTAAATACTAAGTAGGTGTGGATAAAATGCTTCCAAATCATGCTTGCACTGAAGATGTTAATTAATATAAATACCATACTGAACGAATGTGGAGAACATTCTTTTAAATCATGCCTCCACTAAATATGAAAACTATGAATGTGTGGAATCCATGTCCACATGACATTCCCTAAGTGAATTTGTAAATTTGTATAAATACAAAATTATAAATAAATGTGGAGAACATGCTTCCAAATCCTGCCTCCACTATAATTTGGAAACTATGAATGTGTGGAAGTCATGTCCATAGGACATGCCCCCACTGAATTTGAGAACTATGAAAAGTGTGGATGACATGCTTCCAAATCATGCCTCCACTAACATGACCCCTATTTGAGGTGAGATAAAATAGTACTTGGAAGTTACCTCACCTCAAAATGGTAAGACAATTTTAAATTTGTGAATGTAACCATGTAGCATATAGAAGGAAACATGTCTAGTTAAATGTATCATTGAAGTGCACAGAACCAATGGGATCACATGTAGGCCTAATATGCATGATAAAGATCATCAAAATATATAGATAGTAATATTACAAGATGAAAAAGCAAACAAAAACACATAAGACCACTCAAAATCAAGTCAAAAGTCAATAGTCTAATGAGACAATAAATAAGGGGCATGTTCAAATGCCACAAAATTGAATGGACATGACTTAGTCAAATGTCCACAAATTAATTAATGACATATTCAAATGTCCATACAAAAATCAATGACATATTAATATGTCCACGAAGGAAAACATAGGCATAGGGGCTGCATATAATGGAGCGTATTCAAATACTCAAATAAGCAAAGAAATAGCAAGGCAAAACACTCAAGGAAGTGTGTAAAGTAAAAGCATAAAAAACCAAAATAAACATGTCATAGTGGCCCATGGATCAAATGTGTTATCAAAAAACATCAAGTACATAGTATACTAAGTACCATGTACAAGATATAAACGTAAATAAGGCATGTGTAAGAACATATGTAAGCTCAAACATGATAATGTAGAGTGATAATCAAAACATATAACCTGTGTCTATCAAGATCATATAGGATGAATGCCCCCAACGTCCTAGTGATGTGAGTTGAGATAAAGATAAACACACAAAAGTGTATCATGTATTTGTGTGTTCTTTTATATGTGTATGTATGAGTAAATGATATGTTACTCCTCAACAAGGACCTAAAATATAGATTCGAAGGAACCAATAGAACATGTAGGTGCCGATTTTTTTTTGAATGCTTTTTTATTTCTTGGTATTTTTAGTATTTTTGAATATGAGTAAGGATCCTCCTATGAGGCCATCCAATTGATAGTCATAGATATCTCCCCCTACTATGAAACTTAAAACCTTAGGTTGGATATTTTGTATTTTTTTCATCATTATTGACTAAGTTTAAAAGGTGCATAACATGTTCCTCCTCAAGTTTTACATGTGTAGTAGAAGATGTAATGATATCATTTGAAATATGTATTAATTTACCTTCATGAGGAAAGGAAACACCTTATTGATTTTGGTCATTTTTTGCTTCCATTTGGTATAGCCAAAGAGTTTTGAGTTTAAATCCATATGGATATGTGGTAGGCATAACCAAAACCCATCTTTGAATTAATTGAGGGCCATAATAAATTTGTATTATTATGTTTCCCGAGTCTTTCTAAGTGACCTTCTTTTTTAAATCTTGTAAGTTAAAAATGCATTGTTGAAAATGCTTTATACTGCAAGTGGTTTTTTTGTGCGTAGGATTAATATGGTTACGAAAATAATAAGAACCACCTATGTATAAGGCAACTGTTAAATAATAGTGATGTGTGCACTTTTTTATTTTCTTAAGGCTAATTCCTTTGAAGGATCATCAAATGTAATCTTTTGGTCATCGATAAGATCTTAGATATTGTGTTTCAAGGTAAAGCATTTGTTCATAGCATGCTTAGTTATTTGGTGATAGTCATAATAAGAATTTGCATCATACCCTTTGGGTAGAGGTCTATTTACATCAAAATTGATAGGAAGGAGAGACATAAGTTGACACTCTAGAAACTGCAAGAGTAATGAAGCTAGGGACTCATGTAGAATTATAAATTGTCTCCTTGATACCTTAGATAATATAATATGCCTAGGCATTTCTAATGAAATAATATGATTTTTCAATAAAGTTATATCCAAGTCTAAAGATTGATTTTTATTTTGTAACTCATGTAGTAGCTTGATCATATTTGTTAGTTAATCTTCTAGGGTTTCACAAGTACAAGCCCTAGGTATTTCATGATTGAACATTCATATGTGTACCAATAAGGGATGTTAGAAGGGTTTTATGGTTACCCTCATTTGGAAAAATATGATGATCCCCTTTATCCTTTGAAGGGGTGATATTATGAACTTGTTTAGATGGATTATATTTATTACCCTCATTAGGGTTAGGATAAATAAGCTCATTTTAAACATTAGAATAGGAAGGAGTATGCGAGAATCCATATTTTAAATCCTATATGGATTGAATGGATTTAACCAATAAATTAATGTAGTAATTCATATCAACTGTAAGGTATTAGACCATGAAATAATTTATAGATATGTCCATGGTAAACATGATTTCAAGATTTATTAATTAGGGATCAACAATAGGAAAAAGAAATAATTAAACCCTAGCTTGCCTAGGGTTTAATGTTCAAAGATCAGGTTCAATAAATGTTTAACCCTAATTTTGATTCAAGAATCCTATTTGGGTAGATAGGGTTAAGGATATATAAATCATATGGCACAGGGGTGAATATCATATCTATAATAGGCCAATTAATATGTTAAATTAATATGTACCATAAGATAAATTTATTAAATTGAGATAGGTTATTAATAGAAAATACAACTATGATAGATATATAAATTACATAAAATAAATTACTTAGTTGGTTTTGATTCTAATGCATTTTTAGATCTAGTACATATATAAATTAGGTAGGAAGACATTTCTAGAACAATTATTATATTTTAGATCTGGTTCCTTTAGCACTCTAGATAGTTATGCCAACGTGGGATAGTTACGTTGATACTAGTGTCTAGATTACATGATAGTGTCCCATATGAAATATAAGTTGAAATAGGATGTGACCACCTAGATGCTTTCAAGTTTGACTTTGCCTTCACTCTGGTGCATTCAAATATAGGTCATGGACTGTCACTCTTGGTGAAATGGCAAAACCCTAGCCATATATCTTCAATTTTATCTTGGGTAAAAATGGGTTAGTGGGCACAAGTGTTGATCTAACCCATAATGATCCCACTATAAAAGGGCATTTCATTCATAGCCAATAATCCATAATAGGGCCTCAAACTCATGTAGTTCTCATGTACTTGTTTTCTTGTGTGTGAATCATGCAATGTGTGTAAAGCAGGTACAAAAATGACCTATCTTGTAACTTGGAAAATATGACCTTATGATTGATCCTTTATTACTTTAGACCTGTAGCTAAGATATTACGTTCACTGATATTATAATAGGGTAGGATAGGATATAGTTTATTAACTTGAGTACTTCTTGAGTGTTCTTTTGGTCTGATTGTTAGGTGAGGAATGAATAAGGGTTGATATTGTATTTATACCAATCCTATCAAGAGATAGATTACATTAAAGCACTTAGGTTGACCATTTTAATAAGTTTCATTTGTAAATTAGATGACTTGAAGGCATTATACACTTACATCAGGCTAACATAGTAACATTGATGATACTGTTTGTCTTGGATGTTAGTGTCTAGGGAGAAGGAGAGTAGGCATAGGCTCAAAACTTGCATAGGTGTAAAATAAGTATATTATAATAATTATGGGAAAGATGAGATGTTGTAATCACCTAAAAGTGATATTTGATTACTAAGAGTGATACTTGAGATAACCTATTCTTAGCTTATCCCTAGATTTATAATGGATCCTTTTATCACATGCTTTCAGCCTTTGTGTGGACCACTCCCTAGTCAGCTAAATACAATCCCAAACCTTAATTCTTAGATCCTATCCCTTCATTCATAGTAGCCTTCTAGTTGAACAATATCGCCATTTAAGGACACTAAAGCCACATGGCACTAGTTTCCCCAACATGGTTCTAGTGTCACTTGCCCTAACTTTCTAGAATGGATATATTTTCAAAACTTAAACCCTCTTAAGGTCATCCTAAGCATATTTTATTATCTGCACAAGCTATGTAATGCTATAAATACATGAATTTTAAAACTCTATCCACTATATGGAAAATACATATAAAATACCTATTTAAACATGAAACAAGTTGAGAAAAATCAAGGTTATTAATCCTTATTCTACCCTACTTCTACATACTACCATCTACAGTTGCCCTAAGCTCAAATTTTCTAGATTTCTAATCTCAAGAACATTCAAGGTATTCAAGACCACTATCATTCTATCATCACCTGTAATTACACCAACACTTAAGTGGGGATAAATACATTGGGCTTGATCCCTCCTCAGAGAACTAGTATGTAGGTAATTCTCTTCACAATGGGGTGTTGAGGATGTCCAGCCTATCCTACTAATGAACACACATTTTTAGATCATGACCTACTTGCAAGGAGAATTAGGGTTAGAATCATAAATCAAATATTATAAGCAAAATAAATATTTTTATATTTTTTTTGCACAAGAACATAACCCAGAGACATAGGCACATATGCACCCATAATTTAGGAACAATCCTACATAGAGGACACTAGTTACCTTTTCTTGACACTAGATCCACATGGTACTACTGTCCAAGTGTGGTGATATTATATAAGAGAGGATATGACATAGGTATCACGTTGATGAAACCCAAACCTATTCATATCCTAGTTTTTATCACTCAACTCTTATGCATCAATTATTTTCCAGATAAGTCTTTATTTGCACATATTTATTACTATTTTTAGAAAGTCAAAACAAGTGAAAATTTGTAAAAAATTAGTGCTTATTTATTGAATATTATTTCACTTATTTAGAATAATCAAACCTTTCATTAAACATTATATTTACATAACTAAATCCTAAAAGGTAAAAACATTTGGTGAACCTGACTTACTTCAAATATTTCTTTAAAACCCTGATTTCATCCTAGGGTTATCCTTCTCTATTTTTATGTAATAAATTAAGGTTATTAACTTTTGATTTTTAATAATTTTTACACAACCTAACTGATCCATATCAATCTTCTATTATGGTTTCATTGATCAAATATTTTGAAATTTTATCTCAATCCCTAAAAACCCTAGTTTTGCATACCAGGTCCTCAAACACACAAAATTAGCCTTTAGGGTTTCAAATAAAATTATAATTTTTTTTCTATATATTGGGTTGAATATTTACTATATTTTCACATATAACTATGTTATATTACATTATACCTATTGTTTACTTTTTAGTCATTGCTTACATTATCATTTTTGGCAAGTTTAAAATGACATCCGAGAAGCCTCTTGCCCCTCACCCAATTGATCAATTTGTAAAATTTTCACATAATTATACAAATGAATGGACAAATTTTCAAGATTTCACACTAGAACATGATAATTATAATGACTTCAATTATAATGATGATGATGATGATGATGATGATGATGACTATTATTATAATTATGGATATGAGGATTACTATGAAAAAGACAATTAAAATGAACATGAGGATAGATTAGATGCATCTTATTTTCTTTCTCCTGTCTCTCTTTTCCTAATCCTCAAACTCACACTAATAATATAAGGCCAAAATAACCCTTTGTTGGTAGTGCTTTGTTTCAATGTGATCCTAGATTTTTAACCATTTTTGCTACATCTTTATTCAAATTAAATCAATATAAAAACAATAAAGTAAATTTACCATTTCATATTTCAAGTAACATTATACATGATGTTATTAGCATAGAAAAAAAAATGCACATTCTTTACCCTTCTCAATTCAATTTTAAAAAGCATGTACAACTGATTTTTTGCCTTTTATCGATGCACAAAATAAATTGGATGATATTATTTTATCACTTTCTTTCACATTTCAAGCTCAATACAATAATTCTATGTAAAATGTATAAAATTCAAATATCTCTAAATCTTTTCTTACATGTCATAATGTGGAAAATGAAAACATGATTGCTACTTCTTATACCCTTGCTTCCAAGATTAAAAATAATAATCATACATACATTCCACTCATAGCTAGTGAAGACATGCATTGCATTTCACCTACATAGGATGACACATTGCATAATAGTAAAAATTTAAAATCTTCTTTTACTATATCTTTTAGTGAGCATGCAAATGATACGTTTTCTATTATTACTTCTACAAGTTAATTAAACTCTGATATTGATGAACCTTGGGATAATGATGATTACTATAATTATGGTAAATAAGACATGGAGTCTACATCTTCTATTTCTCCTCATACTTCACTTACTTCACTTTTTCAAACAAATTATAGGTCACATGTTCACACACACACACACACACACACACACACACACACACACACACACACACACACACACACACACACACACACACACACACACTTATTCTTATGTTCATAGTTTACATAACTTACATTCACATGATAATAAAGTACCTTCAAATCAATTAGTATGTGATACTTATTTTAAAATTAAAAAAATAATAGATAGAAATGAATCTCCCTCAACCCCCCTTGCTATAGTAGAATTTTTTTCTCAACCTAACATAAATAAGGGTAATAACTCCTTTCCCTCTAACTAGATCTCATTTATCACACCTAAAAAGGTTACAGAGAGAAAACCAATCCTCCCTAAAAAAGTTTCCAAACGTAATATACCAATGGTTAAGATACATAACAAAATTAAAGAATTAAATGAACCCCTTGATGATGATGATAATATCGCTTCACAAGTGGTAATTTCAATGATGCATTTCATGGGTGATTTGCTAAAAAAATCACACCATCTCACATTAGAGAATAAGGCATACCAATCTTGGGCCGATGTAAATGTCATTCATGGTAACACTATTCCACATAAAATTTTCACTAAAATGTTGCCACCCAACTTTTAGATAATAGTATTACCTACATTTGATGGGCATGTAGACTTATACTTGCACCTTCAAGATTATGAGAAAGCCATGGCACATGTCACCAATAAGTTGACTCTAATACAATTATTTCCAAGGTCCCTAGATGGGGAAACACTAAATTAGTCCCATCATACAATCCCTAGTGTGTCACTACATACATATGAGGAGTTAGAAGTAGTATTTCTCAAGCACTACATACAAAATAAGGGACCTCAATTGACACATGAGAGGCTACCCTCATTACACCAGTGTGAAATAGAACCAACAACTAAATACTTTTTAATATTTAAATCATATTTGCATTAAATAATTTTCTAACCAACATATTTATAGGTACATTACATCTTTTCCAGAGGCCTCATTTTTCCTCTTAAGGATAAATTATTATATCAGACATCTAAATCATTTTTGCATCTATGTAACATAGATATAGCATTAGAGATAGAATTAGGAATAATTGATACACATTTAGAGATAGATTTAGATGTAGGTTTCTCAGATCCAAAGTCATTTAACATGGTACAATAACCTACTACACTATTGACTTAAAAACTAGTGGAGCATAAAAAAACCAATAAAAATACTCAACAAGGGAAAAGAACCACTTTACAAAGAACCTCCTATAGTAACTCAAGCACATGACACCATTAGTGAGGCCATTTAATTTTCAAAAAAACATAGGCCTCATGAAATATTATTCACTTTACTAAATAGGGGGATGATCACCCTTGTTTCTAATATCACAATCCAGTATATCACTTGCACAAGATAAAGAATAAACCATATTATAATCTTCATAAGATCAATGGGCATTTAAATTATTATTTTTATGTACTCTAATAATACATTGATTATTATGTAAATCAAGGCATTATAGCATTCATATAGGGGGCACCAAGATCTCAATTTCTAAAGTTGCTTAGATCACTCTCCTTTATGATAGAGTTATCACAAAACATTACATTTGAGAAGCCATTAGTTATTAATATTACAATCCATGTGGTTTATAAGACACCTATTTATGAAAAATATCATATACCACATATTTATCAGAGATGGAATCCAATTCATAGAGATCAGAGCACAACTTTGATTCACACATAAATCAAGATATTCAAAAATAACTATAGAGATCAGAGTACAACTTTAGTTCACACACCAATCAAGATATTTGGAAACAACTACATGGTGGAAGAACAATCACTGAGAGTGGGGGTGAATCAATGTCTTCAAAATTTCATTCAATTCCACTTAAGCATACATGAACCATTCATAAAAACATGAACATCTAGAAAAGCATATGCAACCATACAAGATCATGAAACACATTACATATATGGGAAACCCTCAAGGGTAATAAAACACAATAATCCCTTAAAATTTTATATAATCATATAATTAAAAAGATCAAAATTTATTGAAGTACCAACTTCACATAGAACACCAACCCCAACTAGCTGAGCACCAACCTAGCTAGGCTTTAGCAAGCACCAACTTGATAGGAGGCACCAACCCCATAGATGACTCAACACCAAATCAGGCACCTAAATGCTTTGATAACCTTTATAATAACTTGTTTCTCATATAATAGATGATGATCACCTTCTTTATCTCTTCTCACTATTCTACCCCTCTCAAACTACCTTCTAGGCTTCTTCACTCAACTAGGTCTCTTCAAGATAGACTAGGTCATATGACTTTCATATTCAATTATAGTACCCCTATTATATCTTCATGATAGTTTATCTACAACCCTATAATGGTATAAAAGAATTGATTCAGCTCTTTAATATGTTATACCCTTCACATGCATTCCCTCATTTTCTAACAAGCCAATTAGGCCTATTAGGCCTTGTTCTTATATAATCTATGAACATAGGATTATAATAGGGGCAGATTAGTATTGTGTTAGTGAACAAAAAAAATCAATAAAACACACACTAAACTAACACCCTAAGCCTATCTCAAAGGAGGAGCTTAGTTAACAAAATAAAAATGGAAAACACAACTAAAACATGAAATAAAGACCTTCCTTCACCTTCCTTGGTTGCTCCAAAATGCTTGTTATAGTGGCTTCCTCAGTTTGTGCTCATGAAGTCTCCATCAATGAAGTGTGGCTACCTCCATCTCTCCTTGGCACCTTGTTTGGCTTTGACTTGGCTTGGTCTGGCTCAACATTTGGGCATTATAACACTATTATGCCATGATTTTGAATGAATTTTGGATTTATAAGTTTAGCATAAAAGATCTTAAAAATCAATAGGCAAGGCCTCCTATTTATATAATTTTGAAATAGTTTAGGATTAACCATGACCATACATCTCAAGATCTCAAGATTGAGATGTGTGGCCATGAATTAATCCACATTATGTAATTATATTCATAAATATACCCCATAAATATTTGGAAAGAAAGGGAATTTAAGAGGTATGGGAGGAATTAATGAGGCATTGGAGGTATTGATGAGGCATGGGAGGCATTGATGAGGCATGGGAGGGTCTTAATGATGCATGGGGTGGCTTGATGAGATATTTTATGCATTTATGGCTTAGGGATGTCTTTCCAATAAATGATGTCATTTGATGATGAAGATATTCAATATCAATAAATATTCAAAAATTTCCATGGAAAGTTAACTTAAGATCTTGATTTGGTTTAATTATCCTTAAATATGAGTAGTCAACTTTGATGCAAATCCTTGGCAATTTGTGCACAAATTAATCAAACTGGTTAAAATTTCATATTATTGGCTAAAAGTTTGACTAGATTGGAATTGAAAGTTGATGTTAGATGCGTTAGAACCATATTACCATTTAGGATGTTTCCAACACAAAATAAAAAGGCACATGTCTCATGCAATAAATTTGATAGAAAAGAGCAATCTAGAGCACCTAGGTGTGAAAATGTCATTTTGACTCAAAATGATCTAATCAAAGTTAGTGCTTCATAAATTACATTACCCCATTTAATGATACCCTAGCAAAAATTACCAATTGAATATAAAAATTTCAGCTCTTTTAATGCATTTTAGTGTTTTTAAGCCAAATTGTGCACTTTGGTAGAAATTGGTCAAGAGCCTAGTTGAAGGTTATTGATGGCCAATTTTAGGTGTCTACAGTTTACCCTTATTTGAGAAGGCATTAAAAGATATAATCATAGTAACATATTCTCAAAGAATAAAAAGGTCCTATATGCCTATGACTTTAATGATGATGAACTAATTGTATGATGCCCCCTTGAGAGAATGGTTGGCACAAGTAGGTCGGCAAACAGTCCCTCAAAGAGAAAGAAGAAAAATGAGAGGACCAAAGAAAGGAAGATGATTTGGTAAAAACATAATGAGTTTGAAAAAGTAGTTAAAAGCATTGAGAATGTAAGTGGGATGGTGTATAATGGTTTTCCCAAAGGTGATTATAAGCATAGTGGCAACATAGTATGATAACACAATGATTTGCCCAAAGGTAGTTATAATCATTAAGAAGATGGAGTTGTTTTAGTTAGGATAGACAAATAAGCTAAAAACATGCCCTTGTTTGGGCATATAAAAAATAAATTTGGTGAGAAATAATGATTTTCCCAAAGGTTATTATAATCATTGAGAAATGTAGGTGGGACGGTGTACAATGAATTTCCCATAGGCTGTTATAATAATTAGACCTCAATGATGGCAAACATGATTGACTTGGATGATGATGCTGATAATATGATATAGAGGATAAATATGAATTGGGACAACCTGCTAGTGGGGAGATGTTCATTCGAACTAAACAAAGGTTGAAATTACCTCATTGTTTAATTATGCTATGTAGGATATGATTGGGATTGAATCAGGATGTTAGTGCCAAAGAGATGTTGATGTTGTCATTACTAAATCTACTTATAAAACTAAGGTTTTTTGTATCACGTGTCAGTAGACATCATGGTATAGCATCATGAGGTCTTAGCCAAAATATTCATAAGGATTGACTCTCATAATCTAATACTCAATAAAAAATAATGCACCAATGATAAAAAGCATGATGCCAATGTAGACGTATGAATATGGATGAATTCAAGTGTAAGTTTGGGCAAGGAATCACCTAATGAATGTGCATAGACTAAATCAAGGCCATAATGTTGAAAGTAAACAAATAGGCAAAAAAATAAACAAATAAGAAAAAATAAATAAATAAACAACTCAATATAAACCATGAATATTTCCCCTAGAAAATAGCTGACAACTTAACAAACTAACAAAATGAGGTAATAAAAGAAAATTAAGGGGGTGGTCAAGTTATCTCCATATGCACTAGGAAAGTAAATGTTGCCTATATAGTTCCATGGATGTAATATCCAACAAAAATTTCAAGCCAAAGGTAATTCTCCTAGGAAATGGGAAGAAGTTGATAACTGATGAAAACAACATAAAGGATGTGATAAAAGAATAGGAATGGTCTTGAAAAATGGTAAGTGCATGAGAGAAAAGGCCAAAAAAGATGGGGGAATTAAGTGACAAGTGATTTTCTTATGACATAGTAAAGGTTCCCATAATTCTTAAGGCAAAGAAGTTGTCAATATTTTTGGTAATTTTTAATGGTTTTACAAATGTTTTTGGAATTTTTAGAGTATCTCAACTTGATCAAGAATGACAAGACACTAAATGGTTCAATCTTGCAAAAAAGTGAGGGTGTTACTTAATTTGCTCAAAAAATGATGAGAGTGTGACTTAGGCTACTCATAAAATGGTAAGAACATGGTTGGAAAGGGTGATTGAGTTGACCTCAACAAGTATTGAGCATTGCCTACATAGCCCCAAAGTAGGACTTCAAATCACTATAGTTCTACCCTACAACAGAGAAATCTGACTAGTGTAGTACTCAATTCAAATAAAATGGGCACAATTGGTATAAAGGCATAGTATGATATAGATAATGGTTAATTGTTCATATGGTCAAATCATAATAAACAAGAGTTTCCCCTAGTTTGCCCATAGGCAGTTATAACTAGATGAAATGGCATAAGTCACTGAGCCTAATTTTCCCATAGGTAGTTATAATTAGGATCAAGACAATGAGAGAGATTGAAACATGAAATGAGGGATGAAACTATCAAATATCTATTATAATGCTCCAAAATACTATCTCTATCTAAAATTCTTGAAAAAATTGCTAAAACTAATCAGATTCATTGATGCTAAAAATATGCAACTAATGGTGAAACCAAGGTCAAACAGGCTAGGTAGATAGGATTTAAAACATGCTTGGTTGATAAAATGGAATGGTAAAATGGATACGTAATAGGCTAAGAGGAGTGATAAGAATGATATTCATACAAATAAGAATAGTGATAAAATGACTCAACTAAAATGGTCCTTATATATAATACATCATAGTGCTCAAGCATAGTACCGCTTAAGGTGAATAATATTCATCGGCTTGGGAAGTTCATCTTTGTCTAGTGTGGTGAGCCTATATTCTCCTAATCCATAATATATAGTATTGATGAAAAGCCCTATCCAGTTTGGTTTGAATTTACCTTTATGCTTCTTCTCATCCATGGTATTTTTTTGGTTGTCTTTAAGAATGAGATCACCAAGCTTAAATATTCTATATTTGACATGCTGATTGTAGTGGCCTTTCAGTTAGTTCTAATATACCTAAATATTGTTGAGTTCCTATTTACATTTTTCATCAAGTAGGTCTATCTCTTGAAAGAGAGCTACTCGATAGTCATGATCATCTAAGACATGCTTGAAAGATATGCATAATGAAGGTAACTCAACCTCAATAGGAAGTATGGATTTAGTACCATAAACAAGAGGGTATGGAGTGGCTCCCATAGGGGTATGGTGATTGGTATGGAATTCCTAAAGGGAATGGAATATATGAAGGTGATAATTATGACTGACATCATTGACAATATTTTTGAGAATGGTAACAATTATTTTGTTCAATGCCTCAGCGTAACCATTACCTTAAGGGTAATATTTCATAGAGAAATGTTGTGTAATATTGTATTTAGTACATAACTATTTGAAATCTTTATTTTTGAAGGATCTTTCATTATCATATATAATGTCAAAAGGGATACTGTAGTGGCAGATGAGATGGTTGAAAATGAACTTGGAAATCTTCTTTCTAATCACATAAGTGAGGGGTATAGCTTTAACCCACTTAGAAAAATATTTGGTGGTGATATAGATATGTTTATGGCCATCTAAAGATGTAGGATTAATTTTCCCAATGAGGTCAAGTCCCCATGTAGCAAATGGCCATGGTGTCAACATTGGTTTTAAAGTCTTAGTTGGGGGATGAATTAGATTGGCATGCCATTGACATTTTTCACACTTAATTACATATACAACTGCATCTACATTCATTTTGGGATAATAATAACTAGTATATAAAATCCTTTTGGATAAGACTACCCCACTAGATTAGTCTCCACATACTCTTTCATGTACTTCCCATAATGCTAGTGTAGATTCTATCAAAGTTAAACAACAAAGCAAAGTTTCATAAAAACTATGGAGGCAGAGGGTTGATCTAAGCAGAGTATAATTATTGGAGTGATGGATAAAGACTTTGGTTTGTTTTTGGGAGAGTTCAAGTGGTAAAACTTGGTCATTAAGGTAGTTGTAAAGGTCTGAGTACTAGATAGAACTAGGACCAATAATATCATAAGTCATTCCGATAGTAGATGGCTCATGAGCTAGTGCAAATAGGTTCTCAATGAGGAACTGATACTCTCTATCTTTGTATGTTTTTTGAATCAAAGATTCAATAGTGGGTATAGCATATGTAGTTTTGTTACTCACCCTTGGTATATGCTCAAACTAAATGTCAACAATCTATTGTTTGAGAGTGTTGACCATGGCCTTATATGAAACCAACTTGTCATCTTTGGTCTAAAAGTGGTCTATAACCTAATTGATTATTAATTGAGAATCACCATAAACCTTTAGATGAGATATATTCCATTATACCACTTGGTAAATCCCTTAAACAAGTGCTTCATATTCAGCCATGTTGTTGGTACAAAGAAAACTAATCTTGAATGATTTAGGGATTAGATCCCCCTATGGTGTAATAAATAAAAGGCCTACCCTTGATCCATGTGCTATGAATGATCCATCAAAATTTATCATGTATTTCTACTCTTCAATATTTATGTCAATGATGGTCATTATGGATTCATCAAGAAATTGGAATGTGAGTGGCTCTATGTCTACAAGGGGTGCTTCAGCAAGCTGATCTATAATAACTAGCCCCTTAATAGATTTTTGATTGATGTATTCGATGTCAAACTCACTAAGAAACATGATACATTTTGCCATTATACCTTGTAAAGTTGTTTTAGATAGTATATACTTGAGTGGATCTACTTTTGAAATGACCATGGTCTTATTGTTCAACATGTAGTGTCCCAATTTTTGAGCAATAAATACCATGGCTAAATAGGATTTTTTAATAGGAATATAGTTTTGTTTAGACATGACTAATGTATTTCTTAATTATTATATTTCATGGTCTTTTCCATTATCATCATGTTGAGCTAGAAGTTCCCTCAAGGCATTATCTGCAGTTGATAGATACAATAAAAATGGTTTTCCTGGCATAGGGGGTAATAAAATAGACATTTTTCTAGGTAATATTTTAGCTATTTAAAAACCATTTAGAATTGATTATCCCAGTGGAATGCAACTCCATTTTTTAGAATATGTGTAAATAAATGACACTTTCCTGCTAAATAAGATATGAAGCATCAGATTGACTGGATCTTGCCCTGTAAACTATGTGGCTACTTCAAATTGTTTGGTGGTGGCATCTCTGTTCTATTTTGGACTTTGGATGGATTGAATTTAATACCCCTATGAGACATGATGAAACCAATTAATTTTTTTGAGTTACTTAAAACACACATTTCTTTGATTTAGTTGGACATTATACTCGCAGTCTTTCAAATATTCTGTAGCATTGTTGGATGGTCAGCCTTAGTTTTTGATTTGCCTAGTATGTCATCGATGTAGTCTTCAACAATATCATGCATCATATCATGGAATATGATGGTCATGTCTCTTTGATAGGTGGCTATGATTTTATTAATACCAAATGGCATTACTTGATAACAAAATGTTCCTCATTGAGTGGTGAATGCTATTTTGTGTTGATCTTTTGGTGTTATTCTGATCTAGTTATATCCTGAAAAGCCATCCATGAGTGAAATCATATCATAACCCACCATAGATTTGATGATCATGTAAATATTAGGTAATGGAAATTTGTTTTTAAGGAAATATTTTTTTATGTCTTGAAAATTAGTACAAATTATGATTCCTTCAAGCTTTTTACTAACATGTACAACATTAGATATCCATTTGTAGTCGTCAATGGATCGAATACATCCTACTTCTAAGAGTTTTTCCAACTCTTTATTTACTAATACAACAATGTGAGGATGTATCTTGAATAAATTTTTATTAACTAGTTTGGTATCAATATTTACCACAAGGTGATGTAAAACCAAGGTGGATCCAAACCTAGCATGTCATAAGAAGCCCATGCAAAGATATCTACAAATTATCTTAATAGAGATGTAAAGACTCCACATTCTTCCTTAGTGAAGGACATGCTTAATCATATCCATTTCAAGTCTAATGAAGTCTTGATGTTTATCTCTATTATATCTTTAACTAGAAGGGTCAAGCCATCTTCTAGGATAGTAGGCAAAGACTTGCACTATTAGATGATATCAGGGTCTTCTATTAGGACTTGCTCTTCAACTTCTCTTAGGCATGATAAATATGAGTCCCCTAAAGAGAAGTTATTTCCATGTGACAAAAAAATAAAAAATTCTTGAATAATTTGATCAAACACTTATTTATCAAAATTAAACTCGGATCCATATGCAAGTTCATCATTGGTGGTGTCTTGGTCTAAATTCAAAGAAGAATGAACACCCCCATCTAATGGTGCCTAAAATAGGTTTTCACTACTAGACTAGCCTTTATATTTACTTTTTCCATGGTCAAAAAGTGCCTTAAAGAGGTTTTCACTTTGGGACCTCAATGTTTTATTTATTTATTTTTGGCTAAGGGTGTTCACCCATTATCCAAAATAGGCTTCAATATTGACTATGATTGAGAATCCTGATTTATGATCTCCTAATAGAACATTGTCTCTAAGGCCTAAAAAATCATATAATGCATCATTCTGAAACTCATCAATTGATAAAATAGATTCTTGTTTGTCCCAATCTATCAATTTAGGATAATATAATGGTAATGGGTTGTGATGAATGACTAGGGTAAGGGTAAAAATGGCATTATTATCAAATAGGTTAGTCTTGGCTAGGCCATCAAAGATAAGGCTATGATCAGACTCTACTTCACTGTCAACATCATCATCACTAGTCACTAGTGATCAAATGTGAATAAGATATGTGTGGTCACCCCCAAGTAGTATAAATCCAAGTCCATAGGGTCTTTTGTATTTGGTCATGGAAATTGCCTCAATAGTTCCTTGTTGATTTAATCTGAGGCCTCTTCCTTCATAGTCTTGATTCTCCATGATCTTATTGGGAATAGGATACTTTGCACTCTTATAACAATCAGCTTGGTTGTCATTATATAACCATGATTCATCTCTCTTAAGAGGGTCTAGTTCTAGGCTAGATGCTGGTACAAACATGATAGGTCCTTTATTTTTTCTCTTTTGTTTCCAATGCATATGTGGGGTAACTTTAGGTCTTCTAAAGGTCTTTGGATTCTAAGGAAGATTGGAAATATGAAAGGTATCATGTATAAAATATTCTTCTAGGCCATTAGCTAAAATGGTGTAATTATTGGAAGCTTCAAGAGGTGGCAGGTGGGAAAGGGAATCAAAGGTATTAGGATCTATGTAATTATCCTGTAGAGAATCAATAAGTATGGCCTTTTCTTTATCCAAATTAGAACTTAGATTCATGTTGTATTGATAATTATAGCTTTGAAACTTGGCCGTGAGATATTTTTAGTGTTCATATGGGTACAAATGTCCTAAAATATTTACTTCCATCCCTAAGTAGGAGAACTTGATACATTAGTGCAACGTTGACAGTACTGCATGAATATCATGTAACCAAATTATATGACAATTCAAGATTAAGCATGTGGCAAAGTATATCATGGGTTAAAGGCCCAATGATAACTGGTAGGCTAATGGTGCCTTATGATTCTCTCTCTTGATTATCATAGGCTTTGATAGTTATCACTACTAGTTGGAGATCTACCATTGTGTACCCAAGAAGCTTGATGAGCTTTCAAAACACTATGTTGAGGCTTGATCCATTGTCTATAAGGACATATTTCACTTTATGTCACTTTATATAAACTTTTATGTACAATGGATTATTGTGAAGCGGGCCAAGGGAAGACATATCACTTTGGTTGAATGTGACTTTTTGGGTAGGGGCTAGGTGTCCAACCAAAGTTTGAAATTTTTCAAGGGATATGTCACTAGAAATAGTGGATTGGGTTAAGAACTCATTAAAAATTTTCTTGTGGATTTTTGATGTTCAAAATAAATCTAAAATAGAGATCTGGGCTGGTGTCTTCTACAATTGTTCCACAATATCAAACTTCTTGTCTTAGATAATGTTAAATGGTTTGTTCTAAGGTTGAACATTTGGTTAGATAATGGGTGAGGTGGTAGATGGATGTGGGCCTAGAATGGTAATATTTTACTTTCAAGTTATGAATGCACAATCAAGATTAAGTACATGACCATGGTTGCTAATAAATGATGGTAATGGTGTGGGACCAAATAGGAAAAGTCTTGATTATCGGTGCACTTATATTTGGTCATGGGGCAAGGATAAGTTATCAATATAAGGTATAAAAGTGGAAATTATGGTTTGTTGGTTCACTTGTGTGTGGTCCCAGATCAAAGAAGGATTATCCATGTAATTTGGCTAAGTGGCATTGTTTAACAATGGTCTAGATTTATTGGTTCTTGGTTTAGGATTAATGGAGATGGTATTAACACTACCCCCTACAATATGACCTACAATTGTATTGTAGTCATGTGGAACTACATGGTAGGTTTGTTGGTTGTTACCATTATGACCTTGATTTTATCCATTATTCTGATGTTTTTGGTTCTACTATTGGTTCTTCTGGTTTAGCCTTTGATTTTGATATCATTGATTTTGTTGTTGCATTGGCTATTATTTTTGTTACCGTTATTGTTGCTATTGTTGTTTTTGGTTTTTGTGTTGGGGAAAAGGGTTTTGATAAATACCAAGAGTCTGATTAGAGGTGGAAGCATCACTATCTAATGTGATCTCCCCATTCTCTAACATAATCTCAATCAAATGCTTTATTTGCACACATCTTCATAAATTGTGTCTATTGACCTGATGATATTCACACAATTCATTTTCATGGTACCAATTAGGATAAGGAATGCCTTAGGGATAATGCTTTGGTATAGGCTAACTAATCAAATTAGTAGCAAAAAGTTTACAAAATATAGATTTAATAGGCTCTCCAAGGTCACTAAAAACATGGTGGGTAGGTATTATTCTCCTTGGAGGGGGATTTTACAATGGTAAAGGTTGTGGCATTTATTGCATAGGTCTTGGTTGTTGTGCTTACAGCATTGGTTGAAGAGGTTTTCAGGTAGGAGTATGTTGAAAAGGTAGTTTAGGTTGAGTAGATGATGTTTTCATGATTTGGACATGATGTGACTTGATCAATCCATTTCCCATAACATTCATATTATGGTTGAATTGTTTTGTTGTATCTTGGTTATTATCTTGTGTTAATTATGATGCTTGCACTTGGATTGGATGTTGGTTTCAGATACTTTCTTGATTGGTACCTTGGTTCTAATTAGTTTAATTGCGCTTGATGACTCCTTTATTAATGAACACTCACTCAATCAACAAACCTTTGTCAATGATTTATTTAAAGGTATGTGCACACTGTAGTTCCAGATGATAGGCTATCTCACTATGCAAGTTTTTAGTGAATATAGTGGCTAATTATTTATCTGGTAAACTATGAGTGAATCAAATTGCATGTGCTCTCCATCGTTGTAGATAACTTGTAAAATTATCACCAACTTTTTATTTTTCTTGTGTCAATTTGACCAATGAAATCTCATGTTCAAGATTGTAGGAAAAGTGATATACAATTGTTTTTGAAAGGTCATCAAAATTTGTTACTAAATTCTTGGGCAACTTTTAAAACCACTTCAAGGCTTGTCCAGCTAAGGTCCTTGGAAACAACAATAAAAGGTGTATATCAATATATGCCACTGGCTGGCATGCAACAAAGAACTCGATTAAATGGGCTTTAGGGTCACCTTTCCCCTTGTATTTATCAAATTTGTGTGGCTCATATCTCGTAGGAAATAGAATCTATAAATACTCCATGTTGAAAGGATGGAAACACACATCATCCAACTTAAAAATTTTAATTTTTTTTCCCACATGGATGGTGGCAATTTCATCCTTCATTTGTTATAACTCTTTCTCTAAGAAACTTATGGGAATATTAGCCTAGGTAGATGGTTAGGTCGTCACAATTGCAATAATTTGACTAGGGTATAATGGGGGTATTTGGTATACATTGGATTGGTTGGGGAGTGAACTAAGAATATGCATACACATAATAGGATGTACTTGTTAAAATTATACATTTGGCTATGTGATATTTTAGTTTAGTTTGGCAATGAAGGTTTGACTTGGAGGATTTTGAGGTTGGGATGGAGGGATATAATGATACTATTCTTATTGTGGTTGAATAGGGACCTGTTTCTGAATACTTGAACCTTGATATTGAGTGGGAACTTGTGAATCAAAACCCTATCTCTGAACTTGTGGTATGCTCTACACAAAAGCTAATTGTTTCCTAATAAGTATTTGAGAGACATTGTAACCCCCTTGTTGCATGAATCCTAGTTGGGAAGTGGATGCATGTTAGATATTTGGCACCTGTCACTGACCAACATGAATATGCTAGTGATTAAACATCGTTTGGTTTTGAATTGGCATGTTGGTATGTGAAAAATAAGGTACAATTGCTATTACCTGATGAGGTGGAACATTAGTTTCCCCTTTTTAAGGAGGAAATATGTTTGGCCTTTATTACATTGGTATATTCATTTGTTCCTTTTGTTGTGGAATATTACTTGTTATATATAGAATAGGAATAGGATTTATCACATTCTATTATTGAGGCATGGCATTGGTTGCTAGTTGACTACTTGATCATGTTGGTTGCGCACTTAATGAAGTAACTAGTTGAGGTTGGGATGTAGAATCTCCCATTCCTAGGTTTATAGAAACACTTGTGGTATTAACTAAACGCATATGTTTTTGACTAGTTATTTTTGTATTAGTACTACTTTGATTTAGATTGGACATTGCTTACGCATTTTCCATTATGTTTTGATCATTATTTTGCATAAAAGTAGAAGACACTTCTTCGATAATTACCATATGCAAAAAGTTGTGTAACAAAATGTTTTTCATGAATGAGTCTAAACTCTAATTGTCTTGACTAGTTAACTCTATCAAAACTCCTATTAAAGAAACTAAGTTAATAATAGTTTTACTCAACATGGTCGTTTGATTGAAATTGTGCACTAGATTTAGGTAGGTTTGATATGTTATCTGCATTTAGTTAAAGTGGTCTTCCATGAGGTTCTTTCCTTTGTTAGGTATATTAGGGTCCTGATACATCATTTAGACTAGAGTTAAAGGATTGATAGAAGAGGCTTGTTGACTATACAATATGTTGTGAGGCATTCTTACTAGGCTTGATAAACTTTCATAAGGGAAGTCTAATGGAAACTTAGCTCCTACTTCTATGGATCTAACCAAAATCTTATATTTTTTTTCCAACAAATACCACTCAAACAAAAATGGAGCATATGTGTAAGGTGTATTAACAGAGTACAATTGTTGAGGAACTGGTTCTTCAACTATGGGTATCATAGCTAGGTATTGTGTAGTTTGTTCTTGGTCCTATTATAAAAATGGTGGCATATTAACCAAATAGTTAGCTAATAGATCTTAGTTTTGTGCCCCTATTTGAGTATTATAAGAGGGATAAAGATCTATCTCATAAGTAATATTATTTGCATAGGGGTCTTGTACCATTTCTTCTTACGCAACCACATTACTAATCCCTGGATTATACATAAGTACACTACGAGTGTAGGAATACATGTTGTGATCCATAGTAAATGTTTTTATGATAGAAAAAGGAAGAGAGTTATACAAACTCTAAAAATACAATGTCTAAAATATTATATTCAAACTTGGTCTAGATTCATCAAAAGGATGGAAAGGTTTATGTAATGATTTATGATAAAATAAGCTAACATTAAGTATATAATATTACATGTCTTATACAAAAGGATCAAGTAAATGGACCTAAAATCTAAATGCTAAAATTTAAGGTCAAAGTGTTTCAAATCAGTATAAACTAGGAAAATAAACCGTTTCTAAGTCTTTTGGCCAAAGGAAATGTCAAAAGCTAGAAGCAAATAAGGCATGTGATAGGACTCTTGGCCAAGAGACTTCAAAATCTAGAGTTTGAAATAGATGAGATTTTAATCTAATATATTTGAAACACTTCTAACAAAAACTAGGCATTTGACTCTTGGACATAAAGTCAATCAAATAGGTATAAGGTATGAAACAAAAGGTGCTTTAGAGATAGTTTGTTTTTTCACAAATAATGGTATAAAACTAAAATGTTTTTACAAATAGGCTAGACAAATGTGAATAGTGTAACTGTGTCAAACAAAGATTCGCAAAAGTATACTCAGATTGGCTTGAAAAATGTGCACAAACTTGAAATCTATGCAAGAGGGTCTATGAAATAATGTTTGAAATACTTTAGGCAGTGTAACAATGCTAGACTACTCAAAAGGTGTGACAAAATATTTATTTCAAAAATGGTTCACACAAATTCAGCAACATAACACTACCTTTCTTAACTCAAATGACATACATACCTTCAAAGTTTTGATAATATCTCAAAGGCTAAAGATTATGTACTCAAATGACCTTAATAGAAATAGGATGGTAACACAAAAATGTTTGGTGAATAGACTTAAAGTATAAATCTTAAGCACAAAATGACTTAAGCCTATCAAGCGGTGATAATGATCATGAGTCTTAAATGGCCTTCAACCCAGCTTTGAAATTAAACCTATGTTCCCTCAAGTTTAGTGTAAATGGAAAACCCACTTATCACACCAACCCTATGAACTTATGAAAGTGCAACTTTAAATTTAAGTTATAAATGAAAGACTTAAACAATGTTTGGTAAAATTCTAGACTCAATTGGATAACATAACTGTGCCAAAGTGGATGATATGACTCCAAGTTTTTGATGAGATTTAAACAAGGTAAATTGATGATTAACATGGGCAGCATAATGCCTCTTTTCTCAAAATAAAATGAGGGCCATGTGCTTGGTTATCATCATTTGTTCACACCAAGTTTTGATTCCAAATAAGAATTTAATCTAGGACAAAACCAACTAACTGATTGCTCTTAGGTCCTAAACTAATAAGGGTTGCTTGGTATTATTAGAATCCATCAATATACATCATTTGAGAGGATTTTAGTGTTCATACAAAAATTAAAATGCATATTATATAATAGGATTTTTATACCCCCCTTATCTCAAATGATAGTACTGTGACATGGACCTTGAGGTGCACCTTGCACCAACAACACTTCACGAAAAATGGGGATTTATCTAAGATCTATAAGTTTTTAAACATTTATTAGGGGATCAATTACACAATGAACTTCATGTCATGATGCAAAACAAAATGACATAAATGGGTATTTATGACACCTAGCTTGTTGTAAAAATTTCAACTCCTTTTTACAACCACTACATCTATCACTTTCTCAATTTAGTGTGATGTCTAAAGTGCAGATACATCTCATGTGTAGCTCTAACACTAGAAGGTGGTTTAACCACTCAAACCTTTGATCCTAGTAAGATTGGTTGAAGTAAATCATAGGTGATGAAACCTTGGTTTAAATCTTCTCTATATAACTTGTGGGAGGTAATGAAGTCCCCCTCACAAGCCAAGATGCAATAAAATAAATGACTAATAAAAATACTTTAGGGTCATTTCAAGATCACCCAAATTATTTTTAGTTTTTGAGGAGTGATTTAGATGACATTCTTTCTATGCCTTAGACTAGGCATGTTTGCAATAAGGATGGCACTTTTGATTCCAAAATTTCCCTAAAGGGGATGGATGGAAGAGCATACACGTAACATCCCTCTTTTTCCAATCAAATTCTAAGTTTAAACAACTATTAAAAACAAAATTTGAAAAGTGAGTTCAATTTTGAGCACTAAATGAAATATTAGGTGATGTTTTTTTGACCCCTTGGTCTTAAGTTGTAAAAATATGTAAAGATTAAAAAAAAAATAATCACCTAATTTTGTTCTAAACCCAAAGTTTGAAGTGCTCAAGATTTATCATGTTAAATATTAATTTTAGGCACCAAATTTGAAGTGTGCATGATTTTAACCAAGTTATTTTTAAAACTCCAAATTAAAAAGTGTGATTAGTTAAAACATCCACATTAAATTCCAAACCATCCTTTCAACCTATAAAAACAATATTAGGACTGTCTTCTTTAAATCACTTTAAAGGATGAGATAAGGCTTTTGAAAAATGATCTCTCAGGTTGACAGTCGAGTTGGGTTGGCAAGAGAATTGGGTTGATAGGCGAGTTTGATTGGTAGGCAAGTTGGGATTGAGTCAAGGTGAGTTGGGGTTAATTTTGGGCTGAGTTGGGGCCAAGTTGGAGCAATTTGGGGTGAGTTAGGATGATTTGGGCACATAGTTGAGCTAGGTTACATAGTCCTGAGAATAAAATTGTGGCTTACAAAAAAATGGATTTTTGCTCAAAACTTTACCTTGTTTGCCTCCACACTCTAAGATCTTGCATTATTATGGTTAGTATGTTACTTGTAGGTGAAATTTGACCAAATTTGTGAGGCTAATTCCCACCTATCATTCCATTTGTGAATATAAGATTGAAATATGGAGATAATAGTATTGTGTTAGTGAATAAAACAAATCAATCAAAAACACACTAAACTAACACCCTAAGACTATCTCAAAGGAGGAGCTTAGTTAACAAAAAAAATATATAAAACAAAACTAAACTTGAAATAAAGACCTTCTTTCACCTTCCTTGGATGCTCCAAAATGCTTATTATATTGGCTTGTTCAATTTGTGCTCATGAAGTTTGCATCAATGAAGTGTGGCTACCTCCATCTCTCCTTGGCACCTTGTTTGGCTTTGTCTTGGCTTGGACTAGATTGGCTCAACATTTGGGTATTATAAAACTAAGATGCAATTATTTCTAATTCATTTGGTAATTATAAGTTTGGGTAATAGAGCTTAAAAATTAATAGGCAAGGCCTCTTATTTATAGATTTTTGAAATGATTTAGGATCAACCATGACAATCCATCTCAAGATTGAGATGTGTGGACATGAATTAATCCAAATTATGTAATTAAATTCATAAATACCTCCCATAAATATTTGGAAATAAGGGGAATTTAAGAGGTATGGGAGGCATTGATAAGGCATGGGGTGGCTTGATGAGATATTTTATGTATTTATGGCCTAGGGATGTCTTTCTAAGAATTGATGTCATTTGATGATATAGATATTCAATATCAATTTTTAAAAATAAATATTCAAAAATTTCTATGGAAAATTAACTTAATCTCTTGATTTGGTTTAATTAGCCTTAAACATGATTAGTCAACTTTGATGCAAAACCTTGGCAATTTTTGCACAAATCAATCAAATTGGTTTAAATTTAATATTATTGGCTCAAAATTTCACTGGGTTAGAATTGAAATTTTATTTTAGATGAATTGGAAATTTATTCCCATTTAGGATGTTTCCAACAAAAAATAACAAAGTCACATGTCTCGTGTAAGAAATTTGATAGAAAAGAGCAATCCAGAGCATTCATGTGCGAAAATGTCATTTTGACTTGAAATGATTTGATCAAAGTTAGCTACTTCATAAATTGAATTACCCCATTTAATGATAATATAGACACTAAAACTATATCACACACATACGTAACTCCCTATGTTGAAACCCTCCTTGAGCTCCTTTTAGTAATTAGCCTTCCTAACCCATGATTTTACCCCTCACACATTTAATTAATTTAAAATATATAATTAAGTTAATTAAAAAATATTTATGTTTAGGGTAACAAAAATCAAGAAACCTCAATTATTTGCATACAGGCTTTTGGCATTCAACTTTTTACATTCAGGCTTATTGTTACTCTACACAAATCAACCCAGATCAGGAATTGATATACTACACAGAGCTTGGATTCTTCTAAATTCATAGCACATTCTTGTCTTTTTTTTCACCTATTACTTCAACATACCTCATTAGAGCCATCTATGTATCACCCACAATTCATCCATTTCATCAACTAAGTATATCTCTATGTTTTGATTATTCCTTTAAATAGTTATTTTACAATTACTTTATATTATACTATTTATCATCTCACAAAATTCTCAACTCTCCCTATGAAGGGGTTTTAAAACTACACCTATTTTTATCTATTCCAAACATACCAAACTTCTATCTAGACCACCTGAATCTTACACACTCCCTTACGACACTTCCCAACCTCAGAAACCTGACCAACATCCACCTCCTAGCTCAAAAAAGTCTCTTACAACCCTCTAAGGACCTATTGCCCCTACCGACATTGGTCACATAACTGAAATTAGTCATATAACTGACATTAGCCATATCTCTTTACCAACATCATCAGCCTAACCGACATCAGTGACTATGGATTTCCAATAACCTTTCTGAGCCTACCTCAACCACCTCCAAAAACATCAATAGCTCATATTACCTTCACTATGTCACTCTGCTACACTCAGACTATAGGAATGGTACAAATATCTCTCTCTTACTCTCTCTTTTATTTTGTTATTCATTACCATTTTTTTTTAAAGTTGACTGTTCTCCCTAAGGAAGTTTGACACTTCCAAGAACAAGCACATAGCTTGGTATCCCACTCATATATCTACTAACAAATATTTTTAATGGTAGTGATTTCTTATTCGTAGGTAGTCCTCCCTAGCTAAAGAGGAGTGCTCAACATCATCTAGATATAGTGCACAACCAATATGAGTTATCTCGAATCTCTAATCCCTACCTTTCATCTCTATTTCTCCTTAAACATCAAATAGATTCAATATTTAGTGAAATGTTTTTGGCATGCATGATGGGACCCTGGAGTTTTTCTTGGGTTCATTGCTTGCTTTAAGCATTAATATAGGTGCATTATAGTGAAAATTTCATTCCTTACACTTTCTCTTTCTTTTCTCCCTCAAAGTGAAATATTCAACATTTTTTTTTTAAGGGCAATAAACTGAAATTTCTTCTTCCTTGCCATTTTTCTCTTCCTTTTGCCTCTAAAAGCAACTTATCATTTTTCTTAAAAGTTATAAGAATTTATTCTTTATTTATTTATTACATACACATTATGATAGTGAATTTCATTATCTTCTCCTATTTCATCATTATTTTCATTCAAATCTAAACATTTTAGATTTGGGTTTAAAACTTAATACATTTCATTGTTTTCTTGCTACATATTAGCTCACCTAGGTAATTAAAAGAATTATGAATGAATTGTAGTACACTTATATTACACAACCATATCACACTCACAAAAAAAAACATCTAAACTCACCTAAGACAAGGTCCATCAAGATTTCATCACTTAGTGGATCACCTTACTCTACCCAGATATCCTACTTGGATTTCACCACCAAGGGGAGAACCCACTCCTTTCTATGGTAGAGTATAAAATCTAGGCAAAAGGTATATTTTGGCAAAGTAGCCTAACTTGGCTTCAAGTCCGTGAAGTGTGAGGAGCAAGTTCCTATAACAATCCATGTACCTGGTCTAACATAGATTTCCTCTTGAGCACTAAAACTAGCCTAAAACTAGCTCTAGATTGCATTATATTACCTTTGATAACCAAATTCTCTTCTCACTATCTGATTAAGGCATAAGCCAACACGAGACTAAAATTAATCTCTAGGAGTTAATAATTAGTGATTGTATGTTCTTTCTCTATATTTCTATTACCTTATATATTTTAGAGATAGTAAGGATGTTTTTTCATTGATTTACAAAATCAACACCATTTATAATACTCAGGTTATATAACCTATTATATCATTTTTTATGAGTGTCCATTCTCCTTATACAAACCTCTTACATCCTCTATTTTACCTAAATTCTACCTCTAGGTTTCTAAAATTTTGGATTTTCCACCTCCTAGGATATCACAATGATTGACATTAGTTAATCCCACTAACGTTAGTAGACTATATCCTACCAGCATCAGTTAATCTCATCAATGTTGGAAGACTTTAACTACCAACATCAGTCAAACAACCAACATCGATGACTATGTAATTTTAGTTTTCTCAAAATAGAAGCTAAAACAATGTACTTACCTATACCTAAATCTAGTTTTTCCTTATTTTGTCACTGATACAGAGTATTAAGACTATGTATACTTCTTCTTACATGATATTGATGTGAGCCCAAGCCAAAATTCTTGTCGATTACATACACTGGCAACCACTTCCACCTTCCTCTCTTGTTGTTGATTCTATCATGGAGCATACTTTAGATACAGAGCATACTCCTAGCCCCAACCAAATTCCCATTATGCCTGAAGGAGATCAAGATTTTACTAAATTTCTTGATCATAATGTGGTATCCATTTAGCATTACCTTGCCATGAGTTAAACCCATAATTTTTTAGGTGACCCACTATATGGTGTGCCAACTTTTCTGATGGAGACAGCTTCAGTTTCAAATGTCTCCTCTATTTTCCCCATGGTTACTCAAACCACCACTTCAACAAGTAACCCAACCATAAATAATATCCAAATTTCAACATCACCAACTACCTAATCCCACCTAAACCCTGGCATGACTTCCCTGCTTTCACAACCACAATCAATTTAGTCAAGTCTCACCCCATTTCAAAATTTGGTGGTACCTATTCCATCTACTCTCACACCTATAATCACCTAAGTTATGACTCACCTTTCAGCTAGTATAACTATGCCAATAACCCAACCTATATTAATAACATACAACCAAAACATAGTGTCTAACCCAATGGGACAAGCCCCTTTTCTATTTGCCCCCATCCTATGACTCATTATTCCTATGTTACATCAATACAACCTTAGCAAGCTATGTCATATGTTCCCTCTACTTCCTATTAGGTTCCCTATAACTTAGGTATTATCTCCAAAACTAATCCCCCTCTAGACCTCATTAAGATGTTGATGGACAAGATGTCTAATCTAGAGACATCTATGTTGGGTTCAAAGAATGTGTTATCTTATGATCGAATATGCAATGAACCCATCCATCCTTCTATGCCAATTTTCCATTATCCAAGACAATGGGAACTCCCCAAATTTACTAGTTTTTAGAGTAAAGAAGACCCACAACAACATTTGTGAGCATTTAGACATGTCTTTTATTTAATAGGGCATAATGATGCATTATTTCTTTGCACTTTCCCTATGTCTCTTTCGAGTGCTACCCTGGATTGGTATAGATATATAACTCATCACTCACTTTTCTCATTTACCCAACTTGCACAAATATTCTTAGACCATTTATCTATTAACATTTCTAAAAAGGTTTCTATTATGGACCTTCATTCTATTAGACAACTTTATGATGAGTCTATCACAAATTTTGTCACTCACTGAAGAGGCTTAATCAATCAACTCTCCTTCTCCTCACCTCAACTTGAGATTATTGAGCTCTTCTCGAGGACATGTGTTAATCACATTTCATCCACACTTTGAGTACAAACTTTCTACACATTTGATGAAGCCTTTACAATGGTGTGAAAATTGAGATTCAAACTATAGATGAAGGTAGAGTCAAGTTGTGCAGTAAGAACACCAATTCCAAATTGAATGACTCCTCTTCTTCTAAAATTTATCCTAACCAAAAATCTAAGGAATCCACCAATGTGGTGGTTGTTAAATCAGCTTCTTCCACAACCACAAACCAACCTATTTCCTTGACTTCCTAAAATCTAACCAAGTAATTCCAACAATGGTATGAACAAAGATAATACACTCCCATTAGGGAGTCATATACTTCCATTTTATAAAAAATATTTCAACAAGGAGCCATAACTCTTCCTCAAATCAAGCCTCCTATATAGTTTGAACCCTCCCATCCTATTTCAACTTGGTATAAGGAGGATGAGTTTTGCAGCTACCATCGAGTCAAAGGCCACAATTCTAATCACTATAAAACATTCAAGAACATTGTTCAAGACATGCTTGATAGGGGTGATCTCATCTTGGATAACCCTTATGCACCTATTAATCAAAGTATGGATGTGTTTAAACAACCTTTTCCTAACCATTCACCCAATAAAACTAATATTTAGACCATAACTAATAACTCATGTGATCATAATATCCATATGGTTAATATGGTCTTTCCTTTACCTCCAGTTTAACCTCTCCCACAATAGGATGCACCCATTTTACCTACTCCTCCCCCATAGTCCATGGCATTTTTTTTGCCCATTCTTCCTCCTTAAGAAGAAGAGCCTAATTCACCCATTCCACTCTTGTGTGAGGAAGAGCCTCATTTACCACTCCTTTTTCCAACAGAGGAGCTTATATTTTCAGTACTTTTTGCACCAATGTTACGTATCCTCTTACCAATAGAGGACCATGCCTTACCCATTCCATAAACACATGTTGAGGATAACATCATTCCTATGTTATAACCTTTTGAATAACCCTCTTTGCCTACCTTTCCTCTAATGATATAAAGTAGTACCCCATCCACTCCACCTTTGCACCTAGAAGAGTCAGTGTTACCTACTCCTACATTAGACAGGAGACCTATTATGCCTATTCCAATTCCACCAGTTTTTCCACTTCTTTTACCTATGGAAGATCATACTTTACCTATTCTTTACCCACATTTTTAGGGAGAAATTATACTTATGCTCTACTCTCTTGAGGAACCCTCTTCGCCTACCTCTCCTCCACCCATGGAAGACCATGCCTCTTCCCCTGTCTTTGTCGAAGAAGACCTTGTTATGGCTCTTTCTCATCTTTGGCCCAAGGTAGTAGAGACCAAAAATTTCCCTCTTTTTCAATCACCTTAGCCTTATAAATAAGTAACCGTAAGGCCTACATCAACTTCATCTAAACCCTTCTCGTGGCTAGTGAAAAGTCTAGAATTTCTTGACTCCATGAAGCTAGACCACATGACATTTTGGGACTGACTTAAAACTCCTTATCCTACACAATGAGTGTCCATATTTACCATTAACCCTCTCAATACCATTTACCCTAATGTCTTTGACAAAGTCAAAGCTTCTTCACTGAAATCACTAGAAACTCATCCATCTATGTTAGAACCCTCACCATCATAGGCATCTAACACATTAAAGCATATCAAGTCTTTAGGCATATGTCTAGTCTCTAATCAAATTCATCCATAGGTAAAATTAGATTTGACTCTCCAACTATAAGGTATAGTTTCACAGCTTTAACTATGGAAAATTGTTAAGTTTCCTAGATCTCATTGATCCTTCCCTCGTCAACCCTCAACTTTGTCATCAATTTTAGGACCGCACCCCTCTACTTTAGTTGGAGTATCACCAATCCAATAAAAACAAAAGGTTAAGTTACCTCCACTAATACATCTACCATCTATTATGCATTTCAAATCTAACACCATGATACTTAACACCAATAAAGTGTCATAAAAACATGTAACTCTACCACCACTTAAAAAGGTGCCATGCAAAATCACCCCTATGATTCCTAAACAAAAGAAGATGTCCACTCCTATTACCATAAGTGCTAGCCCACTTGTAGGCTCTCAGAGTTTTTTCCTACATTAGTTGTTGCAATCTTCTATAATAACTCTTCCTCCCATTAAGCCTTATATCACTCTTGGACTGAATCCATCTTGGTTTAATGATACACAAGTATGTCTATATCATTGTTCACCTAGACATGATATTGACAGTTGTAAATCTCTCACAGTAGTGATTCGACAACACTTTTATGTCAAAAATCTCTTTGGTAATACTCCTATTAACCTTCTTACTATTCTACCTCTGGCATCCATAATGCCTCATACTTTTCTACTTGAATTCAAACCCAAATATGTTGTTGTACCCCTTTTGCCACCTCCTTCACTTATGTTTTAGATCAACATAGTTAATGTGGACATGCAGTCACAAAATAAAAAGGATAAAGGTAAGGAAAAGGTCCCTAATCCTTGGGATAATCCCTTTTCCAAAGACCCTCCTCCTCTGAATCCTAATATCTCCATCTTGGGTGTCCCAAAACCAACATTTTCAGAAGTTATTCAAATCTCAATGGTTAAACAACTTCACCAAACTCCTAAGAAAATGTCCTTATATGATTTAATCCAAAAATAACCCCAACACCATCAATATTTTATTAGTGCCTTACAATTGATTAAGGTACAACTAGATGGTCTCCAACCTCTTGTAGCTCTGGTTAGCTCTCTTAACTCCATCTCCCGAATTTCCTTTAGTGATTCAAAAATTCCATTTCAATACCCTAAAGATTAGGATTCTACCCTTTTTATTATCGCATATATCAATCAAACTCATTTCAAAAGAGTCATGATCAGTGGTGGAGCTAGTATTAACATTATCTCCACCCATGCCTACAAATAACTAGCTCTTCTCCACAATTGCATGTCTCAAACTAACTTAGTGCTTTTCTCATTTAATAATACCATAGCTACTATAGTGGGCACTATTATCTTATATATCCATGTAGGTCTCTATACAATTCTTAATCTCTTATATATTGTAGAAGGATATTTTTGATATAACATACTGCTTAGGTGACCTTGGATACCTGTTATGGCATGTGTGCCCTCACCTTTGCACCATTGTGTCAAGTTTGAGTACAATGGGCAAGTGCATGTTATACCCACTGACCCACCTCCGTTTAAAACATGAAACATGAATTATAGTCTTAAATATGTTCTCATTCCATTAAAGACATCATCTTATCCACATGATACTTTTGAAGCTTCCATAAGCTCCATTCTCCTGATTACATAAATACTAGTGACACAAATTCCTAACAAAGATCACATGGAGGAAACTTTCAAGAATTTGTCTCTTAGAGAATATCATTTGTTGACACTTGAAATATTTTATGCTCCATAAAAGTATGGAAAGCTTCATATTCACCCAAATTATGATCTCTATATTGGGATGGTTATCCCTTATGGACCCCCCAACCTTCAATAATTTCACATATGGGGGAATTGATCAGGCTCCTACTATCGACAATCCATCCTCTTCACCACAAATATTTACCTATGACTTCTCTTTCCTAATCAATCTTAGTTTCATTCACACCTATCTCTATAAGTGTGCCTGGAAAGGATTTAGTTTGGGTCATTACAAGTAGGGTGTTCATACGCCCATTAAATATTCCACTAGTAAAACCATTGAAAATGTCAAAAAGAGGCATGGAGTGGGTTATGAAAAACCAACTAAACTCACCAAAATTTCCCTTGTACCAATTATTTAAGAGTCATTCTCTCCTTCTCCACCCTCTTCTCCACCATCACCTGTCGAATCAGAGGTATCTATACTTCCTAATTATTATTATTTTTCAATAAATGACATCCATTTAGGGCCTCTCACCTATCACCAGGATAAGGAAACAACGTCCCTTCCTCTCATTCATCCTGAAATGGTTGATGAAGAATCTCCCACTATCAACACTATCCAATGTCAATATGATGATGTTATTCTCACATACATGGGTTCAGATGATTCCTATATCTAATGATCACTCCCATCTGAAACACAAGCTATGTTAAATGAATCAACCATTGACATCAATTTTCCCTCTCATGATAACCCTCATATCCTAAAAAATTTTCCAATCTTTGGATTCCTCTGAGCAAGCTAATTATGACACATTTCTTAATAACCATAGCAAAACCTTCACTTGGTCTTATAATGACATGCTTGGTATTGACCCCTCTATTATCACCCATAACATTATCACTAATCGAGATGTTAAAGCTGTTAAGCAAAAGCTTCACAAAATACATCCTCATATTTCTCTCCTTGTTAAAGAAGAGCTCTACTACCTCTTATCTGTTAACTTTATCCAACCCATTGACTACCCACAATGGGTTTCCAATATTGTTCTTACCATAAAAGTGACTAGAGGAATTTACATCTACATTGACTATCATGACTTAAACCTCGCTTATCCAAAATATGAATTCCCTTTGCCAAGTATTCACCAACTTATTGATCTAATAGCTGGCCATGATATGTTATCACTTATGGATAGGTTCTCAGGATATAATCAAATCTTGGTTTCTCCTAAGGATCAACACAGGACAAATTTCATTACCCCATGGGGGATTTTCTATTATCGGGTCATGCCCTTTGGTCTGAAGAATGCTGGTGCCACCTACCAACATGCCATGACTTACATGTTCCATGATCTCTTACACAAAATTATGGAAGACTACATAGATGACTTATTCAAAAAGTCTAAACTTTGCCAAGATCATTTGATGATTCTCAAAATCATATTCACTCATCTCCTCCAATATAACATTCAACTAAACCCAAAGAAATGTGTCTTTGGTGTCCTTTATAGTACGCTCTTAGGCTTTATCATTTCTCTCGATGGTATCGAAGTTGATCATACTAAGGTTAAATCAATACTAGAGATGACTCCACCTACTAATATCAAACAACTCCATAGCCTATAAGGCAAGCTTTAGTCAATCCAACACTTCATCTTCTAGTTGTCAAATTTTTGCTAGCCCTTTCACCATCTCCTCCAAAATTATGTCTCCTTCCACTAGAACATAGATTTCTAAGAATATTTTGATGCACTCAAATGGTATCTTCTTCCCCACTAGTTTTTATTCTACCTATGAAAAATCAATCTTTCTACCTTTACATCTCTGCAACAGACTATTCTCTAGGTGTTGTGATTGCACATCAAGATGATCACCATGGAGAACAAGCAATTTACTACATAATCCACACACATTGATTATGAAACTTGATATACCCATACCAAAAATCTTTGCCTTACATTGGTATTTGTAACCTCCAAGCTCTGCCATTACCTCTTAAATCACAAAACCTACATTGTCACCCATAATGATCCCCTCAAATACATGCTTTCCAAGCTATATCATAACCAACTTGTAGCTCGATGGCTCATTCTCTTTGATAAATTTGACTTAAAGTTTATTCAAAAAACTCTATCAAGGGGCAAATGATAGCTAACCAGTTAGCTACCACCCCTTTACCTGACAACTAGCCTTCAAACCTCAAGTTCCCTAATGAATCCATCATAATGCTCTCCATCGATGACATCTACTATCAAATGATGATGTTATTTGATGGGTCTAAATGTTGACATGTGGGGGGGGGGGGTGTGGGGGTGATTTTTATTCCTCTTGATAGTGAGCATGTGCCTTTGTCATTTAAACTAGATTTTGAATGTACTAACAATATGGATGATTATGAGGCTTTGATCTTAAGGTTTCAAATGGCTATCTTCTTGGGTATCAAATCAATAACCATTTTTGGTGACTCTCAACTAGTGGTTAATTAGGTTAATGGTTCCTACCTATGGAAAAATGATATTCTAAAATTATATAAACATCATGTGATATGTTATTGGGATCATTTGACTCTTACCTCTTGAAAATTGTTCCTTGATCTACAAATAAGTTTGCTAACATAAAGGCTTCACTTGCTTCACACATACCCTCTTCACCCTCTTCCTTGAAAATCTATGTCACTATGCATTGCTTAACATTACCCTCCTATGTATCAACTAACATCCTTTTTATCAAAAATGTAACATACAATCCACATGACTTATGGTACAAGCAACTCATAGATTACCTTTCCTTTTATATTACTCTTTCTGATCTCTCTAGTAATGGGAGATGTGCCTTCATGAAATGTAACACTTGTTACACTATGTTAGGGGGACTTCTATACAAGTGAGGTTTTGATGGTCTCCTCTTTAAATGCCTCACTAGTATTGAGACCCCCTTCACTATTAAGGAAGTCCATGATGGCATTTGTGGTGGAAATTTCAATGGTAATGTAGTTGACAAGCATATCCTTTAACTCAATTATTATTAGCCAACACTCCATCAAGAGTATAGTGATTATGTTCAGTGTTGTTTCAAATGTCAATAACATGCTAACCTCATTCACATTCCAAGTCATGCATAACAAGTTACCAAAGACTTCTGGTCCTTCTCCTAGTAGGGCTTGCATCTAATCGATGAGATTAACCCTCATTCATCCCTCCATCACCATTCTATCATTATTACCACTGAATACTTCACCAAGTGGGTCGAGGCCATTCCTCTCATCTCTACTAAGTTTGAAAAAATTGTTGACTTTATCAACCATCACATCATCTATCATTTTGGTGTCCCCCATAAAATTATAATAGATAATGACAAATATTTTAAAAATAAGACTATTCAAAATCTTTGTGACACCTTTGGAATTAAATTAAGCTTCTCATCACTGTACTATCCACAAAAAAATGGATAGGCATAAGCTTATAACAAAACATGGACCAAATCCTTATGAAGGTAGTCAATGATACTGGCAAGGATTGGCACACACACATTCCTTTTTCTTTATGGGTTTACCACACTAGTATTTAAACCCCTACAGGTGCTACATCTTTTTTCCTTGGTCTATGGGATGGAGGTTGTTTTGCCTCTTGAGATCCAGATTCCTTCTCTTCGCATCTCTCTACAAGACATACTTACTAATGATGACTTTCACCAAGAATGTTTGGCTCAACTCAAGTTGCTTGATGAATGTTATCTCATATCCCTCAACCACCTCGAAATCTATCAAGAATGTATCAAACATGCTTATAACAAAAAACTCAAGGAGTGAGATTTCAATATCAAAGATCTCATCTTAAAGGAAAATTAACATGTGACGAATATGGAGAAAATCAAACAAGGTAAGCTTATTCCTAATTGGATTGGACCCTAAAATATAACTCACAAGTATGGCTTAGGGAATTATCACTTATCTTCTCTCGAAGGAAATCCAGAACCTGAGCCTTTAAATGATTTTCACCTATGACCATTATTTTGCTAATCAAGTGATGCTTCACCTCATGTTTAACTTGAGCTCATCCCTTGAGTAACCCTATTACATTCATCTCCCTTCCTCTTAACCCTTACTCCTACACACTTAGTTAACCTAAAAATTTCTATGGTTTTTCCCTCAAAGTGGAAAACCCCTAAGCCTCTATAGTCTTGTCCATGACTCAAAGTCAAAAAAAAAAGGGATATGTAGACAAGTTATAATATCTCAAGTCATTATTCTCAACATAAAATATGTACCTTCTCTTTGATACTATAAATATATTGTTCCCTTGAAGTATAACTATTAAAAATTCAAAAACAAATGCTTAGACCACTCCCTTGAAGGATGGCTAGGCTAAGCTTTGTTATCAAGGGAAATAAAGATTTAAAAAAAAGCTTCTCATATTGATCAGCTTCATATGGCCTCAACACAAACAAAATCCCATTGTAGGCTTCCCGCATTGATCAGCTTACACTAGAAAAAAAACTTTAAGTCATGGATTTACCTATAGTAGCTCTCAAGTAACCCATAACAGGTGCATACCATCCCCACTTAGAAGGTTATGCTACCCAAACACTCACACTCATTTTACCCTTTTTTCCTCATACTCTTTCAAGGGACTTTGAACTGACTTAACACAAGGTGAGTATGATTCTTCTCTAACAAACAAAATGGTTAAATGATGCAAAGCATGAAAGAGGCTCATATTCCTGAGCCTGTTTATGTTATGATTATGGTCTTTGCCAATACACAAGCATCTTGCCTCTTTATTTCCCATCCCAATCACATGTAAATTTCTTTGCTAAGATGAAAAAATCATACAAAGACTATCAAGACTCTTCCATTTATTTTAAATCATACACCATCACAAATATAGAAAAATGCTGAAATAAAGTAACATAACCAACCTATCCATTTTAAGCATACACCATCACAAATATAGAAAAATACTAGGATGAAGCTAACAAATCAACTATGCATATACCATCATAGATATAAGACATGCTAGTCTAACTCAATGAACATGCTCAACATTAACATAATATAAACATCCACATCATCAACATCATCACCATCATAATAAATGCATCTCAAAATAACACATATGTATATATATATATATATATATATATATATATATATATATATATATATATATATATATATATACATATACATATATATATATATATACATATACATATATATATGTATATATATATATGTATATATATGTATATACACATACACACACACACACACACACACACACACACACACACACACACACACACACACACACACACACACACACACACACACACTAAACATGATTGTACATCAATAGATCATAACAATATCCTCTCTCCCTCAAAATATACATCTCTCATCTTTGGCTCATAAGATGATGTGTATACAACATATATAACAATAAAAAAATCTGGCACTTAGAATCCTTGAGACTATATTCATGGTTGTGAAGAAGTAGTGTCATCACCACTCTCTTCCTATCTACATCTACATGAGATAGAATCCATGGCACGTGTCACTAATCTCTCCTACTCTCTAAACTCAAAATACCTCTAAATCTATGGGAACTCCCTGATGGCCCTCTCATAATAAATAATCTCATCAAGCATAGCATTGTACCTTACTAGAGATATAGTTTATGATGGTCCCATCACACCTACTAAAGGCCCTTATACTAGTCCCTTTAGTGGAGGAGGAGGAGTAGCATAACCTACTACTCTCAAACTATCCCTCTCTATTGTTAGTGTAGTAACTTGACTCTGTAATACCCCAACCTAGCCCTGTAATGCCCTGACTTGGCCCTACAATGTCACCACCTATCCCTATATAGCTAATACCTATGCCTGAGCTACATCTCAAGCCTACAGTACTACATCTTGAGCTTGCACTACTGCATCTCGAGCTTATATTCCTACATCTCTCTCTCTCATCATTCCCTATACATCTGGTGGTGGCCTCTTGACCTAAACCATGGGATGTAAACATGTCCACAACATAAGATACACTATTGTGCATCCAAGATCTACTACACCTAGGCTTGTTGATAGCTCCTCAAAATTTGGCCCATATGTCTCCTAGGGCAAGGGTATTGGTGCTTCTATATCATCCCTCTTTTATTGAGGAAATGTAGAAGGTATACCCTATAACAAGTTGAACTATCTCCTAACCTGTGCCATGGGTATCATCTCTAGCTCTCTAAATCATATCCCTCTAACCCATAATGTGCTTTATAAACCAACAAGCTACTCTGCCTATCCTTTGAATGTAGGGTGTGTCAGGTAGAGCCTCTAAATAATATCTATAGGAATCAATCTATCATGCACCTATAATGATCAATATATCATACTATTACATCTACTCATGTCTAGGCCATACCATCTCTCCACCATTTGAAACTAACCTTGAAACTAGTTGCAATCATGGTGGGTAACCCCAATGGTCATATCACCACAATGTGCTCATATGCCCAACAATGGAGTAAGTGCCTGACACACAAACTGTACCACCACCATAGCCTCAAACCTCATAGCTCTCTATATAACTATGCCAAAAAATTGGTCCCCATGCAAATATAGTCCACTACTCAACCATCTATGCCAAAACACCTATCAGTGTAATAGAAAACCTCCTACCATCTACATATAGTATTGCATATACTGTAATCCTTATCATCATTAGGATGCTCAACAGATGTTGTTCCTCATTAGTAGTGTACAATAGCTCGTAGGCAAAGCTCATTAAGTGATAGGTAACCTCACTAACATGCTCTCTAAATAATGTAACCATGTGAATATCATGCTTCTCTCTTGAACATGAGAAGAGCTCCTCACGCTAGAGTGGCAATCATAAAATCTTGTACACATCCCCTTGTGTCACTATTAACTCTCCAGTCAACAATTGGAAGGTGTTGGTGGTGTGATCAAACCTCTCTATCAATGTTATCATCAAACTAACATCCCATAAAACTCTACAATATCATCACACTCATCCTAACCCTACAGCTACCATGTGCTCCCACTCATCTAGGGTGACATCCCTCTTTATCGACATCAATAACGTAGGTAGTCGATCTTATAACATCAACTCTTACCTAACCTACATCCATACACACAAACCTCAAGTCACATACTTTCTAATATAACCCACCACCCTTTTTTCCCTTCTCTCTAGGAGAACTACATTGGCTTGAGGCCCTCAACTGGGCTATGTAGGTGGCACTCAATCAACATGGGCTCTTCTGAGGTTAGCTCAGCCATATACCCACGTAACTATCTAACCTGCTCTCCCATCTCCACCCTAGGCCTCACTACCTATCTCTCAACCCTAGGCCCAACTACCTATCACAACTCTAGGCCCCATGGCTCCTATCCCAAAACCTCAACCATATGACCTATCTTTTAAACCCTAGGTCACGTGACATATTTCAACCTACCTTTTCCTAACCATTTCCCTTAAAACACTTTTAACCATATCTTAGATCTTTTTCCCTATGCACTAGGAGAACTACATTGGCCTGAGGGCCTCAACTGAGTTATGTAGGTAGCACTCAATCAACATGAGGTCTTATACGGCTAGCTTGACCATTAGGCTAATTTAAATACTTCAATTAGGGATCTAAAATTGGTCTTTTTTCCTATTTTGGGTTTTTCAATGTCACTGACATCAGTTTTATATGTCAATATCAGTAATTATATCAGCCAATGTCGATGGACCCCACTGGCATTAGCATCATGTCAGCCAATGTTAGTTAACCCTACTAACAATGGTGATTGGTATGGCCCTAAGGTCGAATAACCCATCTCTAATTTTTTATTTTTTTCCTATAAACTACCCACAAATCCCTCCCAAATTAAGCTAAACCTACCTTACCCCATTTCCTACCCCCCTCAGCACATTTTTCCACCCAAAATTTTAAATTTAGCCTAAAAACACAAATTAACAAACTTGAATTCAAAATTAACTCATGGAGGATCTTACCTCCTCTCTCCATCTCCTCTAGGCTAGAATAGATGGTCTTTGTGGTGGTGCACCTCCTGCTAGGTCCCCTCCTAGCTCTACCATCTCATTAGCACTCAGAGCTCTTTTTAAATCCAATCAAATGTTATAAATGAGTTTTGGTGGGCCACCAAACCCCTTTGTATTGGGTTTGGTCACCCATCAATGTCGACATCATTAAATTAATCCATCAACATTGATAATATTTATTAGTAACATCAGTAACATAACTGATGTTGGCACCATTAAATTAGATTTTCCAGCACCAACCATAACCCTTTAGACTCTACCCCTAATCTGGGGAAAATTAGAGATCACATATATCTCCCTGACCATGACAACCAACTTGGAGATCACATATATCTCCCCAACAATGACAACCAATCTTAGAGATCACTTTAATCTCCATCGATGATGAATTTGACCAAAGATCATGAATATCTCTTTAATCATTGACCCTTTTAAACCAACCTTACATTGCTTGTCTTGACCGCTTATGCTACCTCACTATAGTTGGCTATTGTACACATACATGTATATTAGGTGTTTTGGATCGTGACCAAGCTAGTCATGTCACTTGAAACCTTTTGTGTTTACCAATATCACTTCCTACCTTGGATATGTGGCACACATGGACCATTAGAGCTATGACTTTGATCATTTTGACCTTATCAGCTATCACTTACAAGCTGTGATTTGGTAATTTCTATCTGAGTCCTCCTCAACTTTACCTATTCTTGATTTTTTAGGCTATAGCTCGTAGTAGTATATGCACCATCCATGATACCATGTTCTCAATCAACATCCACTCACCCAATTTAATTCTTATCAGACTAGTACCTAATTCTAGTTTCTCCTCCATTAATTCCCAAATTGAGGGGGGATATCTCATCTAATACCTGGAGCATCCAAATCCTATTTTTATCTTGCAACTTGTCAATACAAATTACAAGATAAAAAAGGGAAAATGTAGATACCAAAATTACATCACACACATGTATAACTCCCTATGTTGAAACCCCCCTTGAGACGCTTTTTAATAATTAGCCTTTTTAACCCATGCTTTTACCCCTCACATATTCAATTAATTTAAAATATTTAATAAAGTTAATTAAACACTACTTATGCCACCTTACCTGGCCACCTCATCCTAAGACTAATTCTTACCCTCTAAGTCACCTCAAGACTTAGTCCCCTAATCCTAACTACCCATCACTTGTTCTCACCCCAAAAATAAATTCCTAACCAGTTATGTCCTTCTTAACTTTGCATTTCTACCATTTCCTAATGGATACCACACTTGGCATGAGAAAAAATAGAAAATGGGATAAAATAACCCTTTTACTTATTCTCATGCCACCAACATCAATCAATCCATTGATGTTTAGGGTATCAAAAATCAAGAAAACTCAATTATTTGCATACAATCTTTTGGCATTCAACTTTCTACATTCAGGCTTACTATTACTCTACATAAATTAGTCTAGATCAAGAATTGATATACTACACAGAGCTTAGATTCTTCTAAACTAACAACACATGCTTATCTTTTTATTCACCTATTGCTTCAACATGCCTCATTAGAGCCATCTATCAGGTACCCATAGTTCATCCATTTCATCAACTAAGTATATCTCTATGTTTTGATTATTCCTTTAAATAGTTATTTTACAATACTTTATATTGTACTATTTATCATTTCACGACCATCCTGACTCTCCCTGTAGAGGGGTTGTAAAACTGCTTCACCTATTTTTCTATACTCCAAACATACCAACCTTTTGTTTAGACCCACCTGAGTCTTACATACTCCCTTACGACTCTTCTCAAGCTCATAAACCTGACCAACATCCACATCCCAACTCAAAAATGTCTCTTGCAACCCCCTAAGGACCTATTACCCCTACCAACATCAGTCACATAACCAACATCAGTCATATAACTAACATTAGCCATATCTCTTTACTGACATCGATAGCCTAACCAACATCAATGACTATGGATTTCTACAAACCTTTTGAGCCTACCTCAACTACCTTTAAAAACATCAATAGCTTAAATTGCCTACACTGTGTCACTCTCTACTAAAATCAAACTATAAAAATGGTATGAATATATCTCTTTTACTCTCTCTTTCATTTTGTTATTCATTACCAATTTTTTTCAAAAAGTGGACTATCATCCCTAAGGAATTTTGACACTTCCAAGAATAAGCATGTAGCTTGGAAGCACACTCATATATCTACTAACAAATATTTTTGGTGGTATAACTTTCTTATTCATAGCTAGTCCTCCCCATCCAAAGAGGAGTGCTCAACATCATCTGGATATGGTACACAACCAATCTGAGTTCTCTCTAATCTCTAATCCCTACCTTTCATCTTTATTTCTACTGAAACATCAAATAGATTCAAATTTTAGTGAAACAGATACCCTAGAAAAAATTGGCATTTGAATATAAAAATTTCAACTCTTTTAATTCATTTTAGTGTTTTTAATCCAAATTGTGCACTTTGGTAGAAATTGATCAAAACCCTGGTTGAAGGTTATCGATGGCTAGTTTTAGGTGTCTACACAATCTTCTAGTTCACACACATCTTATTTAGAAAATCCTACTTGTACAAATGGATTAACCATAAAATAGGTCTTATAATAAATTTCATACATGAATCAATTATAATAGGTTGGTCATAGCATAAAATTTCAAAACCTCTTTTAGGCCTTAAGGAGACCTAATCCAATTAGGCCTTCATTAGTGCATGTTACCCTTTTATCTCCTTATAAAATTTTAAAAATCCATAAATGGTAGGAATAATTCATATTCCACTCAAATAGATACCTATTTGTCTCATATTATTTCTATGACGCTTTTTATCTCAAACCACCACTTGAAGCACACCATTAGTATTGTTTACATTAGGCCTTCACACACACACAGAAAGGTATGTCTTTAAAAATTGAAGATAAAATAATATTTAGCCATAAAACAATGAAAATAAACCATATAAATATAACCTATAATCCATAAAAAACTTCATCAAGATAATTATACTTCATCACATAGGGCATAGAATCTCAAAAACACTCTTGCAACTTGCTCACTCAGAACTACCAATTTTTCTCAAAGACTAGTCATGGTGACTCAGACCTCAAACACCTGTATATAAATATTAAATGACTTATGATATATGTATATGATTCTATGACATCATTATACTATTCTTAGATATAAATATAATATGGTCAAATGGCAATATTGGTCTTGTAGACCAATCTCATAACATTCTATCTCATTGTCTCATCTGAACTGAACAAGTCAACTTGTGATCAAATTTTTCACTATAATCACTAAAATACAAAAATTATACAAAACATTAACATGTCCTAAAAATATTTAAAAATATATTCATGCACTTGGTTTCATCACTATATCATGGTAACACATTCCTAATCTTCTTCTCACTGCTACCTAGGTTTTTCACTATTTCCACCATTAGGCCTATTAACAACTAGCTAAATTTGATGATAGGTAGATCACACTTTATGGATATATTCTATCTATAAACCTTCATGGACATGACACATGCATCTCAATATTCATCCTCCATTCATTTTCATACTTTGACTAGGTCAACACTGATTACTATAACAAATCTTTGAGAAATTAGCACTTTCCTATAGGATATACTCACATGCCTGACAACTCAAACACACCCAGAGGTGATTGGGAGAGTTGAATACAACATCCAATATCTTAATTTATCATACCAATAAATTATAGGAACTTTTTATCAATATTTTTAACATCGAGTACTTTTTAGGGTCCTAAGAGGGTTTAAACACACTTCCACTGTTAACAATTGCTCATAAAGCATAGTTCCTCAATACAAAAACTAATGCAAAAAATTTTGATCTATAACTCTTACCCATATACCATGAATATATTGGGTTACCATGAAAAGGTTTGATGAGTTAATTATCACAAAAAAAACCTTCTCAAGTAGATAACCCTTCATTTTGTGCACTTGAGAGACCTTAAAACATATTTTCATGCCTTATCCTTCAAAATTTGACCTAAAAATTCATGCACATTCTTAAAATAATTTTAATCACCTTTTTCAATTCTTATCTACTCACACTTTCCTTTAAAATTGATCTTCATACCCCATTAGGCCACACTCTCTCTCTCTTTGTTCACTTAGACATTGACCTGCAAACCACATTAGCCCTTAAAATGACCTTCATGCCTATTTTCATGAATTATCCACCACTCTCACATATTCAAGAAACCTCATACATACTTAAACATTTTCATGCATCTTTCATATGCCTTGAAAATAGATCATGATGCCTCATTAAGCCAAGTAGTGTTTAGGAGTGGTCTAGGTACAGACTTGGTCTAAAGGTCTTATCCCTATAGATTTATATTGATACTCTCATGAGTGATTTAATGCCTCATATAAATTCTCAATTAACCTCATACAACTACTCATTCTTATGTTGAATCATTTCATCATGCCATCATACTCCTTCATGAACAAAACTAAGCATCTTATGCACATACCTTCTCAAGATACTACAAGGCTCAGTCACGTGATAAATTTTACAAAGACCTTCCATGATGACCTTCACATCACTCATGTATTCATAATCAAATATACCAAACATATATTACACTCTCATAATCACTACAATATTGATCAATTTACTATATCATATATACACTCCTTCACATCACTCATGTAGTCATAAGAACATATACCAAACATATCTTACACTCTTAGAATCACTACAATACTGATCAATATAATCTCTCATAGATACACTCTTCAATGAACTCATGAATACCTTCTTAAGAACCTTTAATATCAATTCCAAACCTCAACATTTAGAAATAATGCTCAACAATCTCCCCCTTTGTCATTGAGGGAAAAATGCACTGCAAACTGATCATTCTTATCTCCCCATTCTAGTCTTTCTCCCCCTTTGACATAAATGACAAAGTGATGTCTACAAATCTATGGATCACACTCCTTACACTAAAAATGCTCAACACATAGGACTATGAGTTTATGTGACATAAAACAAACATTTTCCCCCTATCTCCATGCATACCTTCTTGGAACAACTTTCATGTTTTTAGAGCTAATGAAACCGATTAGCTCCCCCTAAGTAGTTGGCTTATTTAATGATTTATATGATTAGGAATTACACCTAATTCTTATCTTAGGTGTTTAAATATTACATTTGTAAGTGTTTTGGTCAAAATGTCTACAATCTGATCTTATATAGAAACATATTCAAGTATGACACTTTGTTCACTTACCTGCTATCTTATAAAATGATACATGATGGGAAAATTCTTAGTTTTTGAGTGCATGATAGGGTTATTTGATAAGATTATATCACTTGTATTTTCACAATAGATAGGGCTAAGACCATCATAATCCACATTATAGTCTTTTAGGGTCTATCTCATCCATAGGACCTAATTATAATATGAAATTGATGAATGTACTCAGCCTCAAAAATAGATAATGCTACTAATGGTTGCTTCTTGATTATCCATGAAACTAGGCACCCACCTAAGAAGAAGGCTCCTTCACTAGTGATAATCTATCATCTAGATTTCTTACCCAGTCTACATCTATATAAATAATCAAATTGAACTCTTTTCTCCTTGGATACCACAACCCATACTCCATAGTCCCTTTGAGATACTTGAGTATCCTTTTGACTCCTTACAGATTATTTTCTTTTGGATCTACTTGAAACTTTCCCATAAGACCTACTACTTGCATGATGTCAGGTCTAGAGGTAGTGGTGTCTATCAAAATTCCAATCATTGACCTATATGACATCGGATTGACCTTTGGAGACTCATCTTCCTTGCTCAACTTACACCCTATGATCATAGGTGTACTAATTGCCTTGTACTTTTCCATCTCAAACTTCTTCAACATATTTATTATGTACTTAGCTTGTGAAATGAATATACTTTTTTTTAGATTGAGTGATTTGAAACCCAAGAAAGAATGATATTTCTCCCAGCATGGACATCTCAAACTCTTTCTACATCACCTCTGCAAAGCCCTTGGTCATGTTATCATTATTTCCACCAAATATGATGTCATCCACATAACAACTACTATCAACTGATGGTCATCTTCTAACTTTATGCATAGATTACTATCTACAACTCCTCTTTTGAATCCTTTATCTAATAGATACCTATCCAGTCTAACATACCAAGCTCTAGGATCTTGATTTAGACCATAAAGATCCTTTTTCAATCTGCACACATAGTCGTTATCACTTGATAGTGATAACCCCTCAAGTTTCTCTATGTGCACCTCCTCTTCTAAATACCCATTCAAGAAGGTATATTTGACATCCATCTAGTACACTTTGAACCATTTAAATCTTATATATTCTATAATAAATATAATGGCCTTCAATATTAATACTAGTGTAAAGGTCTCCTCAAAATCTACCCTTTCAACTTGTGCATATCCCTTGCATACCAATCTAGCCTTGTTCCTAATGACTTCTCCATCTTCATTCAGGTTGTTTCCAAACACCCATTTTATGTCAATGGCATTCTTGTCTTTAGGACTAGGAACTAGTTCCCAATTCTCATTATTCTTTATTTTTTATAACTCCACATTCATATCACCTATCTAAAATTTGTCTTTGCTTACTTTTTAAGATTCTTAGGTTCAATATTAGATAATAGATCAACATTCTCTTGATTTAGATTACTAACCAGTATTCTCCTTATTTTCATACCTATATTCTTATTTCTAATGATTTGAGATTTAATGTGATCTCTTTGAATTTGTCTTAAGGGTCCTTTTGAGTCCTATATCTCCTTAGATTCTTCTTATTCCTCATCAACCTCTATGGTTTACTCTTATTTTTTGAAGTCTAAATTATCGAAAGTATCCTTTAGATGTGAATGTGATTTCCTTGTTTCATCAATCTTCACATTGGTGATTTCCACTATCTTTTGTAACCTCTATTATAGCATCTATAGAATGATCTCATTGATGAGTATCCTAAGAATATACCTTCATCAGATCTAGATTCAAACTTTCTTAAGTCTTTATCATCTCTTTTGATGAGACATTTGATCCCAAACACTAAAGTGTTCCACATTGGTAGGTCTTCCTTTCCATAGTTCATAAGGAGTCTTGTTGCCATTAGTATTTATCTATCATCTATTCAAAATGTATATTGCAGTGCTTACTACCTTTCTCCAATATCCATCACATAATATAGACTCATTTAGCATAGTTCTAGCCATCTCTTAAACTATCCTATTCTTTCTTTCCACTACCCCATTCTACTGAGGTGTCCTAGCTATTGAGAATTATATCCTTATTCTATGAATCTCATAGAAGTCATCAAACTCATTAGACCAAAAATATCCTCCTCTATCAGAACTTAGGCACTCTATCTTCCCATTTTTCTCATTCTCAACAAGATCCTTGAATGCCTTGAACTTATAAAGAACTTTTGATTTTTATTTAAAGAATATAACCCAAGTCATTATTATGTAATCATATATGAGTAACATGAAGTAGATATATATTTGAATTCTCTAAATTCTTGTAGGCCTATAGAGATTAGTGTGTATTAATTATAAGGGTATTGTAGTAGAGTAATATTTGGACTTGAACCTTCTTAAGGTCTACTTACCATGTTAACATGCCTTTCAAAGTATGTTTGTAGGTTTGGTGATCTTAGGAATGTTCTTCATAGACTTATTAGTGCTTATCTTGACTAGAATGTAAAATTTTAGGTGACCTAACAATTTGTGCCATAGTCAACTTTCATCCATATTGCTCATAAATCATCTCTCCTTATTGATCTCATTTAAGACATATAGATTGTTCTCAGTCCTCTTAGCATTGGAAATTATCTTTCCTAATGTGTCTCTCCTTATCTCACACCCTTTCTCATGAAATATTAGTGTGTGTCCTTGATTTCATATTTGACTTACGCTATGAAGGTTATGTTTCAAACCTTCCACATAAAACACATTTTATGTCTTGGTCTTCCGATTATCCAAACTCAAGACACCCTTACCAAATATATTGGTAGTTATGTTATCTCTAAACTTCCATGTTCCTATAGGATTATTATTTATTAAGATGAACTTATTTTTTTCTCCTATCATATGACTTGAGCAACCACTATCTATATACCATTTCATGCCTTCATCTTAAATGTGAAAGTTTGTCTGAACTAGCATAAAATCCTCTTTAGTCCTCTATTTCTCCTTAGAAAATAGTCCATCTTGACTCTTGAGCTCAATATGATCATTCCTAACTTTCTTTGGCTTCCATACCAAGGTTTGACCCTTATAATACACTCTAGGATCTTCATATGTCTTATTTAATATTGAGGGATTTCTAACTCTATTAGAACATAATCTTGTAATGTGTCCCATATTATGACAGATGTAACAAACAACATTTATGTATTACCTCTTGATTGATCACTCCTTTTCCTATGGTCCCATGATAACTTATCCTTTATTGTATTGGTATTGGTCATTTCATGTTGGTACTCTTGAATTGTTATAACTTATCATGCTCTCTCTCAAAATTTCTCATCTTGTCTATGAGTTTCTCATGTTCAATCTTCAAGGAATCTAGCTCTATCTTCAACTATTTATACTAAACTTCCTTTAATCTAAACCTTGTACTTACACATTCTAATTGATTCTTGAGATCTTTGATAGTATTTGTTTATGTTTCAAATCATCAAGGGAACTTATGAGCTTAGATTCAATGTCTACTTTAGCTTCTCCTTCACTGTCATAGCAGACTTCTTCATCATACTTTTTATCTTCTTCCTTTTGATCACTAGACATCTTGTGCTTCTTAGGATCACCTTAAAAATATTAGACTTGCTTTAAAGGACTAGGATCTGATACCAATTATTGGAATAAAAATAATTGAGAAGGGGGGTGAATCAATGTCTTCAAAACATTCATTCAATTCTGCTTAAGCATACATGAACATATAGCAAAGCATATGAAACCATACAAGATTATGAAACACAACTCATATGTGGGAAACCCTTAAGGAGAAGAAAACCCACTGATCCATAAAAATTTACTATAGTCCTATAATTTGAAATACCATAATTTAGTGAAGCACAAAATTGACATGGAGCACCAAACCCAACTAGCTAAGCACCAACCTAGCTAGGCTTTAGTGAACACCAACTTACAAGGATTCACCAACCCCCTAGATTACTTAGCACCAACTCAGCCACATGAATGATTTTATCACCTTTAGAACACCTTATTTCTCATATAATAGATGATGATCACCTTCTTTATCTCTTATCACTATTTTATCCCTCTCAAACTGCCTTTTATGCTTCTTCACTCAATTAGGTCTCTTTAAGGCCAATTAGGTCGAATGATATTGATATTCATCTACAATACCCATATTATATCTTCATGAAAATTTATATACACCCCTATGATGGTCTACAAGACCTCTTTTATCTCTTTAATATGTTATATCCTTTGCTTGCATTACCCCATTTTCTAACAAGCCAATTATGCCTATTAGGTCTTATTCTTATACAATCATGTAGCTCACACACCTCTTGGTTAGCCAAACCTAATTACACACATGGATTACCCATAAAATAGGTCTTATAATACATTTCATACATGAATCAATCATTAAAATAGGTTGTATTATCATTCAAAATGTGTACCCATAGATTCTTCACGATATGGGGGTGCTTTATAATGGGGCACTTGGCACGGAGTTATTCCATGAGGCATAAAAGTATGCAAGGTTGGGAATGAAAGTACCAGATCTTATTTATGAATGATATCATTGGTTTTCTACTCTCAACAATGGGAACATCCCCAAGGTATGGGACCCTTGCACTCCTTAGGATGAGCCTCTAGAGTAGGTTGGATTCCTTCTATTCTAAGTGCACCAGGTTTAAGACCAGTGTGTAGGCCTAAAGAGTATAAATCTATTGCTAATCTAAACCTAGGATATTTGAGAAGAAAATTGAGGGATAAGGTAAGAAATTTTGAAATAAAAAAGGTGATGCACATAGAATAGAGTGAGCACTCATGTTGTCATAAGCACAGTGCAAACCTTTGAGAATAAGACAAAATCACACAAATTCTACCAAGGATGCTACAAGTGCATAATTATTTCATATAGAGGTGTGATAACATAGCACATCATTGAGAGAGATGAAATTTAACCATAGACAAAACCTACATAGACCTTGGTGCACACAAGATATGACCTACAATTGAGCTCTGATTTCACTGAAGAGGTGTTAGGAATGAATGACAATGAGAGGAGTGAAAATTACTCATAAATAGAGATAAATAGACATAAAATAGAACATAGATCATTAGAATAATAGAAGTAGGTGCACTTAATTCTCATTAATCTATAAGACTTAGCTAATACAAGTTCTTATGGAGGGAAAAATTCAATAGCATGAGGCTACTAAAAATGTGTTGACCTTTTTATAATGGAAAGACTAGGATTTCATAGAGAATAAGCCTGATTTACAATAAATTCACCACTTGAGGTAGTGGGCATAACTTTAAATTATTTTGTGGCCATGATTCTTGAAGTCTATCTAGTGATTGGATATGGGGTTAGTGGTAGGATCACTTCAATATACATGTGCATAGGAAATAGAAGATTTCCCTGATGGAGTCAGAGGGTGGCATGTACTCAAGTCTTGATGCCAATTAGTCATTTCTGCATCCAATTGATTAGACCATTCCTTTATCCCCTCTCAGCAACCTCCAATAACCTTCTCTATATTTGACTACCAATCAACACGTGGCACTCTATGATTGATCTCAGGCATGGTGCTAAAGGAGTGATATATGTCACCTTAGTGGGATCTCAGAGGAATATCCTTAGATTTTTAAGTGGAAATAGTGTAGTTGTGACACGTGGTCACTACTTCTTTCCTATGACTATTCAATGGGTCCCATTCTTTCATCACTAACCAATGGTGCTACCTGAAAATTTATCACTAAAGGGACTAGCCTTTGATGAACACTGAGTCACCATGTGGAAAGTTGGAACTTACCCTTGGTTAAATTGAGAACTTTTTTATTCCAAGCAAGTGTTGGGATACCAAGTGGAAATGATAGAAGGAGGGTTGCACCATACATAATAGAAGGGTGTAGATGTATAATACTACATGTAATTGTAGAACTATATTATCTAAGCATGATGAGGACTTAAAGTAAGAACATGAACGAAGGTTAAAAATCCTAGGCATTCTCTTCATGATTCATAGATACTTTTGTACCCCTTCCCACTTAGCTATTTTGGGACCCAAGGAATTGTATCCTTAAAATCATGCACTCTCATACTTATGTGCCATAGAATCCTGCACAAAGACATGCATTGAAATATTTATGCAAGAATAAGTTATTATTGTATTATTACATAGATCTGCATATTTATCTTGAGTTTGGACATAGATGGGAAGTGTCTATGCACCTTATATTTGGAGTGCCTGGGGACTCATAGGTGTGTTTCCTCATTTTAAGCCTTGGGAGTCCCTATATCGATTAGGGGGTGACTTTAAAATTCAACACTTCTAGTGAACTCTATGGGATTTTTGCCTCCTAAGTAGGAATCTAGTGGCCTTTGAAGTGATCCATTGGGCATGGAGTCATTAAATCTATAACTTGCTTGGCTTATACCTAAATAAACTAAATTGAGTTATGCCTTCAACAAAATAAAAGGGAGAAGAACAAGCAAGAGATGTGTGAAATTCACTTAGAGGAAAACAAAATAAAACTAATATTATACAATGTGCACACAACAACTTAGGGAAATGTAATGCGAGTTAATCTAATCTATTATATATATATATATATATATATATATATATATCCTACAATCATGTGCCTTTGTCCTCCTAGATCAAAATAGAAACCTCTTAGTTCTTTTACATTATATACCATCTTGTTGAGATGTGATGGATGAGGTGAGGTGGCATCAATTTACTATGAAAGAGGTGCTCAAGGATGTTTATTTATCTGGACCCTCCTTTGATGAATGTTTCCACCATGTTACATCAAAGCCTTCCTCTTAAATGGATGATGTCTTTGAAGTTGATCCAATCCTTCTTGGATCTCTTGATGCCTAGCTGCACTCTTTTTTTAGACTAGTCCCTCTAAAGTTTGGAAGACCTACACTTGATAATTAGGAAGCTCATGAACTCAATAGGCTTCCCTTGCTCATTTTACAACTACTTCCCCAATTGAATATGTCTTTTAAGAACCCTTCTATGACATGCTTAGGTGTGCAAGGATTGATAACACTGATTGCCATAGCTTCTTCTAAGTTTTTATGTGGAACCTCAGGCTTGATTAGCTGACATTTCTCCTTTAGTTTGAATGATTCTTGCAATGACTCATCCAAACCTAGGTGTTCACCTTGTTCCCTATGGATCTCTACCATTTACAAGGTCATGACCTCTTCCACATGCATGCCTTGATTTTTTCATGATATGTAATTGGAAAAGGCCATTGACATAGAATTGGTCATGGGTATGCTCCTAAGAGGATGCTAGCTTATCTTCTAGGCTTACAAAAGACTCTTCCATCTCATCCTAGAAAGAGTCTTCCTCCTGCACCTATGATTGCACCTCCAAGCTCACTTTGGGGTGATCATAGTTGCTCTCTTTGATCATGAACTCATCTTGAAGGTTAGCCTTTTATTTGAGGTCTTCTTCCATAATGCCAAATGGCAGCTCATTCACCCAAGAGAGGTTAGGCTCATGGCTTTGAATGCACTCTAGAATGGTGTAGATAAGCCCTTCCTCATTAAGGTCCTCCCCTTTTACCACCACTTCATTAATTATCTCATCAACCTATTTCACTATCATATTTCATCTATATTTTTGCATTGGGGTTGATTTTTCCATAGTGGTGGCATAAAGGGGACTACCAATGATGATCTCATCATATTCACTTGAAGTATCCTCCTCATCTAAATGGTTTATGTTTTTCATCCATACAACTAGCCCTCCTTTAAAAAGGGAGATAGTGGGAGAGCCATAGGATTAAATTAGAATATAATAAGGGGTATTTATAATGTTGAGCATCATAAAGCTAGGATGCATGGTCCAAGAAGGCTTCCATGACTATGTTTGAGGCTCTTGAGGAAGGATGGGTTCTTGAGATGGTATAGGTGTAGGCCTTTTGAAGCTTGGTACTTTGAAAACAAAGGATTTACTTAAAGGTACAAAGGATTTATCTTGATTGAAGCTTGGTATTTTGGGTGTAAAAGCTTTATGTCCCATAGGTTAGCTTGTAAATGTAAGAGAAGCCTGCTTGAAGCTAGGAAAGGAAGGAGTGTGGGCACTTAGCTACGCTTCAATGTTCTAAATCTATGAAAGTAACTGGCACATCTGCTCTTTTTTAGATATGATATACCTAGCCAATCACTCTTATTCAAATCTTCACCATTCCATCATGTCCCATTGCTAAGTGTAAGCTTGATGACCAAGCTCCTCATGTTGCCTACTATACCCCTTCTCTCTTTGATCTCCCTTAGTTGTCTCTGGAAATTAAGATGTATATTATTGAAGCTCTTTTGAGGGTGATTAGGAGGGTATTAATATTGATTGGGAGCAAGGTAGCTTGCACATGGATGATTAGAAGTATAAGTGGGTTACCATAAGTGTTAAACTGGGGAGAAGCTATAGGTGCTCACATGAGCTTGATATGAGAAATGGGAAGGTGAAACAATAGAATTTTCATGGAATGGGGGGTAGAAAGACATATTTTAAGCACTTGGACTGGTTAAACTAGTAGATTCAAACATTCAGAGTCACCAGGTGATATTTAGAGTGTCTTCAACACTTGATCGCTAATGGTAACACTAATTATTTAGCTTTTTATATGAACTTGGTCCCACCAGGTATGCTAAAAATAGTTATCATTAAAAACATGCACCCGAGGATGCTTCACAACATGAGGGTGCTTTACAATGGGGCACTTAGCATGGAGGTCTTGCATGAGGTGCAAAAGTTTGTGGTGTTAGGCATAGAAGTATTAGAGCTCAACTACATGCATGAGCATTGGTTGTCTCATTATAATGATGGTAACATCCCTAAGGCATGGGACCCTTATACTCCTTGGGACAAGCCTTTAGAGTAGGCTGAATTCATTCTATTCCAAGCATAACTAGTTTAAGACCAGTGCATAGGCCTAAAGAATAAAAAGGTAAACTACTGCTAACCTAAATCTAGGATCTTTGAGGGGAAAAAGGAGGGAGAAGGTAAAAAATGTTGAAATTAAAAATGTGATGTGCCTAGAATAGAGTGAGTGCTCATACTACCATAAGTATAGTACAAACCTTCTAGAATAAGATAATATCACACAAATTCTACCAAAGATGCTCCAAGTGCATAAGCATTTCATATAGAGGCATAGAAACATAACACAACATTGAGTGGGATGAAGGTTATCCATAGACAAAGCCTATGTAGACCCTAGTGTGCATAGGATACAACCTGTAATTGAGCTCTAAGTTCAATGAAGAGGTGTTGGGAATGAATGATAATGAGAGGAGTGAAAATTACTCATAGATGGAGATCAATAGACACAAAATAACACATAGATCATCAAAATAACAAAAGGAGGTGAACTCAATTCTCATTAATCTACAAGACTTAGCTAATACAAGTACTCATGGAGGGCAAAATTTAGCATCATGAGGCTACTAAAAATGTGTTGACCCTCTTACAATGGAAAGACCAAGATTTTACATAGAACAAACCTATTTTACAATAAATACACCACTTAAGGAGGTGGGCATAGCTTTAAATTCTTTTATGGAACTAAAACCTTGCTTTTTGAAGTTTGTCTAGTGATTGGATTTGGGATTGATGGAAGGATCACTTATAGATACAAGTGAATAGGGAATGAAATATTTCCCTAATGGAGTTAAAGGGTGGCATGTACTTAAGTCCTAATGCCAAGTAGCCTCTTCTACATTCAATCAATCTAACCATACCGTGATCCCCTCTCAATTACCTCTAACAACCTTCTTTATATCTAGCTAACACTCAACACATGGCACTCTATGATCAATCTCAAGCATGGCACTACAAGAGTGATACACATCACCTTAATGAGCTATCATAGGAATATCCTTTTAGTTTTAGGGAAAAATAGTGTGATTGTGACATGTGGGAACTAATTTTTTGTTGTGATTGTTTAGTGGGTCCCCTTCTTTCCTCACCAACTAATGGCACTGCCTAAAAATATATCATTAAAGGGACTAGCCTTAGATGAGCATCAAGTTACCACATGGAGAGCTAACACTTACCCTTGGTTGAACCAAGAACTTCTTTATGTTAAGCAAGCACTCGGTTTCCAAGTGCCAATGATAGGAGTGTTTCACCTTGCATAATAGAAGGGCACAAATGTAAAATCCTACATGTAGTCACAAAATTATATTAGCTAGGCAATGTGAAGACTTAAAGTAAGAGCACACATTAAGGTTAAAAATCTTAGGTGTGCTCTTTATGATTCATAGTTGCTTCTGTATCCCTTCCCACTTAGCCATTCTAGGACCTAAGGACCTATATCCTTGAACTCATGCACTCTTAGACTTATACACCATATAATCCTACACAAAGACATGCATTTAGATATTTATGAAAGCATGATTTATTGTTAAATTATTTCATTGACCTACATCTTTATCTTAGGTTTGGGTAAGATGGGAAGTACCTATGTACCTTCTACTTGGAGTGCTTAGGGCCTTACAGGTGTGTTACCTCATTTTGATCATTGGGAATCACTGCATCGATTAAGGAAGAACTTAGAGAGTCAATAGGTTGATTAAAACATAAAATAACAAAACCTCTTTTAAGCCTTAAGGAGACCTAATCCAATTAGGTCTTCATTTTTGCATGTTACCCTTTAATCTCCTTAGAACACTTTCAAACTCCATACATAGTAGGACAACTTCATATGCCACTTAAATAGATCCCTACTAATCTCATCTTAGTTCCATGACACTCTTTAGCTATAACCACCACTTGAAGCACACCATTAGTATTGTTTACAATAGGCCTTCACACACATAGAAAGGTATGTCTTGAATAAATTATTGATGATTAACTACCCCTGTTCCCAGAATGGGGACCCTCCTTTCTTCAAATTTTAAGAAGGCTCAATATACCAACCATGTTAAATCATCTTATTGCATATGGATTTGATTTAGTTTACCCATACTTATTCTTGTGCATTTCTTGGTTAATTATTCATTTTACAATAACAATTAACACAAAAAATTATTTGAAATATTACAAGTCTACTTCAAAGTTTCATTCAAACAGTGAATTTTTAACTATTGATGGATTAAATAATGTGTAGATAAGGTTTAACCAAGGAAGCATGACTTGGATCTCTAATTAGTATGAACATAGCCACCCTTATTGGATTTCATTAAGCTAACATTATGTTGTGTTTAAATTGTTTTGTTGTAAATTTCTACATTAAAATTGTTTAAGTTTGCTTAGGATGGGATTTGACATCTTCATAAATCTAACTTAACTTCTCAGTTGACCTCATAGGATGTAAATTTTAAACTATGGTTCATGATGCCTCATATGATTAAAAAGTTTGGAATATAACTCAAAAGGATAGGTATCAACCTCATCAGGCTTCACAATGCCTTAGAAATATACCACACCCCATGCAAAACACTTTCTATTGAGTTCATGAGCTATGTGGCACCATCTAGAATGCTCACAAAAGGATTAGCTATTGGAATTTAGATCCAAGAGATACATGTCAAGATCTTATCCCCTACAAGTAATCCCATTTAATTCAAGCTGCCACACATCCCAACATAATCTAGAAGCCTATAAAATGCCACCATGTGTCTTAAAAACAACTAGCCAAATCTAAGTAACCCTCTGAAGTGATGCATGTTCACTTAAAGTTCATCTAATATCGATGCATGTCCATGCCACATTACATCTAGCTAAATATCACAATATCTCATAAGATAGACATTTGGGTAGCCTTGAGCCATCTAATCAAGTTTTGATGGTATATAATAATTTGAGGATCCTTCCAAGAATGACACCTAGTATAAAAATGAATAAAAACCTATAAGAATGATGTATGTCCCTTTTAGACTCATGTGATGATGACACATGTCATTCTTTCACTACTTTAATCTGATATCCATTAGATCTCCTCCAAAATCAATGTGTGTCTACCTTGGGCTTACATGATGATGCCACACATCATTCTTGCAAAGTTTTAACCTAAGATCAATAAGATCACCTCTGAGAGAGATATTTGTCTCCACCTGAGCCACACTATTGGTACCAAGTTATCAACATTTGGTCAAAATCCTTCCAAAGGTGACACCTATAAAATTAAATCCATGATTTCTCATGAAAAAGCCACGTAGAAAAGAAAATATCTAATTACTTATGAAAGTGACATGTGGTACTCCCATGACTAATCAATACTAAATGGTTCTACCTAAATGTTCACCACACATTGAAACATGCTATGTGGAAGGATATAAATGAGTCATCACACTAATCTACACTTTGAGAGTTTTCAAGGAAATAAAAAGGTGTCATGTACCCAAAATTTGAGCCAACTAAGTAGTTTAGTCATATTTAGACCCTATGAGTACCTAGTTAGATCTGAGGTTGCATGCCACGTATTAAAAGGTGGAAATATTTAGTTTTAAATTTAGAATTGATGGTGGACCAAATTTAAATTATAAATAATATTTGATTATAATGCAATTCAACTCCAAAATTAGTAGTTCGAAGTTATTCCATACATATACAAATTTGAAGAGCTTGCCATTAATATGGTATGAACTAGAATCACCATATATATTATATTAATCAAAGAAATCTTTCAAAATTATATCCAACTAGGATATCATTACCCACATTTGCATTTGAAGTTATATGTGTTTTCTTTTTTTATCTGCATTCTCCCAGTATGACAAAGCTCAAGTTATTCATAGATTGCACCCCACCTACCATTGTTGGAGCTTTAAAGTTATAGAGAGATATAGAAGGACATTGGTTGCTACCTAGAATATTATAAAGATGGAAAAGGTAGGTCCCTCCACTCTGAGTAATAATATTTATTTAAAAAATGATGACTTCTTATCCTAGTATGGTAATTCAGTTGCTTTCAAAGACACATAATTCATCTTTGAGGCCATAACATCAAGGGGCATGTATTACAATAGCATTTACTTTAGTGGAATCAGCTAGGGTAGTTGATGATGTTAAAACCATGCCTCACATAATCTAATTATCTTTGGACATCCTTAAAAGCAATGTTGTCAGTCTCCACAAGGCCATAGCTAAACTAGAGGTCATGACATGCACTGACCTAGTTTATGACATCTTTGATAGATTGAGATGTGAGGACTAGTTACTCAGATAAATGAACCAAGGGATCCCAATTACTTTCATATCAGGGATAATATTTGATAAATATTATAGCCTCCTCTCCCCATATATTGATTAAAACTAGGCCATCATTGATAATTGGTACAATATGCACTCCCCTGAAAAGGTCTTAGCTACATGGATAATTGACCCAATTGGAGATGTCATCATAGATGACAAAGGGAAATTGCCTATTCAAAAATTCAAGAAAGGAGTTAGGATTAGCATGACCCTACTAAATAGAATATTTGGTAACCCACACATTGGATATGTGGACATAAGGACTCTTATGCTACTACAGGTCGTCTCAAAAGATCAACAGATTCCCCCACTCAAGGAAATCATTAGCAACAACTTGATATATTCTATGAATGACACTTGAAATAATGGTGCCCCATTCTTCATGATGAGTTATTTTATGGATGCAATCTGTGCAACTACCTATCTAGGTCATAACTCATGATATCTTGTGCAAAAAGAGGTTGTGCCCCACCTCTTCTCTATGATACACATTCATCATTTTAGGTGCAACAGTAGAATAATTATATAAGACTTCTACCCAGTTGTCTATAAATCAATCACTGAGTGTGAGATGACAAGAGTTCCCCTAGAGGTCAAATAGATATTGATAAATATGGGTAGCTATTGGTGATACCCTCATTGCATGGTCATCTAAGTATAGGAAGTAATGGTAACTCCTCTCAAGTTACTAAGATATGTGCCTATTAAGTTGGCTGAGGAAGAGATGGCCTATCAACTGCTACATGGAGTTGGTGGCATCTTCAATAATAAGAATAATATAGTTCCCCAAAAAATTCCTTATAATTTGGGGAGGATTAAGATCAAAAAGTGGCATGATATCATTGTGGATACAAAGCATAGGGAATCACACCTATTAATGACTTCTGAGCATGGGACCCCAACAATGTCATTACCAAACACCTATTCAAGTTCAAGAAGGATATGTAAATAGAGTATAAGCATCAATAAGAGGTTCATGATTGGATATACAAGGATGTTATGAATGATGAAGTGGTATTCAAGAATGCTACAAGGAAGGGTTTTGAGCTGGAGATGAGGTTGAATAGAGAGAAGAAGAAATAAGAAATTGTAAGGCATCAACCTCCATGATCCCATGGAAGAATGTTTTATGTAGATTATGAGGAGAGATAATAAGAGGAAAAATAATATAACATACCTCTCATTAGGAATATACCATGTATACCTCCATTACAGGCCACTGTAAGTAGTCAAGGCATGCCCCCAAGCTCCAAGCAAGGAAGATCAAGAAACCAACATGGACCCTCTCAAGGTCCTAAATTTGTCTATGCCTTTACTATGGGAGCTTCTCTAGACAACATAAGGTAGCCTAACCCTGATGTCAATGATCTTAAATAATTGTAACAAGGCATCGATCTCTCAATGTAATAAATACAGAAACTAGCTGGGAAAAATATAGAAAACGTTTACAAGAAGAAAGAGATCAAGACTACCATGAAAGGAGCAATGCCTCCTCCATCAACTTCTCAAGATACACCTAATGCTACCACTAGCACATCTTAGGATACCAATGTAATTAATTTTCCATCTCCTCCTTTCCTAATTACATCTGATTTTATTTCTACTTTTACATTTGTTACCCCTTTGATAACCACTTCTACTATAGCTACCACCACTCAGTCCTAAGCTAACACTAGCATGAGCCAAGCTTGTGCTTCCTTATAATTCAACATTCCACATTTTAATTCCCATTCCATTACCAACATTCCATCTTCATCATTATCCCAAACCACTAGTGTTAACCAAGTTGTGACTTTCACTCCTTCTTAGGCTGCCACTACTAGTGCATCACTTACCATTAGCTCCCCTACATCTGTTAGGCTATTAAGTACCATATCAAAATTATTCCCCCATAAAAATTAAATTAATATTACCATAACCACTAAATTTAGTATTCCTATAAAGTTACCTTCATTTATTCTTAACAGGGTCCCTACCAAATCTCTATTTGAACCACTTGGGTAATTAAACCCAATAAACTTGTACATCCCTATTGTAACTTTGGCCTCTTCCTCTACCCAAGCACCTCCATTAAAACCACCCACCACATCAAAAAAACCTACTACTAACCTAAATTGGGTCAAATATATCACATAGGAAACAAGGCAAGAGAGGCCTCAGATAGTCCTCTCTACCCCCCAAATTGATATGAGTTTTGATGTTGACATAGGCACAATGAAGAGAGTGGTAAGGAGGTAATTTGAGAAACTATAATCTAGATCATTGGTGGCCCATGAGAGTGAATTAACCTCTTCACTTTGACAAGATAGAGGAAGGATATATCTAGAGAGATGAATGAATATACAAGGGACATTGTGTCCACAAATCAAGCCCAAGAAAAGTCTACAATAGCCTTGATGAAGGGGATGCAACAAGAGTTGAAAAGGCTAAAAGAACAATCATTGTCAATAGTGATATATGGAAATATAATTCAAATAAAAAATTGTACTATCAATGTTTTCAACTGGTATAAATTCATGAAGAGGAGGTAGGAAGATGGGACCCTAAAATCCAAGGTGGTCATTAAACTTGACTAGACACTTGCACTCTATGATGCCAAGTTGGAAAACTTGGCTAGAGTTGCAAGAAGTAATAAGTTCCTAGATCTCAAGGTTTTTCCACTTGAGGATATAATTCCTACATAGACCATCCTAATGAATAAGAAAATAATATTAAAAATATGGATAGATTAGGTTAAGGATGAAACTACATCCTTAGAGAAAACTGAATTCAAGATTGCCTTGTTATAGAAGGATGCCATGGCCATTAGGGTGACCAAACCTGATGGCACCTTCATATATTATTATGAATTTGGAGCCTAAATGAAGGTTTTTGTTTCAATCAGGACATAGCCATTGCAAATACTGCTACCAAGGTGATGAATATTATGGCATTTACCAATCAAAGGTTAGAAAAGGTAAAATCAATTAAAGAAGCACTAAGGCCAATAATTGTAGAACATGATAGGTTAATTTAGGAAATACTTGACTTGTTCCTACCTATGATCATAAATTTCAACTAGATATATCAATATTACTTGGCGTGCACACAAAAGTATGGACAAAGGAAGAAGTAGAGAATAAATAAAGGTAACAATACAAGCCAACCAACAACCCCCTCCAAGACCTTAGGGAATATTCCATTATGTTTTGTAAAGTTAAATTAGATTATTCCATTGTATATGTGGCATATTAACCACTTGAATATATTTGGGAACCTTTCATGGGCCCTATTGAACTCTTATGGTTAATTCTAAATCCTATAAATAAGGGTTTTCCCCTTCATTGTAAAGGAAAAACAATGGTTATAAGAATTAATACAAAAGAGCCACAAATTTGAGATTTTATCTAAAGTGTTTGATTGTGTATTTACATAGTTTTTTTTTCTTACACTTTTAGATATATAGCGGTTTCTTTATTATTGATTAATTTGGTAATAGTATTTAATATATGCATTTCTTAGCTTGAGTTTAACACTAGACTAACAATTCTGCTAGTATACATGCTTAATTTTCATCTTATTTAAAACTAAATGTGATATGTAATTTATTTTTAATGAGTAATCTTTGTGTAACATATGATTCTAGATTTATGTATTTCTTTTCCTTTAAAGCTTCAACTGCATTTATTCAACTTTGAGCATTATGCTAGAGTTGGTAGACATTAGTTTTATGTGCTTTTGTCATATAAGTTAGAAGAAATGGTATTTTTGTTCATCTTAAGAAAATTATCTTTCCTACCTTAACCTTCTCTCTTTTGGATCTACCCATGACTCACTTTATCTTATTTCATTACGTAAATATCCATTGTTTGTTGATATTTTGGGTAATAACTAGGAAAGATTGAAATAATTTCACAAAGATTAATAGGAAGTAGTGTCACTATGTACCATATGGTGTCCCTACAGTAAGGTCTGATTACAAACTTCTAAGTGGTAACCACATATCTATTTGTTATTCTATTTCTAGTAGTAATTGTATTAACAACTTAAACCTCGAGTCTTCTAGGACTCAAAATTGATTTTCTTACTTCCCCCATTCCCTAGTGACATAAGGAGCACATTAAGTGCATCAACAGGAAGGGAAAATTTGTCGTAAGAAGGAGGACCTTTATATAATTACTTTCATACATCTTTGTATAATTGTATTTTAATTCATTAAATCTATTCTTGATTATTTCAAAGTCTGCAAATATTGTTAAAGAACACTAAGGATCTCCATTATTTACATGAATCTTTACATTTTTTAAAGGATTTCATCAAAGTTGGTGTTTATTTATAAAAATTTAGTGAATAACTTGGATATTTTTCTAAATTTTTGTAAAGATAGGTGAAATACCACATCCTTTATGCATATTTAAGGTTATTTTGATCATATTTACAAATCTTCACATAAATTTAGTAAATAATTGGGGTATTTATAAGAATTTTTACAAAGATCAACTATTGGGACCTCATTTATACAAGATCTAAATGTTTAAGATCATAATTTCTCTAATTCACTCAAGATTAAGTGAATTGTTACATAGTTTTGTACTTAGAGATGTTTTAAAATGCTTATATTTTTTTAGATTGTTAAATTGGATAAGAAAATGATTTTAAATGCTAGTCTAACACTGAATAACTTTTATGTAGGTATTGACAACTTTGAGGTTTCATGGCTTGGATCCTCAAAGATCATGGTAAAGTTATGTGATCTGAGTCTTTGTTGTAAGATATTGAGTAATCGTTGTGGTATTTGACATATTTAAGGATACCTTTGAATTTCCTTTGCTCTTAGTACTTGTTCTGCATCCTAGAGTTGCATATGATTAGAACCAGATCCCAATATGAACCCAGAGTCCCTTTAACATCCCTAAAAACCCATAAGAATGCTAGAGAATACAAAGGTAAACGTAGAAAGTTTAGGACCTAGCCAAATTCCCCATCTAACCAAAACTTGCAATATCTCTTTCTAGTCATGGCCTAGTTAGCTAGCTCATCCATCAATGTCCTTGGAGTTTTGCATGATTTTCCAAGGAATTCAAAGAAGTATTTGCCTCTCTTTACCCCTACCAGTAGAGTGACTTCCAAATAACATATAAAGTCCTTTAAGGAATCTTTAAGGTTTCTTAATGTAATCCATAAATACATGGCTTACAATCTCTTTCCTTTTACATTCTGAGATGCATCTTATGATTGGTTCCTCAACTTGTCAAAATATTCCATCAAGGGATGGGTTCAATTCAATGACACTTTTATTACCCAATTTGGTAGGGTAGTAATCTTGAGAGTTATGTACCAATAGTTTATCACCCTCAAAAGGGACATAAAGGAGCCAATTAGAACATTCAATGTTAGGTTCCAAAATATGTATACCTTCACATACCCACCCTATAAGCTGACAAATGATTTTGGCTTTATAAATCTATAAGAATGCTTCATATCTAATGATGACTGTCTTCCTAAGAAGAGCCTTGAATATTGAAACATTGCCTTTAGCATATGCTGAGGCCATCCATATTGATGAAAAAATGCACTCATAGGGGCATCCTACCTTTTCTATACCAAATGTTGATCCAACTATGTCTACTCTAAATGTCATCCCTAACATGAGTAAGAACATTCCTACATTAAACCAACTACCAGTGATTAATGAGTTGCCTTTGAGCAACACTATATCCAACTAGTATCTAGGATTCTTTAACCAAGTAAATATTGGATCATATCCCCAGAACAACATCAGTCAAATGATGATGCTTGTAAATAACACTAGCATGCAAAATGAAACTTGAAACAAGAAATTAGACCTTCAAAGTGATAATTAGACTCAATATAAATAACTATTCATAAAATTGCTAATGATTTCTTGGATCTTAAGAAATAAATGGGAAACATTGGTGAGAGTTCCAATAGAAATTATAATTTTTAGAGATATAATAGGCCTAATAATAATAGTGATCCCCCTTTGAGAAAATTTCCTAAGATCAACATTTGTGAGATGGCCTTGCCCAGCTAGTGTTAAGTGCACAATATGGCCAGACATGGAGAGCTAGACTGTGTTGATTTCTTCCATTCATTTGAAGCCATTCAAATCCAAATAGAGGGGTTCAAAGAGAACCTCAATGATCAAAATAATGCAAAATATCAATGATTCCTCTAGAGCCTCAAAAAATATCCTCATGGTTGAGACCTATGAATTTCCTAGTCAAGATGAAAATGAGCCTAAAGATAATGTTGAAGAAATAATACTTTCCAACAATACCAAAGGAAAAACTATGCCTTGAGAATTAAAGGTCAAAACCCACCTCTACTGAATTTCATCCCACCTAATAAACCAAATACACCTCCTGATGATAGGATAAATAATAATCATCTACACTCTAAAGGTAAGGAGATTCATCCAATAATAGAAGCTCCCTACACAATATTAAGGATGGATAAAACATAGTGGAAGACATGAAAAGGATAAAGGCAAACATAACATTGCATGAAATCATTTAAATCACTAAAAAATGTGATTTTCTATTAAAATCATTAAATGAAAAGCCTAGCTCCAACAAAGCTAAACAGGATGATGCCACCATTTTTATTGGCTATAAGGATCTTTGGTAAGAATCTTCATAATTGCTTGCTTGATTCTAGTGTTTTAGCTAATTATATCTTTAGGAATTTTTGAAAAACTAGGGTTAAATCTAGTCAAATCAGAGAAGGTAGTGGTGCAATTAGACAAGTTAAGAGTGAAGGTAGTGGGGGAATTATTAAATATTCATATGCAGCTAGCTCATGAGCCTTAAATCTAGTAGTTAATCAACATTCAAGTTATTGACATACTTAAGGCTTATGGATCATTGTTGATCTGCAATTGGAATAAATCCTTGAATGGATATATGTCCACTGATTGTTTCCACATATGGCTACCTTAGTGTGGGATTCTCAATAAATTAGGATCGATTGGGAACCCAAGATGAAATACATGATTATTAAGTATAATTCTAAGAATGAAAAGGTAAATTACCAATCCTATGACTTAGGTGTTTATAATTTAGAAACCACTAACATTATTGCAAATGATAAGGTGAAAAATTAAATCAAAGGTCCTTGGACATTGCACTTTAATGGTGCATGAGATAAACAAGGTTCTATCATCGTAATTGTTATAACAAATCCTAAAGGAAAACATTATCTAGCTTATTATAGATTACATTTCTATTGCATTAATAATTTATTAAAATATGAAGCTCTTATTTTAGGACTTAAATTTGCAATAAAACATAAGGTTAAGTAACTTTAGTCTATGGTGATTTTGAATTAGTTGTTAATCAAGTTAGGAGTAGATACCAGTGAAAACTTTATTGTTTAAGAAAGTATAAATTTAGAACTTGGGATTTAATTGAGTATTTTGACTCATTTAATATTATTTCCTTACCTAGGGAACATAACCAATTGGTAGATGCTCTAGCTTCATCAATATCAAACCTAGTTCCTCCAAAGCTTCTAGACTTGTAGGATTTTATTGTGGAGATAATTTCATGCCCTTTTATGCTAGACAACATCAATCACTTCCAAGTCTTTGATTATGGCAAGCAAATAATTGACTTCGTATGTAGTGTTGGCATATTTGAGTCTCACATCATTGATGAATAAGATGAAATTTTTACACCAAAAGACAATGAGGATGGGGTGATCCAACTCAAAGTGAACCAAATTTCCAAGGGCATGATCTCTTTGGAAAGTATGTTTGACCCAGATAAATAAAGAATGAAAGATAAACAACCCAAGGTGAGTGGAAAGGATTATAAGTAAATCAACTTGGGAGGTCCTAAGAATGATCAAAATGTTAACATTGGTATATTTTACATCAATAAAGAGCTGAATAAAGCCATTTCCCTATTAACCAAGTCCAAAGATGCCATTTCTTGGTCATATGAGAACCTTAAAATATTTGATACTAGTGTGATTACTCACACTATCCACTTGAAATAATCCTATAAACCCTTCAGGCAAAGACAGAGGCTAGTGAATCCATTACTACAACCTCTGATTTATAAAGAAGTGAAGAAATTGATATATGCAAGGATAATCTTCCCCATATGGCACTCGACATGGGTTGCCCATCTTGTTCTAGTCTAAAATAAGAATGGAAAAATTAGACTTTGTGTCAATTTCAAAAACTTGAATATATCTTTAGAGAAGGATAATTATCCCTTGCCATATTTATATAAGGTCATTTAGTTGGTGAGTGGGTCTGAAATTATGTCATTCCTTGATGTTTTTTAAGGCTAAAACCAAGTCCTAGTGAATAAGAATGACATAATGAAAACTACCTTCACCACCATGTGGGGAACATTTGCATACAAATGAATGCCATTCAGATTGATCAACATAGGATTAAATTTCTAGTAAGCAATATACCATGCATTCCATGGATTAATTGGTAAGTACATCATCATATACATGGATGATCTAACAATTTTTTTTTAAATAGCGGAGATCACATGATGTGTTTGGCACAAGTGCTATAGAAGTACAGGAGGTATGGCATTTCTTTAAACCCCAATAATATTATCTTATGTGTAACTGAAGGCAAACTTCTAGGACATGTAATTACCCATGAAGGTATGACTATTGACCCTGATAAGATAAATTCAATTTTAAAGGTAGAAGTCCCTAAAAATAAAAAAGAGCTAAATAATTTCTTTAGCAACATTAATTTTATAATAAATTTTATCTTTGGTTTTGCAGATATTTTAAGACCACTCAAATCCATGTTGAAGAAAGATGTTAAGAAATAATGGACTGTAGAAGCAAATAAGTCATTTTAAGATATTAACGATGCTATTATTCAAGCTCCTATTTTGATAAGCCTTGATTTTAGAAAATATTTGTATCTATACTCTTTTACTTTTGATCACACTATTATTGATATATAAACATATAAATAAGATGTCAAAGAGCACCCCATAGCCTTCATGAGCACCAATTTGAAGACTGCAGAGCTTAACTATCCTGTTACATATAAGCAAGCCTACACACTAGTAAAGGCTATCAATAAATTTAAACACTACATCCTAAGAAATAAGAAATATGTCATAATGTTTGATCCATATATCATGTTGATGCTAGGACAAATTGAACTTTGAGAATGAAGAGAGAAGTGGATGACCGAATTCCAAGAATATAACTTAGAAATAAAATCTACTAATTTGGTTAGAGTTCAAGGTTTAATCTAGCTTATTGAAAATACTAATCTATGTATTAATATTTTTCAAGTTAAAGCAAGATAAATGCCCACGGAGATTGGTATAAAGATATTGTTCACTATATTTTGCATGGAGTGTGTCCACCACACCTTAAAAGAGAGCAAAAAAGAGCCCTCAGGTTGAGATCCTCCCATTTTATGATTAAAAAAGGAGTCCTCTACATAAATAACTATGAGGGGGTCTACCTAAGATGTGTTTTTAGAGTTGAGGCCATAGAAATCATGGATAGCTTCAATGACAAGATAGGAAGTGGTCACCCTTTAGGGTATACCATAGCACACAAGATATTAAGATCTCATTACTATCGGCCAACCATATTCAAAGATTCCCATGCTCATGTGTGAAAGTGCCACCAATGCCAATTGCTTAAGTGGTGAGAAAGAAAGGCAACCATGTCTTTACAACGAGTAATTGAATTGAAGTCATTTACATAATGGGGCCTCAATTTTATAGTAGTTATCAATCCTAACTCCTTGGCAAGTCCATAGACTATTGCACTGGGTGGAATGAAGTAGTAGCCACAAGGAATAGTATAGCAATTAATGTCACTAAATTCCTTGAAGAGAATTCCATCACTCAGTTTGGGATGACCCTATCTCTGGTATGTGAAAATGGCCCAACCTTTGCATTAGCTGAGTTCACTAAATGGGCATATGATAACCAAATAGTCATCAAGTTTTCTTCAAACTATTACCCTCAGGGTAATAGAGTTACTGAGTTCACCAACAAAAACTTGATGAATGCCATTAATAAGTCTAAAAAAAATAAACCTAGAGAATGGTAGTCCCTACTAAAATATGCTCTATGGGTACATAGAACTAGATACAAACAGACACTCAAAGCATCCCTATTCCTACTAGTCTATGAGCAAAACCTATTTTTCCTATCACATTGAAGCTTTGCACATATGAATTCAAGGCTAAGTATGTGGAGGATGATAAAAGAGTGCAATCTTGGATACTACACGTCATCCAAATGAAAGATGCTAGAGATGAAGCATTAAATAATTTTAGTAAACATTAGGATTCTATAAAGAGATGGTTTGATAAGTGAGCCAAAGTTAAAGCATTCCATATATCAAACTTGGTCTTACTATGGGACAAGGTCCACGAGAAGAAATGACAACATGAAAACTTCACTCCTATTTTGGATTGGACCATATCAAGTGGTAGAAATACTAGGCAAAAATGTATTTAGACTCAAAGACCTACAAGGGAATGACTTAGCCTTTCCAATCAATGGGAAATACATTAAACATTATTTCTTTGTCACTCTATCAAAAATTCTAGAAGGACAATAAGCTTTTTTAGAGTTATAGTAGATAGGATTAGATTAGTTTTCTTTTTTGCTTTGTTTTCAGTGTTATTTCCTTCCTTGTTCACTTTTTTGTTGTTCCCTTTCCTACTTTTGTTTTCCTGTTGTATTGTGTTTATTTTCTATTGTGTATTATAGCTTAGTAATAAGTCCTTTGTATAAGAATTCACTAGCTAAAATTGTGTTAATGTGATCCTAAAAATAGGAATAAGGGAGTTGTTGGTCTTAAACATTGGTCACCTAAATTTTGGAAACCTCTAGTAGTGTTTCAATCTTGAAAATTTGGGCAGGGTTAATTAGAAGTTAGTTTTCTTATGAAAATCCTAAGTTAATTTAAGGTTGTAATATAGTTCAAATGACTGATCTTTTGATTGAACAAGAATTTGAATCTATGTGGACCATCATACTATCACTTAAATTCACCAAATAAATTACTAGGGCATAAATTGATACCTGAAATTGAATTACATTTAGACTATGTCTTGGCAAAACTCTACACCTAGATAATTTTGGTTCCCAACCATTTTGGTTTATGAATGTAGGAATATTTATTTAAAAAAAATGATACACCAATGAAGTGAAATCATAAAATGCCTTCATATTCTATGAATGGTGATTTAGGTAATCTCTACTAGGGTTATAGATGCCTGGTTAGTAGTAGAGCAAGGCCCATAGTGGATCCAAAGGTATCTCTATTAGGGATATGGATGTCTGGTTGGTAGTAGAGAAATTCTCAAGCCATCCCTAATGAAACAAGAATTATTATATAAAATCTAAATAAATCTTAAGCCATTTCATTTTTGATGTCCTAAATCTTAAACGTCAAAATTTCTAAACCCAATGGTAATGGTTAATGAACCTCAAAGCACACACGTAGTATGATTGCCTACAAGATTTAAACTCTATTTCCATCCTATGAGCTTTCATTAGTTCTGAAAATAAATTTTGAAGTTGACTAAATATCATAATAAGATAACTAATTTTTTATTCATCTTTGAAGAGAAGATATACATTCTAACATTTTGTAAAGTTTCCCCGTAGAGGTCACCATTTGTTGATGATCAACTACCCCCTATTCCTATAATTGGAACCCTCCTTTCTTAAAATTCTAAGAAGGCCCAAATACCAAGTATACTAAATCATCTGATTTCATATAAATTTTATTTAGTTTACCCATACTTGTGCTTGTGCATTTCTTGGTTAATTATTCATTTTGAAATAACAATTGACACTTAGAAACATTTGAAATATTTTTAGTTTGCTTCAAAGTTTCATTCAAATAGTGAATTTTTAAACTATTGACAGCTTCAATAATGTGTAGATAAGCTTTTGCTAAGGAAACATGACTCAGATCTCTAATCAACATGAATACGGCCAGGTTCACTAGATTTCATTAAACTAACATTATGTTGTGTTTAAATCATTTGGTTATGAATTTTTGTGTTAAAACTTATTTAAATTTGCTTAAGATGGGATTTGATGTCTTTAAAAATATAACTTAACTTCTCACTTGACCTCATAGGATGTTAATTTAAAATTATGGTTCATGATGTCTCGTGGGATGTCAAATTTTGTAATATGACTCAAATGACAGGTGTCAACCTCATTGGGGTTCATAATGCCTTAGAGATCTATCATGCCCTACGTAAGATACTTGAAGTAAATCTACTATGTTCACAAGCTATGTGGCACCATTTGGAAAGATTATAAGAGGACTAGCCTTTTGAATTCAAATCTAAAGGCTACGCGTCAAAATTTTAGCCCTTGTGAAAAATCCCAGTTGATCCAAGATGCCATACATCCTACCATAATCCAAAATCCCATAATATACCATCACATGTCTCAACATTGATCAAATAGATTTGAGCAACACTCCAAAGTGATGCATGTTCACTTTGGGTTCATTTGAGATCAACATGTATCCACATCACATTACATCCATCTAAATATTTCAAGAGCTCACAAGATAGACATCTAGGTGGCCTCGATCCATCCAATCAAGTTTTGATGTTATACATCTATCTGAGGCTCCTTGTGAGAATGACCCCTAGTAGAAGAATGAACAAAATCCCTCGAGAATGATGTGTGTCCCCTTTGGACCCCCACAATGATGCCACATGTCATTCATGTGCTACTTCTATTCTATATCCACTAGATCCCCTCCAAAATCAATACGTGTCTACCTTGGGCCCACATGATGATGCCACACATCATTCTCATGAAGCTGTAACCTGAGATTATGAAGATCACCTCTACAAGAGACATGTGTCTCTACCTGAGCCACATGATTGATACCAAGTTATTGATAATTGGCTAAACTAGCGATGATTTCCCATAAAATATCCACCTAGCAAATAAAACCTCTGATTACTTCTGAGAGTGACACATGGTACTCTCATGATCAATCAAAACTAAAAGGCACCACCCAAGTACTCACATTAAATTTAAATATGCCACATGGTAGGATATAAATGAGTCATTAAACTAAGCTACACTTTGAGAGTCTACAAAGAAATCAAAAGGTGCCTTGTTTTCAAACTTTGAGCAAACTAAGCAATTTAGTCATATTTAGACCATGTGAGTGCTTAGATGGATCTAAGGTGGCATGCCACATGTCAAAAGGTGGAAATCCTTAGCTTTAAAACTAAAATTGATGGTAGATAAAATTTAAATTATAATTAATTTTTAATTATAATGCAATTAAATTTCAAAAGCAATAGCTTGAAGTTGTTATAAACATATGTAAAGTTGATGAGCTCACCATTAATATAACACAAACTAGAATCACCATCTACATTGCATTAATCAAAGTAATCTTTTAAAATGATATCCAACTCAGATATTATTACCTACATTTATATTTGAAGTTATACACATTTTCTCTTTTGTTATCTATGTTATCCCAGTATGACAAAGCTCAAGCTATTCACAGATTACACCCTGACCACCATTATTAGAGTTCCAAAGTTACATAGAGATACAAAAGGATGTTGGTTTCTACCTATAATATTAGAGAGATGGCATAAATAGGTCCCTCCACTTTTAGTAATAAAATTTCTTTTAAAAATAATGACTTATTATTCTAATATGGTAATTTAGTTGTTTTCAAAGACACATAATTCATCCCTAAGGCCATAACATCAGGGGACATATATTATAGTAGCATTTACTTAAATGTAGAATTAGCTAGGGTAGTTGACGAGGCTAAAACCATACCTCACAAAATCTAATTGGCTTTAGACATCCTTGTAATCAATGTTATTAGTATGCACAAGGCTGAAACTAAACTAGAGGTCATGCCATACACTGACCTAGTTTATTAAATCTTTGGTAAATCAAGATGTGAGGATGGGTTACTCAAATAAATGAACCAAGGGCTCCTGATGGCTTTCATAGCAGGGCTAAGATTTGAGAAATATTATGACCTCCCATCCCCATAGATTAAGTACACATAGGCTACCATTGCTAACTAGAATGAGATGCACTCCCTTAAGAAGGTCTTAGATACATGGGTAACTAAACCAAAAGGAGCTATCCTTATGGATGACCAAGGTAAATTGCATATTCATTAATTTAGGAAAGGATTTGGGATGGGCATGGTCCTACTAAACAAAATATTTTGCAACCCACACATTAAATATGTAGACATAAATACTCTTCCACTACTATAGATCATCTTGCAATATCAATAGATTCTCCTGCTGAGGGAAATAATTAACAACAACTTGATATATGCTATGAATGACACTTACAATAATGGTGCCCTATTATTCATGATGAGTTATTTGTTGGATGTAATCTATGCAACTACCTAGCTAAGTCAAAAATCATGGTATTTTTTGTTACAAGAGGTTTGCCCTAACTTTTATCCATGATGCCCATTCATCATTTCAAGTTAAATATTAGAGTAATTACAAAAGACTTTTTCCCAATTATCTATAAATCAATCACTGAGTGTGAAATTCAAAGATTTTCCATGGAGGTTAGATATACATTGAGGGACATGGGTAGCTATTGGATATACCCTGATTGCATAGTCATTTGAGTAGAGGGAATAATGGTATCTCCTCTCAAGTTACCAAGATATGTGCCTATAAAGCTAGCCAAGGAAGAGATGGTTTATCAACTACTACATGGAGTTGATGGCAAGATAGTACCCCACAAGACTCCTTATAAGTTAGGGAGGACTAATATAATAAAGTGACATGATATCATTGTGGCTATAAGGCATAGGGACTCATACCTATAGCCTAAAGATGACTTCTAATCATGGGACCCCAAAAATGTCATTTCTAGGCACCTATTCAAATTCAAGAAGGATATGGAAATAGAGTATAAGCATCAAGAAGAGGTCCATAAGTGGACATACAAGGATTCTATTAATGATGAAGTGGTCTTCAAGAATGCTACAAGGAAGGGTATTGAGCTAGAGATGAGGCTATATAGAGAGAAAAAGAAAAAATACATTGTAAGGCCTCAACCTCTACCAGCCCATGGAAGCATGTTTGATGAAGATTATGAGGAGAGATAATAAGAGGAGGAAGAAGATAACATCCCTCTCATTAGGAATAGACCATGAAAACCTCTATTACAAGCCATTGTAAGTAGCATGCCTCCAAGATCTGAGTAAGGAGGATCAAGCAACCAATATGGCCCAACCCAAGGTCCTACATTTATCTCAATAACTACTATGGGAACTAACCTAACTATCATAATTTAACCTAACCCTGATTTCATTGATCTTAAATAATTGTAGTAAGGCATCGAGCTCTCAATGTAATAATTGTAGGCACTGGTGAGGAGAAATATAGAAAAAGTTTACAAGAGGAATAAAGAGCCTATGACTACCATGAGAGGAACAATACCTCCTCCATTAGAATCTCAAGCTACTCCTACTTTTACCACTATCACATCCCAAGCTCTTGATTTAATTACTTTCCCATCACCTCCTTTCCCAATTTTAATTGTTTCTTCTTCTACTTTTGCATTTTCTCCCCCATCAATAAGCACTTCCACTATAAATACCTCCACCATTAAGTCCTCAATTGACACTAGCATGAGCCAAGCTTGTGATTCCTTTAGATTCACCATTCCCCAATTCATTTCCCATTCCACTACCAACATTTCATCTTCATCAGCCTCCTAAAGTACTAGTGTTATCTAAGCTATTACTTTCACTCCTTCCTAGGCTACCACTACTATTGCATCACTTACCCTTATCTCTCTTGCATTTTTTAGGCAATTAAATCCAATCTAAAAATTATTCCCCCATCAAAATACACTTTATATTACCATAAATAATAAATTTAGTAAGTTTCCTTCATTCATTCTTGGCATGGGCCCTACCAAATCTCTATTTGACCTGTTCGGGAAATTATACCTAACAAACTTGTATATCCCTATTATAGATTTGGCCTCTTCCTCTACCCAGTAACCTCAATTATAGCCAACTCCCCCACACACAACCAACACCTAATGCTAACCTAAATTGGGGTAGAGATATCATATAGGTAGCAAGGCAAGTGAGGCCTCAGGTAGTCTTATCTGTCCCCTAAATTGGCATGAGGTTTGATGCTGACATAGGCATGATGTAGAGGGTAGTAAGAAGGCAAGTTGAAAAACCATAATTGATGTTAGTGGTGGCCTATGAGAGTGAAGATTTCCTCTCTACTTTGACAAGGAAGAGAAAGGTTGGACTTAGAGAGGTGAATGAATATTTAGAGGACCCTATGTCTATAGTTCAAGCCCAAGAAGAGTCTACAATAGCCTTAATGAAGGGGATGCAACAAGAGTTTACAAGGATAAAATAAAAATCATTGCCAATAGTGATAAATGGAACTATAATTCAAAAAATAAACATTTTTATCAATGTCTTCAACTTGTATAAAGTCATGAAGAGGAGGTAGGAAGATGGGACCCTACAATCCAAGGTGGTCATTAAACTTGACCAAAAATTTACACTCTATGATTCTAAGTTGGAAAACTTGGTTAGAGTTGCAAGAAGTAATAATTTTTGAGACTTAAAGGTTTTTATACTTGAGGATATCATTCATGAATAGACCATCTTGATGAACAAGAGAAAAATATTAAAATATGGCTAGATCAAGTCAAGAATGCAACTACATCCTTGGAAAAAATTGAATTCAAGATTGCCTTGCTACTCAAGAATGTCATGGTCACTAGAGTGACCAAACCTGATGACACCTTCATGGATGATCAAGATTTTAGAGACTAGATTAAGGTGTTTATTTTTAAATTCTAATAGGGTGTATCTAGTGAAAATACTAATACTAATGTGATGAATATTGTGGCATTTGCCAATCAAAGGCTAGAAAAGGTAGAAGCAATTGAAGAAGCACTAAGGCCAATACTTGTAGAACATGGTAGGCTAATTCAAGAAATACCTAACTTATTTTGGATTATGATCTTGGAATTCACCTAGATATATCAAGATTACTTGGCATACATATAATTATGTACAAAGGAAGAAGTAGAGAATAAATAGAGGCAACAATAGTAATCCAGCCAGTAGCCCCCTCCAGGAGCTTAGGGAATATTTCATTATTTTTTTAAAATTTAAATTAGATTATTCAATTATATATGTGGAATTTTAACCACTTGACTATATTTGGGCACATTTCATGGGCTCACCTAAACTTTTATGGTCAATTCTAAAGCTTATAAATACGGGTTTTCCCCTTCATTGTAAAGAAGAAATAGTGGTTATAATAAATAATACAAAAGAGCCAAGAATTCAAGAGTTCATTTGAAGTGTTTAATTGTGTATTTTTATAGTTTTTGTTCCTCATGATTTTATATGTATAAAAATTTCTTTCTTATTGATTAATTTGGCAATAGCATTCAATATATGCATCTATTAGCTTGAGTTCAACACTAGGCTGATAATTCTGCTAGTATACATGCTCTATTTTCTTCTTATTTGTAACTAAATGTGTTATGAAATTTACTATGAATGAGTAATATTTATGTAATGTATTCTTCTATATATATGCATTTATTTTCCTCTGAATCTTCAACTATGTTTATTCATCTTTGAGCATTATTCTATAGTTGGTAAACGTTAGTTTTATGTGTTGTTGTCATAGAAGTTAGAATAGTTGGTATCTTTATTCATATTAAGCAAATTATCTTTCCTATCTTACCCTTATATCCTTTAGATCTACCCATGAATCAATTTATCTTTGTTCATTCTATAAATATCCATTGTTAGTTTATATTTTGGGTAATAATTGGCAAAGATTGAAATAATTTCACAAAGATTAGCATGAAGTAGTGTCATTGTGTAACCTATGTTGTCCCTATAGTAGGTTCTATTTCCAAACTTCTAAGTGGTGACCACATATCTAATTTTTTTGATATTTATAGTATTAATTGTGTTAAAAACTCAATCCCCAAGTCTTTTAGGACTCAAAATTGAGTTGTTTACTTTTCCCCATTCTGTAGTGACATAGGAAGCACATTAAGTGCATCAACACAAATGAAGATAATACAATATTTAGCCAAAAAACCATGATAATAAATCATATACACAAAACCTCAAAGACCTCAAAAACTTTATCAAATTCATTATACTTCATCACATATGGCAGAGAGCCTCAAAAACACTCCTACAACTTGCTCACTCAAGACTATCAGTTTTCATGAAAGACCAGTCATGGTGACTCAGACCTCCAACACATGTATAAACAAATTAAATGAATTATGATGCATTTATATTATCCTCTGAGATAATTATACCATTATTAGATATAAATATAATATTTTCAAATGTAAATATTGGTCTTGTAGACCAATCTCATAACCTTATATCTCATTGCCTCATCTAAACCACACAGATCAACTTGTGAGTAATTTTTTCACTATAATCACCGACCTCAAAAAATTATAAAAAACATGAAAATATCTTATCATTCCTTAAAAACATATTCATGCACTTGGTTTCATCACTATATCATGGTAACACATTCCTAATATTCTTCTCACTACTACCTGGGTTTTTCACTATTTCCACCATTAGGCCCATTAGCGACTAGCTAACTTGGATGATCAGTTTATCACACTTGAGGGATAGATTATATCTAGAAACATTCATGGACATGATAAATAAGTATCAATATTTATCCTTGATTCTTTCACATATTTTAACTAGGTTGACTCTGACTGGTATAACAAATCTTTAAGAAATTAACATTTTCCTATAGGATCTACTCACACACCTGACAACTCAAACACACCTAGAGGTGCTTGGGAGAGTTTAATAAAATGTATAATATATTTTATAATCATAAAAATCCATTATTTTCACTTTTTATCAATCTTTTCAACATTGGGCCCTTATTAGGGTTCTAAGAGGGTTTAAACACACTTCCACTGTTAACAATTATTCATAAAGCATAACCACTCAATACAAAAACTAATATCCAAAATATTTAGATAAAACCCTTCCCCATCTACCATGAATATCTTAGGTTCACATGCATAGGTTTTATGAGCTAATGATCATAAGAAAAACCTTCTCGAGTAGATAACCCTTTATTATATGCACTCGAGAGACCTTAAAACATATTTTCATGTCATATCCTTCAAAATTTGACATTAAAGTTCATGCACATGCTTAAAATTAATTGATTAACCTATTTTAATACTTACCTACTAAACATTTCATTAAAAACTAATCATGTTACCCCATTAGGCCAAACCCTCTCTCTTTGCTCATTCAGACCTTAACTTACAAACCACATTAGGCCTTAAAACTGACCTTCATGCCTCTTTTCATGCACTCTCCACCATTCTCAAACACTCAAGAAACCTCATACATGATTAAAAATTGTCATATATCCTTATATGCCTTAAAATAGATCATGATGCCTCATTAGGCCAGGTAGGGTCTAGAAGTGGTCTAGGTGAATACTTGGTCTAAAGGTCTTACCCCTGTAGACTTACCCTAAGACTCTCATGAGTGATCTAATGCCTCATATAGATTCTTAATCAGCCTCATACAATCACTCATCCCTATGTGTATTCATTTCATCATGCCATCATACTCTTTCATGCATAAGACTAGGCATCTTATGCATATACCTTCTCAAGATACTACAAAGCTCAAGCACTTGACAACTTTGACAACAAGGACCTTCCATTTTGACCTTCACATCACTCATGTATTCATAATAACATATAAAAAACATATATTACTCTCAAAATCACTAAAATACTAATCAATACACTCTTTCATAGCTACACTCCTTCACATCACTCATGCAGTCATAAGAACATATACCAAACATATCTTACACTCTCAGAATCACTACAATAATGATCAATATACTTTCTCATAGCTACACTATTCAATGACCTCATGAATACCTTCTCAAGAACATTTGACATCAATGACAACATCAATACCAAACCTCAATAATAAAAAATAATTCTCAACATTATAGATCTCAAAGTAAAGTCTCATTTAACCACCGATCATGATTTTTTCAAGAGATCACAAAATTCAAAACACATTCTAGCAACCAATTAAGATATTTCAAGACATGATGCACAGTATAACACAGTTTTAATTCATCAACCAATTAAGATATTTATAATATATAATGCATAATGTAACATAGTTTCATTCCAACAACTAATTAAGATATTTGCAAGAAATGATGCACAATAGAACATAATTTTATTAGGAGACCTAATTAAGATATTTTCTACAGAGTCTAAAAATGTATTTACTGGTGGTACATGAAGAGAATGATCATTTCTAGAGTCTATTTCTAAATCTACACATCATGATTAGTATGGTCACTTTTTCACCATGCCATCTGGGATTAGATAGTTCCTACCAAAGTTCACATGTTAGTTCAGCCAATTTTATAAATTTAGAGCACAGTTTACAGGCCAATAAAATTAGTGTCACAGATTCCTAGCACCACTACACATGAAGATACATATAAATATCACTCAATATAATAGATTATGGGACCAAAATTTCCATTTCACATAACACACATGATCATAGTTCCTTTATTTAACACAAGTCACAGTGATAGTGACTCTCCTATGACACTCATCGGTTAGTATGGTTTCTCTTTCCTTATACATAGTTCATTATCATATAGCTTTTACACAACTTATTTACAAAAAAACAAAACCAATATAACATTTCAAAAATAGAAAAACATTCAAATAATTAATTAGAAAAAAATTACAGATTGTATGTATTTCTATGTTTACATTTCTTATATTTTCCAGACACTACATATGTTATATATCTTAGTATATCCAATTTTATCATACATATATGCTTCAATTGTTATTTTTGAGTGCTTACAGATTTTTTACAAGACTCAAGTCCACTACATTGATTCATACTTGTTATCATCTACCCACTGGGGGAATATACACCATTTCAAGAATATTCATTTGATACATCCGCCCACTTGGGGGCATTTTATACACAATTTTTATTACTAGGTACTATCCTTACATTCTATTTATTCTAATTTTAACATTGTTATATCTTGATATTGATAATTTCTACTCATACTCAAATTTTTTTTGTATATCACTAGTTTAAACTCATCATATATACATCCTTGATCTTACATAGATTTGTACTAAATTCATTCATGCTTTCATTTCTAGCTTTCCTAGTATAGACTTGATTGTATTCTCTATGCTTCTTCTATTTGAGGGCATTTGAATATGTCATTTCTCTTTGGTTACACACCACTTCTATTCATGTATGTCTTAGAAATGTGCCCATGTCCCTTTCATGTGATTCCCTAATTGAGTATGTGGACATTTGAACATGTCTTTCTATGTGTATCTAAGCCAACTTGCTTGTTGTTTGCTTATGTGGACATTTGAACATGTCCTGGTATGTCTTCTATTCTCATATTTAGTGACATGTGCTCATGTCCATTGTATTGTGTCCCCTTGGCCTATTCTCCATGCCTCACATGTTTTGTATGTATGATTTCATAAATGCATCATGGCCATGACCCTTGTATTTACTTGTTACACACATCAGTTATCAATGCCATGAGGGACCTTATGTATCTACCCTTCCTGCATGGGTGTCATGATGGACATCATGCCCCATCCCCCTAGGTAGCTACTTAGATTTTTTATTATACACATTGATTACATATATCTTGACACCCTTATGAAATTATAGACACAACATACATCTTACATTACATACTTATGCTCAAATTCTTTTACATTCTGATGTTATGTTTGCATATTATATTGGATTATAATGCATTTATCATATATACTCTATCTAACACATTTTTAGAGCTATTTATTTTAACAACAATTATTACACAAGTCAACATGTAATATCAAAAGGGGGGAGTTCACAGGGGCTTGTCACATAGTTTAGGTTCCTACATTGAATTCACAAAACATTTTTAGCACACACGCTCAATTTTAGGAAATCAGACATAGGTAAGACATAACAAAAAAATAAGGTCTCAAAAAGTAGTTGAATTAGATTTTAGACCAAATAGACATTAGCACCTAATTTTGGGAGACTAGTTTTACATGGCACTAATTTCCAATAGCCCCAATTTTAGGATAGTTTAGATTAGCTAGAATAGTACACCAGGTAAAGTATAAGTTTGCATAGATAGAGTTATAGGTTTTATAGTTAGGCTCATATTTTATTCATATTAACACTAGTTTAGCTCATATTCATATCATTTACTTTGATTGGGGGAATCATGCATGGCATGATCATCCCCATATTCAGTTTAGATACATAGATACATTTATTAAAAATCAGTCTAAAATCAATATACTCAGATATTAGATTAGGGGAATGTGCATGATGCATAGTTTACATATGCTCAATTATACATAGGTTGATCAAATGGAATATAAAATTCCATAGCATTCTCTATGCTATATACACATGAGATCATATTCTAGGTTATCACCATTTTCATGCCTTACTCCATCTATAGTGGTTGACATTCTTGAGTGGCCCAAATCTAACTAATGTACCTAAGTGGTCATGGAGATGACATATATAGTTAGATATACCTAGTTAGATATTTAAAACACTTTTAAAAGTTTAGTTTTAGATGCATCTACTACACATGGGTGGTAAATTATGGATTTATAACATACTTGAGTTCTTGATCCACCCACATGAGAGGGTTAGACACACTTTCAAGCTATTCACAGGTTATGATCCACCAACAAGGGGTGGGTAATGATGGATTCAAAATTATATTGAGCTCTTGCGACACCCACCCATGAGGATTGAGAAAGCTATCAACTCAATCCAAGTTATTCAATGATTTGATCACTATATACATGTGCGTGCATGCACGCGCGCGCGCGCGCGCACACACACACACACACACACACACACACACACACACACACACACACACACACACACACACACACACACACACACACACACACACACACACACACACACACACACACACACACACACACACACACACACACACACACACAAAATTTATCACCTGGTTTAGGGATTGGTTCACATACCAAATGAGGTGTATTTGTTCATTTCCTCTTTCCCACATCTTTACTCAGTTACTTCTTTATTCAGTATGGTCTATTTATTTTGATATCTCTTAAGTAAGGAATAATTTATGCATGTTTCATTATAGGTCATGCTTCACATATGCAGGCTTAGCTTCACATACTCAGACTTGATGGCATGGTCTTCACTTCCTAGGTAAGTCTAGGTATGCTTCTTTTTTTAATACTAGTTATTTCACTTTATTACATTTTTAGCATAAAGAGGGGAAAATATAATCACCTAAAAGTGTTATTTGAGTTATAATAGTGCTACTTGAGACAAACTATTCCTATATTATCCCTAAACCTATCTTGGAGCCTTCTATCACACTTTTTATGCCTTTGTGTAGACCACAGGCATCCTTAATCAGCTAAGACATAATCTCAGACCTTCATTCTTAGATCATATCCCTTCGTGCCTAAAATCCTACAAACTAAACATAAATTAAACATTAAGGACACTAAAACCATATGACACTAGTGTCCCAAACATGGTGCTAGTGTCCCTTGCCCTAAATCTATCAAATGGATATATTTTCAAAAGTTAAACCTTCCTAAGGTCAACCTAAGCACATTATATTATCTATAAAAGGTACAAAAAATTATAGATAAATGAATTTTAGATTTCTATCCAATATATGGAAAATAGATGCAAAATACCTATTCAAACATGAAACAATTTGAGAAAAATCAAGGTTATTAATCCCTATTATGCCCTACTTTTGCATACTACCATCTACAGCTACCCTAAGCCCAAAGTTTCTAGATTTCCAATCTCAAGCACACTTAATGAATTTAATACCACTATAATTCTAGCATCATTTGCATTTGTACCAACACTTAGGTGGGGAAAACTACATCAGGCTTGACCCCTCGTCAGAGTATTGGTATGTAGCCAACTCTCTACATATCAAGGTGTTGAGGATGTCCAACCTATTCTAATAATAAACACATAGTTTAAGCTCATACCATACTTACAAATAGGATTAGGTTTAACATCATAAATCATATTTATAGGCACAATACAAAGTGTTATAACTCATGCACCCAGGAATGGAACCTAGAGACACAGGCATAGTTACACCTACAATTTAGGAATAGTCGTGTATAGAGAACACTAGTGCCATTTTCATAACACTAGATCTACATGGCACTACTATGCAAGTGTGGTGTTACTATCCAAGAGAGCATAAGACATAGTGATCATTTTGTTAACACCCAAACATATTCATATCTTAGTTTTTAGCACTCAAATATTTTGTGTCAGGTGTTTTCTATATAAGCTTTTATTTGCACATACTTATTACTATTTTAGAAATTCAAAGCAAGTTAAAATTTGTAATAAATTAGTGGTTATTTATTTCATATTATTGAATTGATTTAGACTAATCATACATTTAATTAAACATAGGATTTACATATCTAAACCATAAAATGTTAAAAGAGATGCCTATATCATCAATATAAGGCTTGTCAAACTAAGAGATAAGCCAAGGGGCATAAGATAGCATATATGCAAGGCTTGCATCAACAAGGCATGTATATAACTAAGAGGAATAGCCATGGCCTGATTCTTTCAAGTGTACAAGACTAAGGTGCTACATAATCAAAAAATATCATCTATAATTTGATGCTCATATGTTTGGGGATTTTTATGTTTTTTTCAAGTAAACATAACATTTACATGTTATAATGCATACACATCATAATGTGTATGTGTTATGTTTACTAAAAAAAATGCATTAATATCAAGCCTAGTTTTAAATAATGTGTATGTATTATGGACATTATTCATACATGTAATGTCTATAATGCATACGTGTTAGCGTAAATGTCCACAAAATTGTCCCTAAAATATGTGCACTTATGCATATATCTTATAGGTTGATTAAATGCATGAATATAGGAAATAGTATAAAATGTGGGCTAATAATTAAATGCATATTATCATTAAATTTATAATTTTTAGAAGGGACAAAAGATAATTTTATCTAAATGGCTAAGATTAGTTACTAAAATTACCCCTGCTCATTTCTCTCCATCTCTACATTGCCACATAAACTACAGTAAAAATATTAGTTTAAGAATATGAAACTCTATAGTCCCCATAGGTGCTTCCTCCATATTCAAACTATTAGTTTTATTTCCACCAATCTTGGGCTCCACAGCCTCTTTATCATTTTTTACTCCTTAAAACAATGCTCAGTTATTCTTGTGATGACTCCTCTTTTTTTCCTCACTTCCCATCCCCTTTAACTCATCTTTAAGATAATTACATTCATCCTTCTTCTCTTATTTCACATTTATGTCACATGAGTGACATATTCCACTTCTATTTTCAAAGTCTTCTCTCCCATATTAGACTATTGTAAGTGAAATCCTTCTTATTCCACTTCGTATCTATTGTTACACTTTTATAATAAAATCTAATTTCATGATGGAATTCTAAAGGTCAACTATCAACAACTTCCATGTTTGTTCTCTCCTCATTTTCACATAATTTACTTCTTAAAATGTGTGTTGTTTAACCATACACTTCTCATGTGCATTAAGGTGCACTTTAGCCACCTCCATTGTTTCCTTCATGGAAACCTATGCTTCTTATTTATTGTCCTCAACCATTCTTACCTAAAAAAGAGAAATACATTTATCCTTCAATGATAATTCACCCTCTTCTAACTTATTTGGTACCTGTTTCAATTTATTTTTCTTATTTATTAATTTTGAAAGTAAATAACATATATATAGTAATAGGGTGTGTAGAAGAATACTTGGTAAAATGGGTGCATGAATCCAGATGAAAGTGGGAACTCCTCTTTGGATAGGAAGGAATAACTTGAAAATAGCACATACACTTGAAGGGGGGTTGTTAGATGGTTGGTTGGGTGGATTATCTAATGTGCGCTAGATCCAAGAAGCATAATGCTTGTTAGGAAGTTGTCAATCCACTTTTATGATAATCAAGTATAAAATGATAAAAGAATATATATTAATTCAATGATAATAAAATGAAGTCATGCTAGAAAGTAAAAGATAACTGGCTTATTAAAAAAATTGATAAAATTTTGATGCTAGGGTGGTTGGGATCAAGTTTCAAAAATAAGAAAGGGTAATATGGTTAGAGGGAAACATAGAAAATGGATCTTGATTTGAGGTAGAAGAGTGAAAAAAGATTGCTAGAAAATGATGCCATATAGATCCATCAGTGGTTAAGGGAACCATCAATGGTTAAGGTAAACCATTAGTGGTTGGAAAACTATCAGTAGTTATAGGTGACTATCAGTGGTTAGGTAACAATCGATGGTTACCTATGTAAATTTGGGGTGAATAACTCAGGGAGTACATAATGGGATTTTGGTCAAACAAAAGTTAGATATGGGGCTAGGAAGTGTAAAGTGGGGTATTGGTGAATCTAATAAACCAAAGGGATTAGAAACTAGATAAACTAAATAACACAAACACATAATACTTATAACTGAATGGAGGAATCCTAGAGTGATGTGGCTAGAGTAAAGGTGCTTCAGGCCTTTCAGACTAATTTTGACAAATTTTTGGGTCTCTAGTGATGATGCTTACTCACTGGTATAGATGTTGAATATATACAAGAAAGATTGAATGCCTGATGACTGATTGTTTCTCCCTTGTTTTTATCTCCTCAGCTCCATTTTATAGGTAGAATTTTCTAGTTGAAATAAAGGAAGTTACCAATTTGATAGAGGATAAATTTGCCTATTTTCATAGCTTTAAAAGCTTGTTTTAAAGATAAGTTTCCATTTTTGAGAGTTGATAATCCTACATAAAGAGCTGGCAATGATTTAAAGTTTGTTAAAGCAAGCGTGAGGACTCAACCATTAATGGTTAGTCTAACCATCAATGGTTAACCTAACCGTCAACGGTCATAGGGCAAGAGGAGAAAAGGGTGAGAAAGGGTGATTTAAATGATGTGTTTAAGGGGGTTTGGTAAAGTTAAGTTGAAAATGGTCCAAAGGTAGTGTGACACTAAAAATTGTCATGTGTAGTTTTTAGATGTCTACATTTTGCCCCTTTTTATTTTGTAGCTTTAGGAAAGCTATAGAACAAAAATAGGAAACTAGTCAAGGTCTTGGTTTGGTTGCCCCTTGTAAGAGAGGAGGTATTCCCCCTAAAATTGGGAGATGATAGAGGAGTAGATAAAGTTGGGTCAAGGGTTGATAGATGATATAATGGGAATAACACAAAAGGGGTTGGGTAGTTGTGATGCAAACCTGTGCATAAAAGAAATGAAGAGTGATAATCAAGATCATGCAGTGACTAAAATTATTAATGTTATAAAATAAGGTAAGGTTATAGAAAGACAAGAGAGGGTAACAAGTCCACAACATTGATCATAGCTGATTGAGTCATGCCCATCAAGCCATCTAGATAAGGTCTATGTTATTTATAGGTATTTAGGTGAGGAAGTGCTCTTGCTAAATAACATAATTGGTTGAGTTATACATGAGGTGGTGTAATGTTCAAATGGAAAAATGGGTTGATATGGTCAAAACACCACAAAATTTCATCATGAAACATGTGAAGAGATCAAGTCAAAAAGGTTGGGTTGGAGGGTGGTTGAGATAACTCCATCTGCACTAGGTGAGAGGACACTCCCTACATAGTTCCTTAGATAGAGCATCCAAGAGGAACTTCAGGCCGAATGTAGTTTTAGGTAGGAGTGGGTTGATGATGAAAGGTTAAGTTGGAAAAGTGTAGAAAAATAAGAGGGGACCCTAACCATGGATGGTTAGGGTGCCCAAAGGGGAAACCATCGATAGTTAGGGTGAAACCCTAAAAATCTAAATGGTAAAAGGAGAAACAAATAGTCCTTTTCACTCATGGACTTTGGAAAATCGTGTCTAACATCTAGAGCAATTTGAATGTGTTTATAGCATGGAGTTTGTTAAGGTGGAGATTCTTGATTGATCAGGTGTGTGTGTCTAAGTGTAATAGAAGGAGGACAAGGGCGTGGTTGAGAAGTGATGAGAGGGTTCTGACCACACCACCGATCATGGAATGAGGTAGGGTTTATTTTAAATTTTATAGAATAGTAATAATTTAGGTATATGAAAAGGGTAGATAAGATTAGGGAAAGGAATAATAGGTTGGTAAAAACACTAGGTGTGGCCCAGGATGCCCTAAGTCTAGTTATAGGTGAAAAATAGGCAAAATGGGTAGAAAAATGAGGGGGGGTGAGTAACTAAAAATAGAAAGTAAATAATGAGGAATTTGTGCATTTTTTTCATGTTTATCTTAGTTTAGGGTTTGTGTGGACCAAGTCAGGTAGTAGGGTTTTACCATCGATGATCACATATAGTGACCATCAGTGGTTGGACTCAACCATCGATGGTTGACCTTAAAGGTCCAAATACACCTAAGGACCATCAATGGTTCTATAAATTGATGACAACTGGTCAAAAGAGGGTCAACCAATGTGCTAAAAAAAGTAAATGAGAGGTTTATGAAGAGAGGATTCAATGTTAGGGTTTAAAAAAATGGATCCAAGGTAGAAATTATAGGTTAACAGGGATGGGTGTAAATAAAAGATAAAGGGTGTGTGTCAAGTGGAAGAGGGAAATGTTATAAATATTAACATTATAGAGGATAGCATCCAATCCCATGAGTAGATTTAGATGAGGGACTAAGTCCCTAATATATTTTTAGAGTTGAATGATGAGATGACTGATGCTGAGGGGAGGTAGATGAAGGATGTGGGCCTAGGGGCCATGAGACATTACCAATACCTTCTTTGTGATGTGACAATGATTATGGCGCTCATCAAGAAATGGGACCCTAACACAAACACATTCCTATTATCAATAGGTGAGATGTTTATTCTATTGGAGGATGTCCATATGATCACTCAATTACCAATTTGGGGGGAGTTGATATACCATATTGAGAGTGATAAGTGAGATCACTACATGGACTAGATATATGGTGAGGATTGGGTGGAGGCCAGATACCATATCGATGGAGTTTTTTATGGGACATTATATTAGAGGGCCCATAGGATATATGTTTATTGACTATGATGATAAAGGGCATATCATGTTTTATGGTGCCAAACTTGAGCAGTGGTAAATTTTATTGTGTGTTGTTAGGAGTGATGGTAGAGATGATTTTAGGGGGTATGATTTTTTGATGGGCCCTAGTATTAATGGTGTAGATTTAAAAAGAGATATAGGCCTTTAGGGTGTGAAGATGATATGGGATACACATCATATTTGTGTTCCATTATTGGGCATACAATCATATACATGTGTTTAGACCCTTTGGGCTTTCTTGGGATGGTTATACACTGATAGGTTAGAGGGTTGGCTTCATGAGATGCCATGATGATTATGCACTTACAGGAGTGAGGGATGGAGCCAAAGATATAGAGTGGTTTTGAGATTCCTTAGAGGGCTTGGTGGTAGTAAACATTATATGGAGGTCATATTTGAATTGGCCCCTATAGACAAGTTATAGGTACCACATATTATCTTTGTAGAGTTGGAAGTGGGTTTATGGATGATGAGATGGAGAGATCGAGTGCATCCTAGTGGATTGAGTCTAAAGGTAGTTTTGGTTGGTGTAGGATACACCCCTAGATGTTTAGTAGTATAGGAGGGAAGATGTGAAGTACCCTTTTAGAGCTACAGTTAGATGTTATTATGCTAGATTATGAGGAGATTCTAGTGAGATCTCATATAGATGATGTAAGAGTGACTGATGGATATATGGAATGGTATCAAGCCAAGTATGTAGCTATAGATTTTGGATGAGGGGATGGAGGCCAATAGCTTATAGATGTTGATCCTAGATAGGTATAGGGTGGAGGATTAGATGGCCAGATAGTAGTATCCCTCATAGTGACACAAGCCTAGGTGATAGGGCTACAAGGATAGGTGGTTACATTACAAGCACAAATAATCACTTTATAGGGGAAAGTAGCCACTCTGATAGGAGAGTGGGATATGGTGAGGACCAACCTTGATTTAGTCACACAAGGGCAAGATGCCTTGAGATAGAGAGCAAGGGTAACCATAGTAGGGAGAAGAAAAGCTAACTCAGTGCCAAGGACATGGTACCTTGACACCATTCAAGAGCTCCAATATTATGAGGCTATAGTGTTAGCCTAATTAGTATATGTCATGAGATATGGGAAGTATAGGGCCAACCTAGCTAGGGGTCTAGTAGTAGCTACACCAAGTCAGTGGGCATTGATTGTATCATAAGTAGGTACATTATGGGGTCCACCACCAAATCGTGTAGGTATAGGTGGTTATGGGTCTGGTGTTATTGGTCTTTGATATATGACATTCTGATGATGCTCATTTTTTGATATGTATATTTTGATACCAACCTACATGTCAATGAGGTGAGATGTATTTATGAGAGAGAAACATAGGTATTATTTTGTATTATGATGATGTTGATGATTATATGATGACATTCATGCTTATGTTAATTGTGTGGATTAGGATGTTGGTAGTTATTTATGATTGTTCATGTTATAATTATGATAATGTTTATTATTATTCTTGTGATTATGGTTGTGAGGATTACGATGTTGATTCTAATGATTAAGAGCATGATTGTTATTTATAATTATTAGTTTAGGTATGATGATGATGTCATTATGGTTATAATTATGTGGATCAAGATGTTGATTTATAATTATGATGATGTCATGAATATTTTTGGTTAAGATTATGCTTATGTTGATTGGCTAATTGAGACATGATGATGATAATGTGGTGACCAAACTATTTCAATTTGAATTAGTTTAAAATAATGGATGTGATGATATTGTAAGTGAGGTATTGAGACATAAAAATGTTTTATTGGCAAGATTTGATAGCATAGGTTTAACTTGAGAATATTATTAGTATTATTTTGAGGTTATGGTAGGAGAGGATGTAAAATTGCATTTGTCATGATAATGTTTGATCATGTCAAAAGGCACACATGTCCCAATAAATGGATAGGAAAGAGGCATGTTATTCTAATTAGCAAGAACTTAACAATAATAAACCATAGTTGGATCGACTTAATGAACACAAACCCACCGAGTGCTTCACAAGATCATGCTTTAATTGAGAACAAGGGTGTCTTGATCACTTTGTGTCAAGTAAGCTCTTAGTCCCTTGAGTTCAAGGATGATCACTTTGTGTCAAGTAATCTCCTAGTCCCTTGAGTTCAAGGATGAGTGAAGTAAATTTGGGTGATTGGTAAGAAGGTGATTTATAAAGGGTATCCTGATGTGGGTTAGCTTGCCCCTTCTATAGGTGACCAAAATGTTGTATTAGACAAGTCCATACCTTATAGTAATGTGTAGACCAATTAATGAGGGAAGTCTACAAGTGCCATGTATAAGATCCAATTATGGCTTGATGGTATATTAGGTAGGTTGATCGATGTGGGAAGTCTACCAATGTCATGTATAAGAGTTGATTGCAGCTTAATGGTATATTAGGTAGACTGATCGATGTGAGAAGTCTACCAATGGTATATCTAAGAGTTGATTATGGATTAATTATTTTTTATTTTGATATAATTATTTTTATTTCTTTTGTCATTAGAGTAAGTTGTTGCAGCTAATTGATGTAGGAATCTTCAAATGATTTTGCTTAGCCATGCTCTAAGGGAGTGGTCTAAAATTTTAACTTTTATAGCTATCCTTCAAGGGAGCAGTCTATTTTAATCAATTTTGAATTATGGGGTAGCTATCTCAAGGGAGTAGTATATGACACTATGATTTTGAATTATGAAGTTAGATGTAGACAAGCGTAAAGATCCACCCATATAAAGGCAAGACATAGCACAAAATGTTACATGGTAAATGAAAGGAATGGGTTGAGAAATAACTGATCACAAGATTCCATCTATAAAAAGATGAAAAGTATCTATGAGAATGATGTTATGGGTAGAGTTAGGGTACCCATACTTAGGATCAATTTTTATCTGTGATGGATGAATCACACAATTCCAAGTTATAATCAATTATTCTCAAAGGATAAATGAGAATGTAAAAGTTTCATGAACCAAGAGATGAGCTTAAGATAGACATAGAATTGATTTTGATACTTTTTAACAATATAAAGGACATAGATGTGAAGCATTTATTGTCTCAAGTTCTAGTTTACTTTTGAGAGAGGATAAATGGTAAGCACTAGATCCATACTTATGGGTTATAATGTAGGGTCTTAACTAGTTAAAAGCAAATTTGCCCTTCTAGGCCTTCTCCATGTTAGTTAAATGGTAATTTTATTTAAGGATGAAGTCTCTAATGTTGAATTCACACTTTATCAAATGTTTTTTATATGCACACTTTATTCACTTTTAATAGACACGAAGATGATTGAGCATAGCAAGGAGATGCTCATCAAGAATCTTTAGGCATGTGAGGCATTTTTAATTATAGTCACTTTCAGAGAGGATTTCATGTAAGGATATATGGAGTAATGGAATTTGGACTTCAAGAGGTAAGACTACCTTAGCTCCAAAGACAAGGGAAAAAGGTGTTTCACCTATAGTGGTTCAAATACTAGTATGATAATCCCATAAAGAAAAGGGGATATGGAGGTACCAATCCTGACCAAAAGCACTAACCACCTTTTGAATCATTTTGATTAGTGTTTTTTTGGAAGATTCTACTTGTCCATTGGCTTGTGTATGGTAAGGTGAGGAGAAGCTTAAATTGATGCCAAAAGTGTCACAAATTTCTTAGACTTTCTTGTTTTTAAAGGACTTGCCATTATTAGTGATTATTTTATGAGGAACTTTGAAGTGGTAGATGATGTGATGATTGATAAATTCAATGATTTTTTTTAAATTTTGTAGATATAAGTGGGATGGATTCCGCCCATTTGGTGAAATAATCCATAGCATTAATTATATATTGATGTTGTGAAGAATGGGGATTGATCTCCCTAATAAGGTCAAGACCCCATTATGAGAAGGACCAATAATATTGAGATACTTGAAGACCATGTGAAGGTTCATGATGAATATTAACATGTTTTTGATACTTGACACATTTCTTGACATAGTCATAATAATCTTGATTGTGGGCCAATAGTAGCCTAGGCGAAGGATATGTTTGTCAATAGCTAGGCAACTAAAGTGTCCCCCACAGATGTTGTCATGAAACTCCTTAATTGCATGAGAAGCTTTATGATGATGGAGATAATGGAGAAGGATTTCATCAAAACCCCATTTATATATAATCCCTCTTAGAATAATGTAATGAGATGTACCCTGGATAAAGGCTCTACAGGTATTCTTTGAAAGATCAGGGGGGAGAATGCCAAGGTTAAAATAATTGAAAGTTTGATCATGCCAAATGTCAAGAGCTGATGTTTCCACATTAAAAATAGTGAGAAGGTCTTTATTGATATATGAAGGTGTGATAAAATGATGAATGGTAATAAATAGTTTAGATTGGGCTAGTTGGGATGGAATTTGGGAAGTGAGAGATGCCATGGTGTCTATGAATTTGTTAGTAGATCAAGGGACTAATTGGATGGTGTAATGAGTGACTGATGTCAAGATTACATCTAAAATTTGTTTGTACTTCAAAATGACATTTTTTTCAATTTGATAAGATCCTATGACTTGGTTGATGACAAGTTGGGAGTCTCCAAAGACATTGATTGTTTTGATCCCCCAAGCCAAGGTAGTGTGAAGACCTATGACTAAGGCTTCATATTCAACTACATTATTCATGAATTCAAAATCAAGTTTAAAATAAATGGGAAGAGGTTATCCATTAAGTGGAATGATTATTACTCTATCACCCCCACCATTTTGGCATTTAGATCCATCAAAAAACATGGTCATTTGGTAGGTAGGTTTTTTCAAAGAAATGTTTGTAATAGACTCATCTGGAAAGGTAAGAGGAAGAGGTTAGTTATCAAGCAGAGGGGATTCAAATAATTAGTTAGATATGACCTATCCTTTAATGTATTTTTGCGGTAAAAACTCAAGATCAAACTCATCTAGAATCATGAGCCACTTAGCCATATGTTGGTTTTAATATGGCTTAGAGTGCATATTCTTTAGGGGGTCAGTATTAGGGATGACATAGGTTTTATGATTAAGAAGATAATGATAGAGCTTAGAGGCTACAAAAAGTAAGGCAAGTAAAAAAAATTTAGGATGTGTATACTAGGTTTCATATTTGATTAGGGTAAAATTGATGTAGTAGATGGCTTGCTCTTTATTATGTTCATCATGATAAGTGAGCATGGCCCCCAAGGAATGATCAGTGGCAGATATATATAGATAAAATGGTTGGTCCTCTTTATGAGGAATGAGGATAAGTGGAGAAAGAATATACTCCTTCATTTTATCAAATGCTTATTGGTATTCATTGGTCTATTTTAAGGAGATATCTTTATTTAAGAGGTGGTATAAGGGTTGGCATTTATCAGATAATTGGGAGATAAAGCATTGGATCAACTAAAGTTTGACTTGTAGGCTATGAATTTGGGTAAGGTTGGTTGGAGGTAGCATCTCTAAAATGGCACTAACCTTGGTGGTATCTATTTCAATTCCATGAAGAGAGATGATGAAGCCAAGGAGTTTTCCTTATATAACTCCAAAGATACACTTCTTGGGATTGAGCCTAGAATTATGATGGATTAATCATTCGAATATGATGGTGAGAATAGCTAGGTGGTCTCTATGGTGTTTGGATTTCCCCAAGATATCATCCATATAATCCTCAACATTTTTATGAAAGAGGTCATGAAAGATATAGGTCATGGCCCATTGATAGGTTTCCCCTACGTTCTTAAGTCTAAAGGGCATAAATTGATAGCAAAAAGTTCCCCATGGGGTGATAAAAGAAGTTTTATTCTAATAGTTAGGGGAAATTAAGATTTGATTGTATCCTAAGAAACTATCCATGAGAGATAGCATTTCATGGCTAGCTGTGAGATCAACTAGTTAATTGATGTTAGGCAGGGGAAAGTCATTTTTAGGGAAAACAAGATTAAGATCATGAAAGTCAATGCAGAGGTGAAGGCCCCCTATAGGTCTGGTAATGGGGACAATGTTATAAACCCATGTTGGATGGTCAATAGGCTAGATAAATTTAATATATAAGAGGTGTTGAAGTTCTTCTTTGATGAGAAGAGCTCTGTGGGGATGCATACGATGAAATTTTTGCCAAACTAGCTTAAATTTAGGGCAAGTGATGATGTTATGGAGAGAAATAGAAGGATCAATTCTAGGCATAGCCTGATAGGACCAAGCAAAAGCTATGCTATGGTCATGAAGGAAATAAGGGTAGTCATGATTCTCTATAGGGGTTAAAGATTAATCTATTTTGATGATGTGAGGATCCTCTTGAGTACCTAAATTAATATCAATGATTGATTCATTTAGCATGGTTTAGTTCTCTAGAGGGAGAGATTTATGGATAGAAGAATCCCCTATACTGAGATAGGTGAGAATGGCATTATAAACTTGATGGTGAATGGTGTTAATAGTGGGTGAGTCATGTTCAATCATTTTTGGGTGGATGAGAGGAATGGTTTTGATTTGGCCCTCTTTTTGATATGTCAGGGGGGGCAAGCTAACAATATTGAAAAAAAAAAATTAGAGGGGATGATGTCAAACTTTTCATTTTGGGAAGATAGGGTTGGTGAGGATGGAATTTCTTTGGTATTGGTAGCTATAGGTTTTGGTGATGTGTGTTCTTCTAGTTGTTCAAACCCTAGTCCAAAGAACTCACAAGGTTTTTGGGTTTTGATAATAGGAAACTCGTGAGGTCCTTATTCATAGAGGCCAAGAACAAACCCTTTCCAAGTACACCAGTAAAGGTAGGTTTTGCCAAAGGTTGGGTTCTTTAGGTAAGAAATTTTAGAAGTAAAGGGTTGGATACATGGAGTGGTGGTGGGAGCTAGAAGTGGTTGATCGAGTCCCCTATAGATTATTAATTTTTTATTATTAGGGAGCCAAAAGGGGACAATGGTGCCAATATTGGGGTCATAGGAAGGGTCATTTTGAAGATTTCCATACTCATACAGATTAGGAAAGGAAACTAACATTAGAAGGTGATATTCCCCCAATGAGAGTCATTAAAATTTTGATTGCAGGGGATGTCTACTAGAATTTATGATGAGGGAATAGATGAACTAGTGGATGCTTCATCATTATGGTGAGGGGAAATGTTACTAATGGTGGGTGATATGGTGGTTTGATTAGAAGTAGGTCATGAGGTGGATAAAGGACGAATAAGAATGTTATTAGGCTGATATGTCATATTCCAAGAAGCAAAGGGACTAGGATCATATTTAACTATAATAACTTGTCCCCCATGCTCAAATTCGATGCATTGATGTAAAGTGGAAGGGACATAACCCATTACATGGATCCAAGGCTTTTCGAGTAACACATTATATTGGAACTCACCTTTGACAATGTAAAATAAATCGAGAATGGTTTGTGGCCCCAACTAGATGTGGAGGACCACCATCCCCAAGGTAGTGGCCATAACATCATTAAAAGAGCAAAGGACTATTGTAATCTTAGAAATGATGTTTATGGGTAATTTTAGTTGATCATATGCATGGGAAGAGATGATGTTGATGTTACTTCCTCTATCAAACATTACCTATTTGATGTGGTTTTGATTGATGTATGCTATAATAAAGAGGTGAGGATAAGGATCTTTCGTATGAAAAGGTGAGATTTTTTAATCCTAAAAAATGATAAGGGTAGCTTGGTAGAGGGATCCAATAAAAGATGCAAGAGGTTATGGATCATCTAGTTTAACCTCTATGGAATGCAGAGCCTCAATTAATTCTTGGTGATGTTCAAGTAAGGTGTTGATTAGATCATAAAGTCTCATTTTCACCATTGTTTGGTGAAGTTGCTTCAACACGAGCCATTGGATGAATGGAGTGGGGTTTGGAGGTGGAGCTCCCAAAATAGAGAATTTTGGTTTTGATGTTTACAAGGGTAGAGATGGAGATGATTGGGTTTGGTTGGTAGGTTGAGAGGTTAAAGGGTAAGTCTAAGGGATGGTTACATTAGATTTCACCTTATTATTCTATTGGGCCTGAGAACAGGTAACCATATGAATGGTGTGGATAAGGGGACTTGATATTTTCTTCAATTCCTTCTTTTTGATCTCAAGTAGGAGTGGTATAGTGGGTAGAGATTGGGTATGTTATATCGATGGTAAGATTGGTAGTGAAGTTAAAAGGGGATCCTCTAATAGATCATCTTCCTCTAACAGATTATGGACAAGTGTTTGGAGATCTTTGTAATTTTTTGTATCATGTCATATGGTAATGACAAATCAAATTATCATTGAACTAGGTTGGTTTAGGATGGGTGGGTTCAAAATGTTTAATTGGAGGTAAGCTAATGGAGGAATTTTTCAACAACCTTTGCAAGATAGTTGTGCATGATTCTAGTAAAGGTGTTGTAGGTAAGGGGTTTTGGATATGAGGGGTGAGAACTTTATTGGGCGTAGGCTTCTTCATGGAAGTGGTAGTTGGAGGAATGATTTTGATTGATGGTTTTGGTTGGGTCTACTTAGGTATGATCGGCTTGGGGGTTGGAGACTTAGATGTAAAAACTTTAGATGGAAAAGTTTTGGTTATAGGTGGAAAGGTGCATAGGGATAAGTTGGTTAGGAATGATGAAAAACTAGATGGTTTGGTGATTGAAGGTGAAGGAAAATGAGATGGTTTCTTAGAAGGAAAATAGGTAATGGGAATGGTAGAAGGATGAGGTCCTAAAATGGAAGGTAGGTTAGAAGGAGGGGGTATAGGTCTATTTTATAGTGGAGGTTTGTGTAGGCCTTCTTTCTTAAAGGAATTAATAGGATTAGGTTTCAATGGGTTTGATGGAGTTAAGTCCAATCTCAAAGGAGGGTGAGTGTGACTAGGTGTGGGAAGGATCCCTATATTCTTGATTGGTTATGTGAAAGAAGCATAAGATAACTTGGTAATTTTAGGTAGAGGTGTTTGAGATGGCTTATGAATTTAGAGGAGGTATTTGGTGGGTTAGTAATAATGTTTTTAAGCATGGAATAAATTGAATTTGAGGATTTGGACTTGTTTTGATAAGATTTTCCAAGTTGATGCTAAAAAGTGGCTATATCAAAGTTAGGCTAGGATGTGAACTATAAACTTTGGAGTAACCTAGAGAAGGGATTATAAATGGGGGTAGTTCCTTGATCATTGGTCTCAAATATTAAGCCCCAAGGTGAGGAAGGAGTGGTGTCGGTATTGGTATCTTTGGTGGAAGGTTCCAAAGGTAGAAATTGGGTAGATGAGGTGACCTCCTTTTAGGAAATTGTTTATAAAGATGGTTCTATGATAGGAGAGATGAGTGTGGTATTCTCAAGGGAAGGAATGGGTTTGGATTGGAAATTAAAATAAATTAGTGATTATTGGGTTGGAGAGGTAGAGGAAGTAGTTAAAGCAATGGTTTCCTCCTTGGGTGTTTGTACCAAAGGAGGAATAGATAAAGCCATGGTCATATCAAGTGCAGAAGGAGAGATAGATGATTCCTCCATTTGGGTTTTTGAAGGAATAAATGGTAGGTTAGCTCCCTCTATTTGGGTAATAGTGATAATGATCTCTTCAATGATAGGCACATTACTAATGACATTGATAGTATGTGTCTCATGTAAATTAGAAGATTTGGGTTTATTGTCATGATGTTGGGTGGAAGGAACATTATTTGGGAAAGGATTATGGAAAATGTTGAAATATTGATTGGGGGGTCCATTAGGGTTTAAAAACATGAGCTCCCCACTATCAATTAGATTTTGAACAAGACTTTTAAAGGTATTACATCTATCAATGTCATGTCTCATAGTTTGATGAAAGGCACAATGGTCATTTTTGTTATACCACCTACATATAGGGAAAGAAGAATCAAATTATTGAGGTGGTTTAATTGGTGGAAGTTGGATAAGGTTGGCCTTAAGCATTTTATCCAAAATTGATGCATATGACTCCCTAATGGGAGTATATTTTCTTAGAGGTACTCGATTTTGGGTTTAGTTTTTTTCATAAGGAGGTTAGGAAGAATAGTTTTGATGTGATTGGTTAATAGTTGGAGGTGGGGCAATTTTTAGAACCACAAAATTTGCAGTTATTTTTTCCTTAGTATTGGATTGGCTGGTGGTTTTAGTAGATGGAGGGTCATTGGGTTTGAAAATAGAATTCTTCTTTTGTAATTTTAATTTCCCCTCATCAATGGTATGGTTTTTGGGTTTTCATTCCATGGTGAATGCCTCATGAAATGTTTAGAAGGTTTGAACTTGAAGAGTAGGTGCAATATGTTTGGCACAACCTCTATAAAAAAGTTTAACTAATTTAGGTTGGGATAAGATGAAAGAGAGTTAATTGATGAGGCCTCTCCATCTAGCCACAAAACCAACAATTGACTCATCATCAAATTGTTTAATAGACTAGAGGTCAGCTATGGAAACCTTTTTAGTTATGTTTACTGAGAAATGCTCTAAAAATATTTAGGCTAGTTGGGAGAAAGAAAGATGGAATGTGTAGAAAGAGATCTATACCAATCAAGGGCAGGTCCTAATAAAGACATTAGGATGGTTTGGAGGAGGAGAGCATAATCATATGTGATTAGGTAAAAATAATGATGGAGTACTCTCAGATGTTGTTGGGGAACCTCCTTACCTTGAAATTTGGAAAATTTGGGCAATTTCCATTCAGGATGATAAGAGTGTATAGGGATAGAAGGATGGATAGGTTCATTGAAAATTTGGTCATAGGATAAAATTTTATGAGATTTATAAATAGATGATTCTAAGTTAGTCATCTTCTTGATTAGAAATTTGATCAAATACAGTTGAGGTTGGGAAGATGCATAATTGAGGGGTACATGTTTTTTGGGGTCAAGTGGTAGTTATATAAAGATAAGTAGTAGAAGGGAATGAAGAGGCCATATATTGGTAAGTGGTAAAAAGTGATTTGGATGGTGTCACATATGAAATGATTAGCATAAATGGCTGGGTGGATAGTGGTAGGTACCCATATTGTAGGTTGTAATAGGTACTTATTGGGGAATGGATATAGTTTGGATAAAAGGTATGGTTGAGGTGGCAGGTGGAGGTTTGGTAGGTTGAGGTTGGGTGGCGACTCTAATGCTAATAGGTGGAAGTGTTTTGGGTATAGAAAGTACTAGATTCTAAAATGGGGTAGCATTGGAGGTACTAGTTGGGAAAAAGTGAAGGGAAGAGGTAGGGGTAGAAGATAACCCCATGGTAAGTAGAGTATATGTAACTAGAGGTAGAGTTAAACCTACATGTGAAGTATGGGGTGTGGTAGGAGGTGTTTGGTTGGAGGTTAGAATATTAGATTAGGTTTGGGTAGTGGTGGTGGATTTAATGTTGGAAGAAGATGAGGCTTGGGATAGCAAAGGTTAAGTTGAGGTAGTACCCACCATAAGATGGGATGGCATTCCATAAGAAAAGTTGGTAAGGGGAACCAAAGCAATGGAGGTACGGTGAGGAATTATGTTAATGTAGTGTTGAAGAGCTACCTAATTGTTGTAAAGGAAGGAGGTGAAGTCAGCATCACCTTTAGATACAAATAGGATTTGGGTAAGAGGGGAAAAAATGAGGAGACCCCTTGTCATTAAAAAATTACTCCATGGAGGAAGAAGAGGATGGTGGTGGTTGGCTGGTTTGATATCTTAATTGTTGTCTAGTAAAGACCATATGAGAAATTGGGGGATATTATGGTGAAACTCATACCTTAAACAAAGAGCAACCAAAATAACTCAAATCAATCAATGCATACACTAAAAGTGCATTTATCCTAGGATTCCTTTTAAATCACTTTGGGCTTATGCCTTAAAGATTGTGAAGAGGCAGTTTGGATAGTAAATCAAGTACCAAAGAAGCAATCTATGGTTAGTTTCAAGTTTTTTAGGTGCTCATAAGAGAGAAAATATATATGTTGAACTTTGATACATGGCTTGATATTGGGGCCTACCCCCTCACTTAAAGATCTTGTAGCAATAAGAGTGTCAGGTGCCTAGCCAAAATATACTGAGTTTAGATTTTATACTCAACTAGAGAGCTGAGTTGGTTCTCCCCTTGGTGGTGAAATCCAAGTAGGATAACTGGGAAGAGGTAAGGTTACTACTAGGTGATGAAATCCTAGTCAGGTCTTGTCTCAGGTATGTTTTGATGTGTTAATTGTTTTGTGGTTTGGTTTAGCTTGTGATAAAAAATGTGAAAGCTATGATAAATTAATTTACCTCCTAAGTTCCTAAATGAACTAAGATCATCAAGCAATCAATGAATGTAGAAGGTTTAATTTATGCCCAAAATAAAAATTTTATATTTCATTTGATGAGCAAATAATAAAGGAAGAAAAGGGAACTGGGTCCCATCAGGTGTACCGTTTCAGTTTATTTTCTTATTTCTGAATTTTGAAAGTAAATAAAATAAATATAGTAATAGGGTGTGTAGAAGAAGACCTAGTTAAGTACGTGCATGAATCCAGATGAAAGTGGGAACTCCTCTTTAGCTAGGAAAGAATAACCTGCAAATAGCATAGACACTTGAAAGGGGGTTATTATGTGGTTGGTTTGGTGCATTGCCTAGTGTGTGCTGGATCTAAGAAGCATAATGCTTGATAGGAGGTTGTCAATCCACTTTTATGACAATCAAGTCTGAAATGATAAAATAAGATATGTGCATTCAATGATAAGAAAATGAAGTCATGATAGAAAGTAAAATATAACTGGATTATTAAAGAAATTGATAAAGTTTTAATATTAGGGTGGTTGGGATCAGGTTCAAAAAATCAAAAAGGTTACTATGGTCAAAGGGAAACATAGAAAATGGAGCTTGATTTGAGGTAGAAGGCTGAAAAAGGATTGCTAAAAAATGATGCCATAGATAATTGTCAGTGGTTATGGGAAGTGTTAGAAGTTGAAGTAAACCATCAGTATTTATAAAACCATCAGTGGTTACAGATGACCATCAGTGGTCAAGTAACCATTGATAGTTGCCTGTGAAAATTTAGGGTGAATAACTTAGGGAGTACATAATGGGATTTTGGTCAAATAGAAGTTAGATACGAGGCTGAGAAGTGTAAAGTGGGGTATTTTTGGATCTGATAAAGCAGAGGGATTGGAAACTAGATAAACCAAAGAATAAAAGCACATAATACTTATAACTAAATGGAGGAATCTTGGAGTGACGTGGCCAAAGTAACAGTGCTTTAGTCCTTTAAAAGTGATTTTAATAGATTTTTGGGTCTTTAGTGATGATGATTACTCATTGGTATGGATGTTGAATATCTACAAGAAAGATTGAATGACTAATGACTGATTGTTCCTCCCTTGTTTCTTCCTCCTAAGCACCCTTTTATAGGTAGCAGTTACTAAATTAAATAAAGTAAGTTACCAATTTTATAGAGGATAAATTTGCTTATTTGTGTAGCTTTAAAAGCTTGTTATAAAGATAAGCTACCATTTTAGGGAGTTTTTAATCCTACATAAAGATCTGGCAATGCTTTAAAGTTTGTTAAAGCAAGGGTGAGGACCCAACCATCAATGGTTAGTCCAACCATCAATAGTTACCCTAACCATCGGTGGTCATAGGGTTAGAGGAGAAAAGGGTGAGAAAGGGTGATTTAAATGATGCATTTAAGGGGGTGTGGTAAATTTAAGTTGAAAATGGGTCCAAAGGTAGCGTGACACTGAAAACTATCACGTGTATTTTTTAGGTGTCTTTAGTACCACAAACTCTTTCCAATCATCCAATAATGGGTTTCCTTCTTTCAATGAATAAACTATAACTTTCACATCTCTTATTATAAATCTATTTATGTTTGATTTTTTTAAATATATGTTGGATACTCATATGGAAACTTCACCTTCCCATTGCATCTTAAATAAGTCTTCTTCTTCTCTCTCTCAAGTCTCAATGCTTATATCTTATTCCACTATTATTTTTTTATTTTCAGAGCCAGACATGACCCATAAATTTGGAAATAATATGTTCCAAAATACTCACAATATTCTATACTTTCTCTTCTCTCTTCTTATGGATATCTCTCTAATACACAAATACATGTCCACATATCTTCTTGCATCCAATTTTTACCCTCAAGGGGATCTAAAAAAATTTCCTCTTCAAATAAAATTTCTAATTCAACAATGCATTTTAGGAGATTTTATATGATCTCTTTACCATAAAACAAATCAATGTTGCAAGTGAGTTTACCTCTTTCTTTCATCTTGACCTCCACTAGTCTCTCATTTTTTCTTGAATCTTTTCCTTCACATGCATCATCTCTCTTCAAATTGTCTAACATTTATTTTAGGGAAAATAATCTAATCATCATTTCTTATTCATCCTCTTCACTTAAAATACAACATATTTTCCAATTTGTGTAGTCTCCATCTTTTTTCAATCTCACTTGGAGTTCATGAAAGGTATTCTACTCCTAGTGATTTCAGTGTAAAGTTGATTGAAATGGGATGGGAATAAACTAAATACTTTATAGTCAAAAATTCCAATTTGAAATTGGTCATATGTTTGCCTTTATTCCATGTTGTGATTAGACATGGGAACAAGTTGAGGTCTATGTGGATTATCGTGACTTTGACATATGTTCTTCAAGAGTTTTTGAATTCCAAAAATTCTTGTTCATATATTTTTAAGATTCATATGGAACCATTAGAAATTTTGATTCACTTAATAATATTTTCATGTTTACTTGAGACTTTGTGGAATTAAAACCTGATGTCCATGGTCATAGATCCATTATTAATTATAAATCAATAAATAACTTGTTAAGATTGGTAGTCTTTATTGATCAAAAATACTTAGCAGTGAATACATAATATTTGGGGAATGATAAAGTGAGCACCATGAAACAATGATCCTAAATATATTCCAAGAGTGTGGTCACCAGTAAACTTAAGAACTTATGAATATTTGTAGCTACCATGAAAATGGAACTTAGGGTTAAAAATACATAATGTCTAACCACTAATAAAAAGTAACTTAGATTTGTGTGATAAAACATGATATTTTATCCTATGACCTCTATGAACTAAGAAATTATCCCTATTCCTATTATTAAAATTATGATGAAAATGTGACCAACAAAGCAAAAGTGGAATAAGATATATTTCAATTATAGAAGTTTGATGTAGGATATAACAATCTCAAAAAAGAAATGTGAATATATTTGAGAATTTAAAAATGTAACTCAAGTGATATAAAGGTTAATGAAGGTAAGAAGGAGGAATGAAATCAGCCTAAAGTTGATGTAAAGAGCATGAAAAGTGAAGAAAAATAAAAATAGGAGCTATCAAAATAACAAGGATATTGAGGGAGGCTTTGTAGAACCCAAACTTGGTGGAGATTAAGTTAATAGTGTGGATATGGAGGGAGAATTTATGGCAAATATAAATTCTCATGTTTTGAAACTAATTTGTGATTGTAGTCCATGTGTAAGTGCAGAGATAGATATAAAGGAGGCATTAAAAGGGGCCTTTCAAGGTGAAGAGAGTGAACCACTTGAGTTCAAAAGAGGTGAAGAAGCATAAAAATAAGAAGATTATTTTATGAGTCTTGGGAAAGAAGAAACCAAAAAAAAAATGGTGGTGATATAGAATAAATTAGAGAAAGGGATGGAAACCATGAGGAAAGAAGTGTTGAAAATAGCAAAGAGTGATAGAAGGAAGAATTTAACATCATGTTGGATAGTGAAATAAATAAAAATAAGAAGTATTTTGGAGGAAGTGGATTGACAACAATACTAGGTATAAGACCACATGAGGGTGTAAGAGAAATAATGAGAATCTTGGTGGAGGTGGTTAGATGAAGGCAACATTCAACCTGCATGTAAAATGAAGAATAAGGACAAAACTATTTGATATAGGTGAATGGATTGTGTCCAAAAAATGGGTAGAAAGAAGATAAGACTTTATTGGAGTTGGATGGATTATGGTGGGTATAATCCCACAAAAGAGGAAAGGGTTAGAAAATAAGAGAAAACTAGGAGGGATCTAAAACCAACCAGAAGCTAGAAGTGGAAGAGGAAAAAATAAAAGTAGCTAACATATATGGTGTGCTAGAAGGGAATACCATGGTCATCAACCTCAAAGATTGAAAGATTATTTCTACCATTTATTATATATTTGTGAGAATTATGTCACATTTTAATTACCTTGTGTGTTTGATGTAGGAGCATCTAAGTTGTATGAGCAATCTTGCATCGCAAAAAATAGGTAAATAGTTTTGTAGTTTTTAATAACAATCTTACAGATATATTTTCTCAATAAAACGTGTTTTTCCACTATCTCCTTCTAATTGAGTGTTAAAAAATATTTTACTTGATGTAAATATTGGCATTAAAACTTTGATACACTTTTCAACTTATATTCTTATAGATATTTCTTAGCTCTTTCTCCCTATCTCTTGAAAATCTTAATAGTTTATGGGCTTTGAAATCTTCACTATGGACTTAGGAATTTTCACCCCAACTACATTTAGGAGGATAAGTTAAAACTAAATGTATCTCATTTTGTGTGGTTTTTTGTATATCAAGGGTCATCATTGAATGACTGTGTCATATGGAAATTGTTTATCCTTAGTGTCTTACTTATGATAAGCCATAGATTTTTAACCATCATTTTTGGACTTGTCTTCCTGCCCAATGTACTTAAAATTTGATTCATCATATTTTTTTTCCTTTTAATCTTAACCCCATATTTTGAAATCAAACTTGAAGAATTTTTACATAATGGCAAAGTTACATTGATTTTATTTGGAGGTTATTCTAAACTACTCTCTTTTAACTCTAGAAATTTAGGATTTTTTTTTTAAGACAATATATCATATCTATGCAATATTATTTATTTTAAACCATTTTTTTTTAAACACTAAGATATTTAATAAACATGGACATGGGTTGTGAAATAAAAAACAATTAGGTTATTCATAAGAAATTTAGTTTAGTTGGGGACAAAATTAGAAGATTGAAACTCCTATTGAGAGTAAATTATAATGGATAAGGAATTTCATTCAAATGCAAATTTAATTAAAATAATAAGTAAAACAATTTTGAATATTTGATAATGTATTGAGAAAATAAAATAGATCCTCTTCCTAAGAGGAAAGGATAAAATAAAAATATTAGAATTTAAATATGAATATTGGCCTATATTAACATTGAGTAGAATAAAAAGAGGAGACACAAATGTATACATTGAGCAATGGTAGCTCCATGTGTTTGGGATACACTTGCTCTATAACATTTATTTTATAATTTACTTCAAATATTTCCATGCTCTAACACATGCTTGATAATATTTCAATTTGAACTCACTTGAAATTTTCTCATGTTCTTGAGGATCCATCCCATGTTACTTTTTGGAAACTTACATGTTATGATTTACTCCAAATATCATCTCATAAAGTGGAATAGTCAGCATGTCCAAATGAAATCCATGAAGAGATGATTATTAGTTGTAAATTTACACATGCAAGGAAATAATAATAAAGAACATTTGGCATAGAGAGTGGTCACTTATAGGGGATTAATTTGATGTTTATTTTGAATTTTTTTTTAGTTTATTTCTTTTTTAATATTCACCTAGGTTTTGGGGAGGAGGGATAGGAGATGTGAGGTAGGCCTAAGATTTGACACCTATCTCAATTTTTTTTTTTTTTGGGGGGAGGGAGTATTTTGAACATTTTTTTATATTTTTATTTTATTATAAATAGCTAATAACAACTTTCAATTTTTAATAATCCCCATCAAAATGATTTTTACAAATGTAATGTGCACATCATTTTTTCTTATATTACAAATGGTAGTCTAATTGAGTAGGTAGCTGACCCATCATGATGCAATAATGTAATTTAAATATTTATCTATATTCATGAAATAACCTAACCTTCATTTTTTATAATTTTAATAGGCCCTCTATTATATCCAACACATAAGTAATATAAGGGATAAAAAAATTTAGATCCTTATTTAATGATCTACAAGAAACCAAAAATAAAGTGTGCATTAGAACATAAAACCATTTATTAATATGTTATGTCTAGTTGGGTGACATAAGGAGTAGAATGGAGGTTTATTGCTCAATGGACACTCTGTTAAGAGGCAAGAAGGACCAGAAAATGGAATGGTGCAGTATTGAGCAATGTAGTAGCAGGGAAAGAATTCTCTTAAGAAGAGATCTATTTACTAGGCATGTTTCCTCTTATTATTCCCATTTGCTTTTGATATGGATATATGAAGACCACACAATATTTTATTTAAACCATTTAATTTTAATATAGTCCTATCTATTTGACCAAATTTATTATTACTACTTTTATTATGAGTATTTATAAATTTTATGCATTTGCATTTGATTTTCCTTTTCCTTGCAATCAGTTACCTAATTCAGAGATTCAAATTGGTGCTAAAAGAATTCAGCATGGTAGGGATGATCTATCTTGATAATTTTTTATATAAAAATTATTAAGATACATTGATAGTGAAGCTATAACCATTCACCCTTTTTAGGAGATAATACATTGAGCATTCACATTACCTTCTAAAATGAATGCAATTGTTAATTTACTCTATGTTAATATTATTACCAGTATGTTTCTATTATCATACACACATATATTAATCCTTGTTCTAAAATAATATTTTATTAAAATATCAAAATTTTATGGATAAAACTAGCAAAGGCATATACAATTGTTAGTTCCTTAGGTTAGAGACATAATGCATCAATTTATTAGTATATTCTTAGATTGTATATGCAGATTTAATTCATTAAGGTTATAAATGTTGAAATCCTTGCTCTATTAATTAACTACTCAATATAAAACCTTAATGGTTGTAATTTGGATTTCATAGTGTGTTGATAGTCAATTACCTCATGTGAATACAAAAAAGTGGAGATGTAAAAAGGTTATACCTAGAGGAAACTTTAGCACATTCCTAGAAGGTTTTAACAATGGTAGGGTGACTATATTAGTTTTTAAATCACTATGAGGCTAATAAATAGTAAAATAAGAATAATAAATGATGAAAATTAAATAAAATATCTTTTATATTGTTTTTAATGTGTATGAATTTGATGATTTTTTTTGTGGGTTAATTGTTATTCTAGGTAAAACTCCATGGCTCAGGGTAAATACGTTAAGTTGTTAAATGAGTAACACCCTACTAGGTAATGATAAAATCAACAATGTAAGGACTCAGGGCCAAATCACATATCAAATGCCATGATTGACACTATGACACCTAGGATAAGTAGTAAGTTGGGGGTGGGGGAGGGGGGTGACTTATTACCTTCAGGTGTCTATTTACATAATCATACTCTCATTTTTATTAAGTATGAACTTAATTAAATTATGAGGCTATATATATTTCACCTTATAATTAGGGTTTTTTAGATTAAATTTTCATGTCTTGTTGGCTCAATATCCATATCTATATGATAGCTTAAACTTTTAGTTTATTAAAGTTGTATTTATCATTATACAATCATTTTCATTCTTGCACATTTTAAATTATGCAACAAAATATTTACAATATTATCTTTATTATAATAAGAAGAGAATAAAATCCCTTGAATATCAAATTTAAATAATTAAATAGTTTTGATTTATATGCACCTTGGGTGATGTAAGCATTAAGTTTACAAGACATACTAATGGTAGAAAGTTTCCTTTGTTGTTATTTAAAATATTGTACATTGACATGTAATATGGATTGGGAAGTAGATTTTATTGAATATTATCTTCATCTAAAATATTTGTATGTATTGAGTTCATTATTTCCTAGTTATATTAAAGGATTTGTGCTAGAATTAAGCTGATTTATTCTGATTGTTGGTAAGTGTGAGAAAAGAACCAGAAGGGAGTAAGGTGTGTGTGTGTGTGTGTGTGTGTGTGTGTGTGTGTGTGTGTGTGTGTGTGTGTGTGTGTGTGTGTGTGTGTGTGTGTGTGTGTGTGTGTGTGTGTGTGTGTGTGTGTGTGTGTGTGTGTGTGTGTGTGTGTGTGTGTGTGTGTGTGTGTGTGTGTGTGTGTGTGTGCGTGCGTGCGTGCGCGCATGTGTGTGTGTGTGTGTGTGTGTGCATGCACATGCGTGTGTGTGTAGGATTGAATTTAGAATTAGAAATAATGTATTAATAAATGCTCTCTATTTGTATTGGTATGGAAATTGTCATTTTCTCTTTAAGTGTATCTAATGTATCTTTTAGACATTGTGTATGAAAAATAAGAGCATAAAATATTTTTATAATAAATAAATTCCATTAACCTCTCATAATTATAAAAAATAAAAGTTGATTTTTATTTAAAGGTGAAAAACAAGAGCTTAAAGGTTAATTTAAAAAGAGATTTCTTTTAAATAGGGAACAATAAATTTTAAAAAAAAATGTGCACTAGAATTTAGCTACCAATCCCCACCCAATGATATAGAAATAACATTGAGATAAAAATAAGATAGACTTAATGTACATACCAAAAATCTAGAGGATAACATAAATGGATCCCTTATTTAATAAATACCAGATATAAGAGATTCGTATTTCATTTTATATATATATAAACATCTCAATTATTTTTGTGTTTCAAATATTTAAGGATGTAATCGATGAATTTATTAAACTCTAATAGTGTTATCCATTATAAATAATGAATAGATTTAAATTTGATAACTTATTTTAGTATTTATTTAAAATTTATGTTAACATAAGTTTTTGAACATAAAACCTACAGATAATTTGATAATGTCATAAAGAAAAATATATCATTTTACTATTCATGAAAATTATAGATTTTGAAAAACATAGAGTTAAAACACTCCCTAAGATTATTCCTTGGAGAGGGTGAGTCACAAAGATAGAAAGTGAAGGCAAAATTATATGAAATATTTAGAACTTCATTCACTTCATCAAAGGATTAATTTGATCAAAATGTTAGCAACAAAAAAGAAGAGGTGAAAAAAAAATTATTCCATGAATGGGTAGTGATTTAACCTTTTAGGGTTTTACATTTGCAAAACCTATGTTTAGATTAAAGGGCTAAGCTATCTAAATTAGTTAAATAATATACAATAATTAAGTACTAATTTGTTATGGTATTTGAGTTCCTTTGAATTTATAAAAATATAAATAAATAGGCATAAATATAGACTTATCTAAAAATTGACTATCATGAATGATTTGGGTTTTGAAAACCAGGGTTTGGATAGTTCTGATTGTCATCAATAAGATTCTGGTGTTTGTTAACTCACTAGAAAATAATACCCATATGGAAAGTAGTGCCATGCTTGTGTAGTTTCCTCAATGTGGAACTAATGACCCTTTTTAGGATTGTTCCTATTTTCTAAGATTACCTGTGCCTATGTTTTTAAGTCCTATTTTTGCACGCATGAAACCTGGAGCTCTATGTTATACCTAAAAAATAAGATTTAGTGTGAAAACCCCAATCCTCATTATAAATATGGCATGAGAAATATTTTTGTGTTCATTATTAAGATAATATGGACATCCTCAACACCCTATTATGAATATATTTTCTTACATACCAATACTCCAAAAAGGTGTCAATCTAGATGTAGTTTTCCCACCTAGTGCTTAATGCAAGTGCAAGTGAATGCTAGTATGAGAGTGGACTTGGATGCCTTAAAAGTGCTTGAGATTTTAAATCTTTTAAAACTAGGCTTAGGGCTGCTATATATGGTAGTATGTAGAAGTAGGGTAGAATAGGAATCAAATACCTTAATTTTTCTCAACTTATCTTTGGTTTGAATGTGCTTTTGCATCTATTTTCCATATAGTGAATAGAGGTCAATTAGACATGTATTTATAGAGTTATATTACTTGTGTAGATAATAAAATATGCTTAGGTCAACCTTAGGAGGGGCACACATTTTTAAAATTATCTATTGGGAAGAGATAGGGATAAGGATAGTAGCACCCAGTTGGGAACACTAGCACCATATGGTTGTAGTATCCTAAATGTGGTGCTAATGTCCACTTGGAAAACTATTGACCATGTTGGGTTGGGATCTAGGAAGACAATCCTAGGATCATGTTTTGAGTAACTATAGGTGACTATGGCCTGCTTGATGATTATAAAAGTGTGTCTATAGCTCTAGCATAGGTCTTGATCTAAGCTAGGATTAGGGTAACTAAAGTGACACTCTTAGCATCTAATTGCCAATTTTAGGTGAATATATTTGCCCCCACTTTATGTTAGTAATGCAGTAAAACAAAATGATTAGTATAAATTAAAAAAAACATACTTGGACTTAATTTGGAAGTGAAGCCCATGTAGCTGAATCTAGGTATGTGTATGTAGAACATGATCTAAAGCAATGTCCTATAATGAAACATGAAAAAACTAGTCCTTAATTAATATATTATCAAAAGCAAAAGACTAAGATTAAATAATTTAAATGATTAAATATGAGTAAAGAGAGAATAAAGGAATGAATACACCTCATTGGGTATGTGAACCAATACATAAACCTAGTGAAAACATGTGTGTGTGAGTGTACATAGTGATCATATTGTTGAATAACTTGGATTGAGTTGATGGCTTGATTAATCCTCATATAGGTGGCTCAATAACTCAATCTAATTTTAACTCCATCATTTCCCACCCTTGTTCAGTGGATCATGATCTCTATGAAGAGCTTGGATAAGACTGTAAGTATGTTTAAGCTTGTCATGTGGGTGACTCAAGAACTCAATCAGGCCATGACTCCATCATTACCCACCTATGTGAAGTAGATTTATCTTTAAATTTACTATGCAAAGTGATGAAAGTATCTAACTAGGTAAATATAACTATGTATGTTTTATTTATGGCCACTCAGGTATATTAAGCAACTCTAGGTCACTCGTGAATGCCAAACATTGTAGATGGAGTAAGGCATAAATCTAGTGACAACATGGAATGTGATATCAAGTGTATATAGTGTAGAGAATGACATGGAGTTTGTCATTCTATCTAATCAACCTATGTGTAGTTTATTATATGGAAATAATGTGTCATGCAAATGGCCCTAATATAGTATCAAAGTATATTGAATTTGAATTGAGTATGTAATAGATGAATCTGTGTGACTGCACTAAATGTGGGAGTGATCATGCCACACATGATGCCCTTAAATCTGATCAAATAGTATGAATCTAAGCTAAAATGAATATATTTAAGTAAAAACTAAACATAACTATCAAACCTATGATTGTATCTGTACAAATGTATATTTTACTTGGTGTACTAATTTGAATGATCTAGACTACCCTAAAGTTGAGGCTATTGGACAATAGCACCCTATATTAGACAATAGTTCCCTATGGTGCTAGTGTCCAAATCTGGTCACTAATATCATACTGGTCTAAAATTTAGGTAATTTGAACTATTATCTAATTCTCTATTTTTTCCTCTGTCTACCCTATGTCTAATTTGTAAAACTAAGTCTGTGTGCTGAAATTTTCTTGTGAATAGCAAAATAAGAGCCTGGTCTCTATGACAAAACCCTGTGAATTCCCTCTCTTTTGTGGGTAGTTTTGAAATCTATGTAAGAAATACCCTCTAAAGAAGTAGATTTACAAAAAAAATTAGCCAGAGCATGTGCATGATATTTTAATACAATGTGCAAACATAACATCAAAATGTTAATAAATCTAAGTATAAGTAGGTAATGTAAGATGTATGTTGTAATATAGCATTGCATAAGGGTGTCAATATATATGTAATAAATTTATATAGCATTAAATATGAGTAACTAAATATGGGTATGGGGTATTATGTCCATCATGGATCCCAAGTAGGAAGGGTAGATGCATGAGATCCCACTTGGCATTAAAAACTAGTATGTGTGTAACAAGCAAATACAAGTGTCATGGTGTAGAAGCATACGAGGAATCATATAAGGCACACAAAATATAGTAGAAGGGGACATAATACAAGGTACATGGGCACATGTCACTAAACCTGATAATGAAGACATACAAGGACATGTTCAAATGTCCACATATGCAAGAAATATGTAATTTTGGTTTCGAGCCATATAGAAAGACATGTTCAAATGTTTGCACTGAATTAGGAAAATTACACAAAGGGATATGGGAACATGTCCAAGGTTTAAAAATAGGAAGTGGTGTAGAGACAAATAATGATGACATATTTAAATGCCCTCAAAGATGTTATAATCATAGGAACATAATGAAGTCTAGTCTAGGAAAAATAGAAATGAAATCATGTATAACTATGTAGTACAAATCTATGTAGATGCTAAGATGCATATATAATGAGTCTAACTAGTTATAATCAGCAAAAATCTAAACAATGAGTAGAAATGATCAATATAAATATAAATCAATACATAAGCTAGAATGTATAGTATGTAAAGATAGAACTTGATTATATCAATTATGTAGGAGATGCCCCCAAGTGGGCAGATGTATCAAATGTATAAACCCATTTTGGTGTAAATGCCCCCAATGGGTAGATGATAACTGGTATAGATTAGTGTAAGGGACCATAGTCATGTCTGGAATCTACAAGCACTTGAAAATAACAAGTGAAGCATATGTGTATGATAAAATCAACTATACTATGATAGATAAAAATATGCAATAGCTGGAAAATATTAGAAATATAAACATAGGAATGCGTACAATCTATAAAATTTTATGTTTTTGAAATATTTGAATGTTTTTATATTTTGAAATGTTATATTATTTTTCTGTTTTTTTAGTATAATCTATGTACAAGCAAAGGAAAATAAACTATGTAGAAGGAGTGTGAGAGAGAAAGAAGTATGTACAAAAGTAGGAACCATACTAACCAATGAGTTTGATGGGATATTCACTATCACTGTGGCCTACGTCAAAAATAGGAATTATAATTTTTTGTCTAGTGTGATTCATATGTTGTAGCTGAATGTTGTTATAGTGGTAATCTGACTATTTTTCATCATCAAAATCATAATATTGTTTTACATCAAATCATAATAACATGGTGTGTTAGGAGGTATTGCCTCATACTATGTAGTTAACCTTTTTGAATTGTGCTTTGGCATATTTATTGTCTTTTTTTCCTTTGAAAGTATGCTTACTGTGGACATATGGTGTTGTGAAGGCTCTTTTTCTAGAAAACATGTTTTGAGAATGCTTAATTGTGTAGCATGATTTTGACTTTGCAACTGAGTATCTTATTATTTTTGTAACATTTCCTATGTATCTAGATGTTTTGCCTTAATAAACTATATTTTTGATTGATGTGCCTTAGGATTTTTGATAAATCCCAAATGTTTATGACCAATATTATCGATTGATAAAATAGAAGTGATGCCTTATGTCTGTTTTCCCAAACCTTGACCATAATAATCATACTATTATAGATACTTTTGACCAAACCCATACCATATTAAACATTTAGCCTCATTTTGGAAAGGTAGATTTTTTTGATTTATTTGTGCTTGTATTATTTCTTACTATGATTGTGATTTTAGAACCTTTTTTTGTTCTAAGTTATGCTTTGGTAACCATTTTTGTACTATTTATGAATTTGACCTTTTTTGAATTGGTCTACATGCCATTGTATGTTGTGTGGATGAAGTGTCACTATGTGAGTCATCTATATCCATTATCTTTTGTACTTTTATTTTTAATGATAAACATGAATTGGTGTGGTTCCCATGCATTATATGATATGCATAAAAATATATGGATCTCCTCATTGGGTGTAGAAGGGGTATGTTGATCAACTTATTTCTAATTATTTCCCTTAGTACCTCACTTGAACTCTTATTTTAACTTTTAATGATTTTGGAATCACTAGTTGTAGATGTACTTTGTTATGATTTATGATTTGGGTATGTAACATTGTTTTCTATAAATTGACTAGGTGAAGATTCATATACATGATTTACACTATTGTGCTCTAGAGGCCTTTATCTTGTAAATTTATTTTATAATGTTGTAATATTTTCATGTAATAGTTGATTTTGATTTTCTAAACCTCAAATTATCTTTCTCATATTAATAATTTGATCATGTAGAGTCTCACAAGTGAAACCCCTAGTTATTTATGATTGAACATGTAGGCACACACCATATAGGGAAGAGATGTGAATAGGCTGAGTATGGGAAATAATGACATGGGTATAGTCTACTTCATCTCATGAAAGAATGATAGCATGGAACTGGTTAGAGGAAAAGTAGCTATCACCCTCATGGATATGAGGATGAGAATGATATTCTTTCATGTACATAAGATATGACACTAAAACTTGAAACATAGTTGTTAGTTTATGTGCTAAATCCTCTATGTGTATATAGGTTTATTTGTTAATGTAATTACATATAAGGGAAAGATAACATGCTATGAGATATGATATATATTTAAATTGATATAAATCATCATCTATACATGTGTTTATGTTTTTTCTGAGTTCATTTTGAATTAAAGGGAACAAGCATGCAAATGAAAGTATGAAACTTTACAATAAAAAGTGATTAATTTCTTCTGTCATTATGATCATGATTATATGAAATAAAAATTATAATATATATGGATCTAGAATTTGAGTATAAATAGAAAAGGATACAAACCCTAAGTGTGTCTAGGGTTAGGTTTTTTTTTAATTTAGGGTTTTTTTTCAATAATTTAAAATAAATTAAACCCCTAATGTGAAATTGACTTAATTAGCTAGTTTATCTAAAAAAATTAGAAAATCAAAAGTAGAAAACCCTAAATTATTACGTAAAAATTTGGATTAATGCAAGATAGGATTTTAAGCAATATTTTAATAAGATGAGGTTACCAAATGATTTAACCTTGTGGGGTTTTACATTTGTAAAACCTATGTTTAGATTAAAGGGCTACGATGTCTAAATCATTTAAATAATATGCAATAATTAAGCACTAAATTTTTATGGTATTTGACTTCCTTTGACTTTATATAAATAGAAATAAATAGGCATAAATATAGAATTATCTAAAAAATGACTATAATAGATGGTCTAGGTTTTAATAATTGGGTTTTGAATAGTTCTAAGTTTTATCAACAAGATTATGGTGTCTATATGCTCGCTAAAAAGTAACACCCCATATGGACAATGGCACCATGCTTGTATAGTGTAATCAATGTAGAGATAATGCCCCATTTGTGTAACTATTCCTATTTTTTGGGAGCACTTATGCCTATGTTTTTAGGTCTTATTCTTATGTGCATGACACCCAGAACTCTGTGTTATGCATGGAAAACTCGATTTAGTGTGCAAACCCTAATCATCATTGTAATAAAGGCATGAGCAATATTTGTGTATTTATTATTAAGATAGGATGGACATCCTCAACATCCCATTGTGAAGAGAGTTACCTACATATCAATACTCTGAAGAGGGATCAAACTCGATGTAGTTCTCCTACCTAGTGCTTGATGCAAGTGTAAGTGAATGTTAGAATAAGAGTAGACTTGGATGCCTTGAATGTGCTTGAGCTTTGAAATATTTGAAAATTGGGCTTACATTTGTTATAGATGGTAGTATGCAGAAGTAGGGAAGAATAGGGATCAAATACATTGATTTTGCTCAGTGTATCTTTGGTTTGAATGTTCTTTTGCATCTATTTTCCATCTAGTGAATAGAGGTCAAACAAACTTGTATTTATAGAGTTTTGTTGCTTTTTCAAATAATAAAATATGCTTAAGATGACCTTAGGAGGGTCACACATTTGAAAAGGTATCTATTGAGAAGAGATATGGATAAGGATAATAGCACATACTTGGGGACACTAACACCATGTGGTTGTAGTGTCCTAAATATGGTGCTAATGTCCACTTGGAAGATTGCTAAATAAGTTGGGTTGAGATCTAGGAAGACAGTTCTAGGTTTGTGTTTTGACTAACTATAGGTGACTTTGGTTTTCTCAACAACTGCAAAAGTTTTTCTACAGATCTAGTATAGGTTTAGGTCTAATCTAAGAATAGGTTAACTCAATAAAATATCTTAGCATCCAATTACCACTTATGGATGATTACAGGTAAATAATTTTCAATGGTTAATTTATTTTGATTATGATGATAAAGCATTCATGAAGTGTGAATATTGTGTAAAATATCAAAAATTTGGACCATGGGATATATGTAATGGATGTACCATAGTACAATATGATGATAGTTTAACTCATGATAAATTCATATGACATAAGCAGGTAATTGTTGCAAGGTTATGTGATAAGGGGAAAATGGTCAAGTCTATCCCAAAGCATGTTACAAAAATTCAATCCAATAATAAAGAAAGAGTGATCACCATAATGAAAAAAATGTATTTTTTTTCAAGAGGATTAATCATTATCTAAATATGAAAAGCTTTACCATTTTCTATTGTATCTAAAAACACCAAATATTCCAAAGTCCTTGGAATATGATCCATATACAAATCATTTTACTACAAATTAATTTATGTATTGCAAATTAAGGAATCTTAAAAACATGCAAGTTGATAATATGTTAGATAGCCCTTTCTTTTCATTGATGCTAGATGAAAGCATTGATCTAGGTATCAAACTAAATATTGTTCTCCATCCTACCAATATAAAGTCAAGTAATAAACAAGTAAGTTATTTCAATGAAGAGGTTGATTTTTATTTCTAAAAATGGGGTATCAAAAATGGTAAGATGTGAAAATGGTTTTATTTAATATTTAATAAAACCTATCCCAAATTTTATCATAGTTTATTTTTTAGCACATAAAGAGTCATAGGCAAAAAAAGCTGCTTCAAAGAAGGTCCTTGAGTTGATGTAGAGGAAAAATATTAAAAATAAGGTATATTCATGGGTATACAAATTTTCAAAAATAAATAATGAATTAACATCACTACTTAAGGTCAAGAAAATTGATGTTCTTGATGTTTTACAAATACATGGAGTTAGATTGTTATATAGGTGAAAGGTCATTAAAAGGATAGTAAAGCTTATTCCAATAATTGTAACACTATGGAATAATGAAAGGATTAGCTCATCATGGTATGATAAGACATGAATTTATTTGATCCATTTTTTTTGCATATGTTTTTAGATGTTTTAGGTGAGGTCAATATGTTGAAAAAAATATTTCAAGAAGATAACATTGATATCACCATTTTTTAAATGTATCTAAATATGACCATTACTAACCTAACCAAATGGTTTTTAAGGAGTGAAACATTTGTTAAAGGCACAATATATCTTTCAAATTCTTTAGTTGACACTACAAATGGATTTATTGAAATCATGGATAATAAGGTGAAGTCAATGATAAACATGGCTTATTATATGTGTGTATCCCCAATGCTAAGTTTGGTTTTAGTGATAAAAAAGAAAAAAATGAAACCTCAAATTGATGGAACACTATAAAGTTGAAAGAATCTTGTAAAAGACTACATTCAATATCTTATAGATTTTTTAAATGAAATATTCCCTAATCTTCCTCTTTTCAATTTTGCCAAACTATTCATCCCCGTATTTCATTAGTAAAAGAACTAAGGTCGAGAGAAAATTTCATAACATTGGCTAGATGTTCTTATCACACATTTATAACCTATCAATCAAGAGGATCAAATTGAGATTGGCATGATGTTTGATGCTAAACATTTTAAAAGACAATTGCATCCTTTTGTTTATTCATTAAATTTGGCATGTGATGTTTTTCAATGAATGAAGCATGGAGAGTGTTTTTTCATACCAATTATTGGCATTATCTTTATCCTAATATGATTAGATTAAAATGGTTCTTATCATTCTTGTGCATATTTTCATGTGAATAGGGATTTTCTATATTAAATATTATCAAATATATTAAAATATAAAATCGATGGTTAGACATATTATATGAATTAATGAGAGTGTCATGTAATGGTCCTAATATATCATAAGTGGATTGGGATTGATTGCAAAAAATATGGAAATATACAAAAAATAAAAGAGTTCTAAACTTTTGATATTAAATTTTATATGTAAAATAGGAATGTTTTTAGCAATAAATCATAACACTTTAATATTATTCAATTATATGTTATTTTATTTTATAGTAATTTTTATTCATTTATTATTATTGATAGGCTTTACCATAGTTTAGATTCACAATCAAGTTTGTTTGAAATATAATTAAGGGAAATGCATCATCATAAAATTGCAAATAAAATGGAAGGATACACTATTTTATATATATATAGACACACACACACACACACACACACACACACACACACACAAAATTTGACATTCAAATATTTTTATATGTCAGCCTCCTTGTGCAAAGGATTAAGAACTATTACCTAATTTTATCATGGAATAGTGTATATATATATATATATATATATATATATATATATATATATATATATATATATATATATATATATATATATATATATATACACACACACACACACACACACACACACACACACACACACACACACACACAAAATTCTACATTCAAATATTTTTATATGTCAACCTCCTTGTGCAAAGGATTAAGAACTATTACCTAATTTTATCATGGAATAATATTAAGTTATTTTATTTACTTCCCAATAGCTACGTAATGACTAAAAGATGTCAATTGTTCTAAATTTTGATTGTAAAATCACTACGCTGAATAGATAACAATGTTTTGGATAGAGAACAAATCATTATAAATGTAAATCCCAATGGAAGATCCAAAGTAAAATTTAATCTAGGAAGAAATAAGGTAAAGGAAAAACTAATACAAACTCTCATGTGGAGCTACATGTTGTCTTTGATTATTATTGTAAAGGATTATAAAAATATATAGTGTAGTTAAATTTTTATTGAAAATGTTATTAGGTCTAGAATAATATTAGGCTGTCATTAAATTTTTGGTTAATAGGTTAAGGTAACTATAAAATATCATCCTTACACAAATGGGATGGTATGTCTTAGGTTGAATTCAATTTTCAAATCATAGTAGAAAAAATCATGGGTGAAAAAACCATTTTTTCAAAAGTATAAGTGTTTCCCAAAAAAGCATGATTAATTAAGGAAATTTTATTTTGCATTTTTTTACCTTATATAGTAATTATTTACTTTATTTTTTTCTTTGCAATTACCTAAGTTGGGGGTTAAGGACAGGGAAGGATTGCGACACATGTAATCTAAATTTGGAATGAATGACCATATTAATAGTTTTTAGGGTAATTTTATGATTACAATTTAATGCTTTTATAAAATCAACATTTTTTGGAGTCCATTTTAAAATTAAGTTTTGTAAAAAAATATATTATTTAACAAAAATAAATTGTTTGGGGATCTCTCATCCATGTACCCATAACCATCACATAAATGCCCTAAACTGATTGACATAAGTCTCAAATTGAAGTTAAGTAGTCCTTCAAGAAGTGGTAGGCCTAGTAAATGAGCCTTAAACCCATGTTTCTATGTTTGATAAAAAAATTATGTCTAAGGAGGATAAATAATTGTTTTGAATGGATTGAATCTAAAAGAACATAAAAATATAATTGAATATATGAATACTTGATCTTTTTTTCCTATGAAAGGTTTACAAATATAAAGATAAGGGTTTAAGAAGACAATTTTCTACTTTTATTAAAAAATTAAGACATTGATGATTTTGATTCTTATTTCCTAGAATGAATGGTATGCACATGAATGTATAATTATATTGAAAAGGGTTCAGAGTTTGAGTTAAAGTAATGACCCACTTAAAAAGGAAATGATATAATTAAAGAACCATATAAGAAGGCATAGACCTAATTGAGGACATACCTTCTAAGGTGTGTGTATTCTGATTTTTTGCTAAAGATTTATGTAAAAGAATTGGATATAATGATGTAATGAGATAGATAGAAATTAAAAGGAACTAATAGTATTTTTAAATTCATAAATATTCAAGGGTTTTATGATACTTTGTATAAAAAATCATGTATTTTCAATAAAATAAATTTAACTTCTTATTTTGATTTGGGTAAGATCTAGTGGAATTACCCTATTTACATCATAGTAGACATAGAGATATAGAAGACCTAATTAGGTTGACCTAAAAGAAGTCTAATTACATAAGTTTGGTATCAGATCTTAGCAAAAACTCTTGGGAAGTGTGAAATAAAGAGAAGAGTAAATAAATTTTATAGCAAGTGGTGAAATAGACATTTTCTTGGAAAAGAAATTGTTTGGTAATCCTATATCCCATTAAGGCTTAAGAAGAAAACAAAGGAGCACAATTCAATAGTAAAGGAAGAAATCCAAGGTGAAACTAAATTAGAGGTGAAATTTAATATGAAACATACTTGTATGTGCTGAAATACCAATTAGACTCTTTGGGTGATGCACAAGAATAAATAGAGATAAATAAATAAATGGAAAGACTAAGAAAAGAGTTGAGGAAAAAACATGAGGTGAAAAGAAAAAAAGATATTTAAAGAGAGATAAATGAAATGAAATGAAATAGGTCTTATAATGTTTAAGTTAATGTTTATAAGAATGGATTAAATTATAAAAAGGGTTATTAATCAAAATGAGGAAGGTGGTCAAGTGGCCAATTAAGTAGATTATGGAAAAGAGAAAGAGATGGTAAGTCAATAAGTGGAAAAGAATGATAAGGGTGATAGAAAATCAACCCAAGGAATTAATAAAAGAGGCAATCAAGCCTTAATATTCTAATTATAACCATATGTCTACATGTTTTATAAGAAGCTAGTTGCATAAGAAAAGCTACCATGTAAGAAACCCAAACAAGTTTTGGAAGATAGTAAGAAGAATTTAGAGTAGAAGGTGAGTGAAAAGAAAGGAGTTGTTTTGGAGGACAATAAGATAGAATTGATTTAATGTGAAGAGCCTAAAGCATATTTTAAAAATAATAAGAAAGGATAAAATAGATGTTTGGTATGAGAAGATGGTGTCTTGCATGAGAGAGAAGCTAAATGTAAATATTAGTCATGAAGTATTGAAAATAAAAGAAGATGATAATTAAAAAAAACAAATAAGAAGATATTCATTAATAAAATAATCAAGTAGTGTTACAAGTCAAAGAAGTGGAACACAAAGAAGTTATTGTTGTAGCAACAATTGAAATGTTAATTGTGAATATGGAAACAGTAGAGGAATTATTCCAAATTGATATGGAGCATTAGAGAGTTTATCATATGAATGGAAACATGAAAAAAATGCTATCAATGAATAAATGTTGAAGATGCCTCAATGACATAATGAATAAATGGTTTATTACTCTAATGAGTTTGTTTCATGTGCAAATGCATCATAGAAGAATGTAAAAAATAGAAGGATGAAGTGTGGATCTATTAAGCATGTGAAATTATATGATAAGTTAGTTTAATAAGATGTAAAATAAAATAAAATTTAATTTGCATCAAGTTAAGCAACATATAAGACTCATGAGTAGGAGCTCATGAAAATTTTAAAGTCTAGAAGTCTGATGCAGGTGCATGATCTCAAGAAAGTTCCTTTTTATACATTATAGTCTAAAAGAGGTCTTCAAGGTCATATGTGGTCAATAATAATCTTGTTTAAGATTAATTTTATCTTATAATTTTCATGTTTTAGTGCTGAATGTATTATAAGGTTCATTTTAAGGTTTCAAGTTAATAGGTTTTTTAATTTTGCTCTCTAGATCCTTATATTCAGTTTCCCACAAAAATCAGGGATTAAAATATTCAAATATGTTTAAGGTATTTATAAGAATTTTCTCATCTTTTAAAGGTATATATGTGAATTTTGTTTCCTATAAAAGGTCATTTAATCTAATGGCATGTGTTAAATTGTAAATTTCAAAATTTGAGTCAAGTCCAAAGTAAGTTGTATGAGATAGCTATGTTGGAGAAGAAAGTGGGTAGTTTGCATCAAAAATGGAACATGTTGCTAAATAAATGGATTTTTACATGAATATAAGTGACAATAAGGTTTAATGGGTCAATAATAACTTGATAATTTAAATATATAAGGGAATAAGGTGGAAAAGAGGAGAGAAGCTTGTAGGTCTACAACATTTTAGAGTATTATATGATAGTTTTTTTTAAAATTCATGTAATTGGTTAGAAGATAATGTGTTGAAGACTATTTTTATTTAAATTATAAAATTTATCATGTCTAGGTAAGTGTTTTTGATGTTTTATAACCTTAATTTGAATGGTTAATATGTTCATGTATTTTCTCAGTTGAGAAACATAAAATAAAGGTCTTTTTTAGATCAAGAAAGTGTTCTTTTTGATCTTCAGGATTGATTCATGCATAAATATTGATTGCATATTCAAAGTATAGGTGTTTAGACTTCATATAAATTAGAAATAATACAAGGAATCTCTTTGTAAAACTCTTGTATTTTTTCTATTCATTACTTATCACAGTCTTAAATACACACAAATAGAGGCTTGTAACAGTAAGAGAAATGGTCTTTTATCAAATTTATGAAATTGGCTATGATTTAAAAGTGATCTAATAAGGAATATATAACTATGGGGATTATTAAACAAGCCAAATAAGTCAATACAAGTGCCTAAAATTGAATTATTTAAATATTTATGCTCTCGACCTTGTGACAGTCCTACAAACTCTATTTGGTCAAAAATCATTAAAAATAAAAAACTAACCGTAAAAACCTCATGTAACTTTTTAGAATAATATAAGAATATGTTTATGAAGTTTTAAATGTAATTTAAGTGATTTTATAGTTATTTATCTCAATTAATTATATAATATCAAACATGTTATAGCTAAACAAGGTTTAGATAAGTGTTTAAGCCCACTAAAATTTGGATATCTTTCAAATGATTCATAAAAAGTACATGAAATTTTTTAAGCAATTGACTTAGCATGTTTTTAAACTATTAAAATTAGTTTTAGGTATTAAAATTATTTACAAAAAAATAAATAGATGACTATGTTTTTTTGCAGTTGTAAAAATACCTTAAAAAGGGTTAAAAGTCTATTTTGAGTAATTTTGAGATTCAAGATTTTGAAGGATAAAAGTGTGATTATCAAGATGAATAACATTGGAATTATTTTTATAATGTTTTTAATCTCATATTAATTCTTACCTAATCGATGAACTGTCTATGTAGATGCATATGAATGAGCATAAAATTTTTGGAATTCTCCCCACTCCCCCCCCCCCCCCACTTCCACTCTCTATCAAAACCCAAGACCAAAAGTTATAGTTGTACAAATTAATCCTTAGAGATAATTTTCTCATACTTGACTAGGAAAATAAACTGAAATCTTGCCATCCAATACAAGAGATATGTGAGGGGTAGATATGAGACATCAGAACTTAGAGTTTCATGGGTGAGTCTTATGATAAACCCATGAATTATTCTCCCTATTTTGATATGAGTGAGACATGGATAAACATTTTCTACCACATCTAAATGTATCATAAGAGACTAAAATTTTGTCAGTGGGAGGCCTATCTTGTGAGTTTTAATCCCAATTAATGAACCATCTATGGAGATACATCATGATGGGTGTATAAATAGTGGAATGGCTTTCCTCTACTCTTGTTCAGGCCTTATAACCTAAAGTTGTAATTGGTTAGATGAATCCCTAAAGATAATATTCTTTTTGCTAACCAGGAAAAAAGACTAAATTTCTTCCACATATTGTAAGATATCCATGATGGGTAGAGATGGGTCATCAACAACTAAAATTGCATAAATGAGTCATCTAAGCACCCATTAGATAATTATCCACATCCTAAGATAAGCAAAACATGGATGGATATTTTATCTTGTAACTAAATGTTTCTTAAGAGACCAAAATTTAGTCAGTATGACATGTATCTTATGACTCACTAGCCTAGTCAACAAGCATATATTTATGATAGATTAAAATTTTGGTTTGTTGAAGTTATATTTCTCATAATATAGTCATTATCATTCTTTCACATTTTAAATTTTGTAACAAAATATTTACAATATTTTCTTTATTATAAGAAGAAGAGTATATAATCCCTTGAATATTAAATATAAACCATTAAATAATTTTGTTGTTTCTTTTTATATACACCTTAGGTGATGTGAGAATTAAGCTTTCAAGGCACACTAATGGTAGAAAGTTTTCTTTGTTATTCTTTAAAATGTTGTACATTGACATGTAATATGGATTGGGAAGTATATTATATTGAATATTAGCTTCACCTAGACTATTTGTATGTATTATGTTCATTATGTCCCAATTATAATAGAGGATTTGTGCTAGCATTAACCTAATTTATATTGATTGCTAGTTAGTGTGAGAAAATAATGATTGGAGATAGTAAGGAGAGAGAGAGAGAGAGAGAGAGAGAGAGAGAGAGAGAGAGAGAGAGAGAGAGAGAGAGTGTGTGTGTGTGTGTGTGTGTGTGTGTGTGTGTGTTGGAATGAATTTAACATTAGAAATGATGTATATGAAATGTTATTTTTTTTATTGGAATGGAAATTGTCATTTTATTTTTAATTATATCTATTGTAGCATGTGGACATTGTAGATGAAAAATAAGAGCATACAATATTTTTGTAATAAATAAATTCCATTGACTCTCATAATTATAAAAACAAAATTTTATTTTTATTTAAAGGTGAAAACATGAGCTTAAAGGTTCTTTAAAAAATAGATTTATTTTAAAGAGGGAACAATACATAAAAACAACTAAAACAAGAATTGTGCATTATAATTTAGCCACCAACTCGAACCTAATTATATAAAAATGACATAGATATAAAAAAATAAGACAGACCATAGTGATACCCATACCAAAATAGAGGATATCATAAATGGATCCCTTATTTATCAAATGATAGATATAAGATTTTTGTATTCCATAATATAATAGTTGAAAATATGTCTCAATTATTTTTGTGTTTTAAATATTCAAAGATGTAATTGATGAATTTATTAAACTCTAATAGTTTTAACTTTATATAAATAATGATTAGCTTTAAATTCGATAACTTGTATTAGTGTTTATTTAAAATTTATGTTAACATAAGTTTTTGAACATCCAACTTAGAGGTAATTCCATAATGTCACAAAGAAAAAATCTTGGTGTATTATTCATGAAATTTGTAGATTTTAAAAAACACAAAGTTCATACACTCCCTTGGAGAGTGTGAGTCACAAAGATATATACCCTAAAGTGAAGGAAAAATTATATGAAATATTTGTAACTTCCTTCATTTCATTAGAGGATCAATTTGATGAAGAGGTTATCAACAAAAAAGAAAAGGTGGAAAAAATAATATTTTTTGCCATGAATGGGTAGATAATTTTCAATAGTTAATTTATTTTGAGCATGATGATAAAACATTCATGAATTGTGAATATTTTGTAAAGTATGAAAAAAATTAACTATGGGGTATAGGGAATGGATGCACTATAGTACAACATGATGTTATTTTAATGTATGAAAAATTGATAACACATAAGGAAACAACTTACGCAAGGTTATGTGCTAAGGAGAAAATGATCAAGTCTATCCAAAAACATGTTTTACATAAATACAAGTCAACCATAGAGAAATAGTTATCACCACAATGAAAAAAAATGTATTTTATTTACAAGAGGATTTATCATTGTCTAAATATGAAAAGATTTGCAATTTTCTCTTGTATCTAGAAACACCTAATATTCTAAAGTCCTTATAATATGCTTCATATAAAAATCATTTTTTTGAAAATGAATTTCTATATTGCATATCAAAGTATCCTGAAAAGATACAAGTTGATAATATGTTAAATAGCCCTTTATTTTCATTGATGTTATATGAAAGCACTAATTGAAGTATCGAGCATAATATTATTCTCTATCCTACCAATATACACTCAAGTAATAAACAAATGAGTTATTTTAATGAAGAGTTTGATTTTTATTTTTACATATGGGGTATCAAAAATGGTAGGATGTGAAAATGGTTTTGTTTCATATTTAATAAAAACATGTCCCAAAATTGATCATAGATCATATTGTAACACATCAAAAGTCGTTGGGAGCAACATATGCTTCAAAGAGGGTCTTTGAGTTGATGTATGTGGAAAATATTGAAAATAATGTATATTAATGGGTACAAAACTATCCAAAAATAATTAATTAATTAACATCACTACTTAAGGTCATTAAAATGATGTTCTTGATGTTTTAAAAATACATGGATTCAAATGGTTATCTAGGTAGAGGTCATTCAAATGCTAGTGAAGCTTATTCAAAAAATTCTAACACTATGGAAGAATGAAAGGATCAACTCATCATGGTATGATAAGATATGAATTTATTCAATGTATTTTTGTTTGTATACAATTTTAGATGTTTTAGGTGAGCTCAATATGTTGAAAAAAATATTTTAAGAAGATAAAATTGATATCATCATTTTTTGCATGTATCTAGAGGTGACCATTACTAACCTAACCATATGGTTTTTGAGGAGTGGAACATTTTCTAAAGACACGATATATGTTTAAAAATACTTAGTTGACACTACATATGGATTTATTGAAATCATGTATAATTAAGGTGAAGTCAATGATAAACATGGCTTATTATATGTGTGTATCCCTTATGCTAAGTTTGGTTTTAGTGATACAAAAAAGAAAAAAAATGAAATGTCAAATTGATGGAACACTATAATGTTACAAGAAGCTTAGAGGAGATTACATTCAATATATCATAGATTGTTTGAATGAAATATTCATTGATCTTCCTCTTTTCAATCTACCAAACTATTTATCCCCAAATTTTATTAGCAAGAGCACTAAGGTCGAGATAAAAGTTCATAATATTGGATAGATGATTTTATCACACATTTATATCATATCAATCAAAAGGATAAAATTGATCTTGACATTATGTTTGATGTTACATATTTTAGAATGGAATTGGATCTTTGTGTTTTTTCATTAAATTTGATACGTGAATTGTTTTTTATGAATGAATTATGGAGAGTGTTTTTTCATAAAAACTACTGGCATTCTCTTTAACATAATATGATAAAATTATGGTAAATGGTTCTTACCCATAGTTGCATGTGAAAGAGGATTTTCAAGATAAAATCTTGTCAAATATATTAGAATATCAAATCTAGGGTTGCACATATTATATGAATTAATGATAGAGTCATTTGATGGGCCAAATATATTATAAGTGGATTAGGATTCAATGAAAAAAATATGAAAAGATATGAAAAATAGATGAGTTTTGAAAATTTGATATGGAAAATATGAATGTTTTTAGCAATATATCATAAAAAGTTAATATTATTCAATTATAAGTTATTTTATTTTATAGTACTTTTGCTTCATTTATTATTACTGATAGGTTTTACATTAGTTTAGATTCACAAGTCAAGTTTGTTTACAACATAATTAATGGAATTGCATAATCATGATAATGTAAAGAAAATGGAATAATAATTTAACATTTTGATACATTCAATTATTTTTTATATGTCAGCCTCCTTGTACAAAGGATTAAGAAATATTACCTAATTTTGTCATGGAATAATATTAAGTTGTGATAATTACTTCCCAAAAGATACATATGACTGAAAAATGTCAATTGTGCTAAAGCTTGATTAAAAAATCACTATGCTAAATACATAACACTACATTGGATAGAGAATAAATCATTATAAACCTGAATCCCAATGGAATATCCAATGTAAAATTTAATCTAGGAAGAAACAAAGAAAAGGAAAAAGTAATTCAAACTCTCATGTGCAGTCATATATTGTCTCTAATTATTATTTAAAAGGATTATAAGAATATATAGTGTAGTTAATTCTTTATTGAAAACATTATTATAAGTTCTAGAATAATATTAGGATATCATTAAATTTTGGTTGACAGATTGGGATGACTGTCAAATATTATCCCTGAGTAGAGGGGATGGGATAGGCTAGGTTGAATTTAATTTTTGAATTATAGTAGAATCATTTATGGGTGAAAGAACCATTTTTTAAAAATTACAAGTGTTTCTCAAAAAATAGTGATTAATTAGGGGAAAATGAGATAAACTTAAAAAACCAAAAATTGTAGAAAATAAGTTTTATTTTCAAAGATTTGAAGGCATTTTTATTTCATAGAGATACATGTTAGGCATTTCTATGGCATAGATAATAGATATAGATTATGAGAGGAATATAAATTAGATTGTAGGGCATTAAAATTAATCAACTATTTTCTTTCATTAATTGTTATACCATTCAATTTTATTACATTTTCATTTCAAAATTCATACTATTTTTGTTTAGAGAGGGACAAAAAATAGGAAGGAGCCAATGACAATAAGGTAGACTAGTGATAAACATGTCTAGATGTTGAAGCTATAGGGTTATACCCTCTCATGATTTGAGAGATGACATGTACACTTTAGTGTGGTATGCAATCTATTTGTAGTGAGAGGGGTAAATAAAGAATGTTTTTTTTGAAGCTATCCAATTTTCACTTATCACTCCTAGATAAATCACAAGTTTTTTGGGTTGAAAAAAGTGTTTTGGTTTGCATATAGAGATTAATAATAATTTATCACACATTATACAACTAGGGTAAATGCAAACCAAAACACTTTTTTCAACCCAAAAAACTTGCAAACCATAATATATAATTATTATATAGAACTTTTCTCTTCTTTAAATAATTCGATCAAAAAAACATAATATATCAGGAATACAATAGAGTTTGAAGTCATTTTTTTAGAAGTATCTTTCACACTTTTTTACCTTATAATTCAATTAATTTTTTTGGTTTTTTTACAGTTATCTATGTTGGGGATCAAGGACAGGGAAGGAAGGATCTAGTTTTAGTTTTGTACCCATTTTAGAAATGGGGATTTCAATTCTTTTGACCTATTAATCCAAAAACTATTGATCTAATGCTAAACATATTATAATTATGAAATAATATTTCACCAAATGGTTGAGGTAGCTACAACTCCAAATTGTAGCCTAAGGGATAATATTATTTTTTTATATGAAATCATTGTAACAAGGTTTGGATGAACTCAAATTTTTATAAGTGATATGGGTACACACTTATTGAGTAATACAATCAAAATGTTAATACAAGATTTTATGATTTTGAATCATAAAAGTAGAGTGTACCATTCTTTGGAAAATGGCCATGCATAAGCATCTAATGAGGTTCTAGAGAATATGTTCACCAAGATATCAAACGTTTAAATAAATAATGGGGAATATCACATACCAATGATCTTATGGGCCTATAGAATAAATTATAAATGTGTGACTGGATATACACTATTTCAACTAGTGTATGGAATGGAACCCATACGGTCAATGGAATACATAGTCCCAAGCTAGAAAATTGTAATGATAATGTAGTTAGGAGATAAATAATATCTGAAACAACATTTATTATAAAATATCTATGTCTAAGAATGAGGTGTGAACAAAAATATTCAAAGTAACAGAGGATAAATAATTTCAAAGCATACAAGGTAGTTAATGACAAGAAAAAAGAATATTGTAGCATTTCTAAAAAGAGTATATCTTTTGAAAAATAGTTAATGTTCAAAAGGTGAAAGTATTGGAAAATGAAATTATGACATGCCACATGAGTCAGATAAACAAACAATGCATATAATCACAAAATGACCAATGGTCATATGAATACAACTATTTTAATTTAAGGCAAGCATGTAAAGGCTTGAAAACTATATAAATGGAATGCAACAAACAAAGGTAATATCTTGGTTGGATTTATATAAAAGGTAGGATATCAATGTAGTTCATATTTTAAAAACTAAAGAAACTGATAAAAAAATTATTGATATTCAATGATAACTTTGTGAATTAGTGACAAAATTGATCAAAATTATTTGCAATGAATTTTAAAAAAGAAATAGTAAGTGAAAGACAATATGACCATGTGAAACACACCATTATTTCTTTGTCGAATGCTTGGATGAAAGATATGGGCATTGAATTGGAGTTAATAAAAGCTAGATAGAGCAATGTTGAACCAATAAAGAGTGCTTTTGCAACCATAAGAAGTTGCATTGGAATATGGAGTACTCGTAATTCCCAATAGATTATGAAGATCTAATGACAAGCATTTGATGTGATTTACTATCTTTGGAAAATGTGAGGTATTAATCATGACCCTCATAAGTAGATAAAATGAGGAATCCATTCATTTTCCTTTTAAATAACTAATTATAAATATGAATTACCTATATATAAATTGCTTGTTAATATCCCTAATTACTAATGACATAATTAAAATTTAGTACATATATTACTTAAATGGGTGTCTCTCGTGCAATGCATACTATATAAAAATAAGTATAAAAAACCAAAAAAATCTTGGATCAAATGACCCAACTAACCCTCCTTAATCCAAAGAGTATAAGAGATGACAATACTAAGCATATAACTCTAAAATCATCAAATGTCCCTATAAAATTACCTTATTTCAACTATATACCCTTCATAACTCCCTATACAAAATGAGTAACTATATTACACACATGTGAAGTTGTATACATTCACTGACACCAAAATGAAATGGATTGTACCAAATAATAGAAATGAAATAATGGAGAAATAACATTACACAAATGTTTCATGTTTTAATGACAACATATTTAATAAGAGGTGTACAAATATGATGTGTCCCATGAGTTTAGATACATTACAAGGACTAATGCTTTTTTGGGGCTTATTTTATCCAACAATAATCATCTTCTACTTTCTATCAAAAACTAAAATGGTGCACCTCTACAATTATTATGAGGCTTACACTACTCCAAATATCAAACTCATGAGATGTAAGTGAAAAAATTCTTCAAGCAATATCAACAAAGGTTGACTAAAAAATTAATGTGAAGGAGGTGATAAGAGGTTGACTAAAAAATTATAACATGTTTGGGATAAGCATGCAATCATGACACATGACTTGAAATATTTCCTTTTTTATTTGATTTAAATATTTCCATGTTTTGACATGTGATCGGTAATATTTCATTTTTAATTTGCTTGAAAATTTCCATTATTATTAAGGGTCCCGACCTACCCATATTCCTCTCAAGATTAATTTTAGTGGGATATATTAAAAAATACTTGAAGGTTCCCAGGTGAATTGAATTTATAATGGTGGTGAATTGGTCTAGAAGGCGTATAGTTGTTCATACAAATCATGCAATGCCACACGATAAATCATATAATCCCAATAAGTTTTTTGACCCTCAAGAGAATAAATAGAATATACAAATGATTTTAAGATACAGATAAGCATCTACATAATATGGATGACCATCAAAATGAACATTAGTATGGTGTAGATGAATGTTGGCATGCTATAAATGAGCATTTGTACATCATATATGAGCATTGGCATAGTGATGGTGAACATCGACATGTTGTTGATGAGCATTTGAATGATGTAGATGAGAATCATATCAAAGTGAATATACGATGACATAGCATAGATGCACATCAACATGTCACATATGAACATTTACGTGACATAGATGAGAATTTGTATAATACTAGTGAGTATCTAGATGATGTTAATGGGAATTTACATGGTGTAGATGAGCACTCGATTAATGTAAAAACATGTTGGAATAATGTGGCTAAGCATCAACATGCTACAAATGCGCATCTACATGATGTAGATGTGCATCCATGTGATGCCAGTGAGTGCCTATAAGTTCTTACAATGGGTAAGCATCTACACCATATTGATGACCATCAACATCTCAAGGGTGAATATGTGATATGAATGTGTAATGGTAGTGATTCAAAGTGCATCTATGGTGTGTTGATGATCATCCACATAATTTAGTTGCCTATATGATGTAGGTGATCAATGTTGCCTATTTGGAGTGGCTAGTAGCATGTGTCTATAACATGCCACATCCATAATATATAGATGGTCATCCATGGTAGGTAGTTAAGATGTTAGCACATGGTACTGACACATGTTGAATGAAAATTCACCCTTATCTTTTTAGATACCTTGAAAAGTGCTAATTATACCTCATTTTTCACTTTTTCCCCATTTATTTGTATTTTTCCATTTTTATTCTCCATCCTCCCAACTTACACAGAACTATTTTGCATCCTCATATAAACTCAGCTCCCATGGCTTCTATCTCCTAGACCTTGTCTAGCGTAGGTGCAAGCAGAGGCACTAAGGGAAACCCCAAACTCAAATTTTGAAATCTAGCATGCATAATAATACAAAGGCTTTTGTAGTTAAAATACACATACAATGAATGGGTGAAGCCTTGCATGTTTAATGACATTATATACATTCTCCAATATGAGAAAGATGTTTGTTTTCTTAACTTTCTATTACAAACCTTTGATATTGTTTCCTCCTCATTTCAAATGAGATTGAGCTCCCACAATGTTTCATTTAGAATCCACCCAAAGGATATCTAGAGATTGACAGGTCTATAATATAGTGATAAGGACCTAGTCACAATAAAGGCCTTACTGAATGATGATGACAAAAAATATTTAGAGTCCCATTATGTGTTGTAGCTAGATGGTAGAACATTTTAAATTTATAGTTAATAAATTTTTTATCTATTTTTACTTCTATTAATACTTACTTTTTAATTTTTTTTACATATCCTCAATGCCACAATAAAAAGGGGTTAAGATTTGAATGTGTGAAAAATCATTTTATATTGAGGATGTTTAAACTTTTCTAAGCAAGAATTATTTTGTAGGGTAGACCATTAGACATTCCATTCTGGGCTATTGTTTATATTCTTCATACTCTCAGTGCTCAACCATTTGACTAGTGCACTTTTATTTCCACCATCATCAAAGATGATTTGAACTTTGCTCACAAAAATTATCAGTTTTCTTATTATAATTATATCATTGCATTGTACCATGAGACATTTTTTTATTTGTAAGTAGTAATTGTTCCAACTTCTCTCAATCCCACAATGTTTGTTAATGCACTATCTCTTGAAGCTCAGGAAGTCAGTTTGAGTTGTAGATAGAGCTTTATATTATAATTATTTTCAAATAATTATATAAATATCAATCTCATTAATTTAAAAATATTTTTTTTATTTTTTTATAAAAAATTAAATGAAATAATTTCCAAAATAAATGCATCAATCAAGGGACGTCAACCTCCTGAGGCCATGGTGCAAACGAACATGGAAGACAATGCAAAATCATCTCTACAATTTCTTGGGTAGCAATTGGTAATAATAAAATGCATGTGAAGATCAATTGCACCTCCAACATAGCCTTCCACTCATGTTGTTGGTATAGATTCATAAACTATCTTTGCTTTTATTGAATTAACAAAAATGATAATTTTATCATTGTAATATTTTAATACTTTTTATATATATACAGTGGCACAATCTATATTTCAAACACTTTAGGGGTTTGGAAAACCTTTTAAAATTCAAATACAATAGAAAAATCAAGGTACGGTAAATAAAACTAAGATTTTTATTTTTACTACATGATAATTTAATAGTATATTTATTTTATTTTTCATTATAGCGATTTTAAGTCCATTTTGTAGGTCGTTCTTCTGTTCAAAGGAAAAATTTCCCACCGCCCCCACCCCATCATGGCCCTATAAATACTAGAATTAGGAAATGATTGTTTATGGTAATGTAGAGTGGTGCCACTTTCATTTAAAAAACATTTAATTTTACAAACTTTTTAATTGGTCTACCAAGTGTGATGGGAAACACCATTCTTCATGATATTGATCTAGATGAAGAGTATTTGGGCATTGACAGTGGTACACCCATGGTTTTTTAAAACCCACATGATATTATATAGGGATCTTAGCCTATGTATTCTTTATAGTGACCTTGTATGCCCAGATCTCCACCTAGTAGCACCAAAGGTAGTTCTATGGAGGAGATTCCATAAATAGATGATTAATGTATTTTTTCCCAATTTCTAATTTATTGGTAGAAAGTACTAAATATTATCTTACTAAATTTATTATTCCTAACCTTGATGATTTAATAACATGGGAGTATTAGGTACAAGTCTTGATTCAAGAAATAAATACCCATTTCTACAATCGTATTCAATGCAATCAAGTATACTCAATGGTGGAACATCAGCCAACAAAAATTGATGTTTTATTCAACCAAGTAGTTTTTGGAAATATTGTGGTGAATAATAGATTTAATGGTTATGTTATTGAAAGGCTTGAGAAATTAAATGCATAAGCCCAATCATACCATAACAAATGGGCAAAAAAAAATCCTTGTGGATCTTATAGATGCTGAAAAATAAAAATATGTGGTTTCTTTATTATTTTTTGCAATTAAAATTTATTTTAAAACAATTAGCTAATTAAATTATGTTTGCTCATTTGCAGTCAGAATATATAAATCTAAAGAACCAAGTTATTATCCTTGACATGCATATGAAGAATGTGCGTAAAAGTATTTCTCTGGTAATTTCTTTCAAGGAAAAACTTGTTTTATTGAATAAGCAAAATAATACATTGAATAAAATAATTTGAGAAAATGGCTTGGACCCTAACATTTTGTTTAAATAGAAAATTAAAGTGGACCCATCATTTTTTTCAATGGAAGATGCTACTACAGAAGAATAGACAACTTTTGACAATATCAATAATGTAGTGAAAGATCTTATAGAATCAGAGATCTCGATCCTCATAGACAACACAACCACTACCAGCCAATAAGTGGAAGGACAACCTAATACACAATGAGACTTAAGTACAAGAATAGTTTCTTAATTAATTATATTTTTTAATTATTAGAAACTGAGGATTGAGCTGAGTCCTTGAGTTCTTATCTTTTGTAATTACTAAAAACTTATGTTTTATAATATTTCAAATATATTTGGTAATTTTGGATTCCTTACTCGAGTCTTAGTTTTTATTTGTATGGGTGTACATGAACTTTTTTATTTGAATTACTAAAATGTATTGAGACTCATATTAGGATACGATGTGTAATAATTCATTGCAATGTTCAATTGGTTTAATTTATTGTAAACTTGGTTTCAAAGCTATTAAAATATTGTTTAACATTTTTTTGTATAACCATTTCTTTTGATTTAACAATGTACATTTGTTTAAAATTTCAATAAAATTGAAAAATAAAATGCTAAATATGTACTATTTTTTGCAATTTAAAATCTAAAGAATACTATTTTAGAATGCTAAAGATAGGAAAAAACTTAGCTCAATATTAAAAATAACTTAATTCAAATCAAATCAATTAAGAATTTCATAAGTAATAGATTGATGAATTAAACAACATGATTATTATTCATTAGTTTTCATATACATATTATAATTTTACAAACTAACACACAGGTATCTCAAATAACCCATGCTTCATCGATGACATTTGTATGTATTGTCTCACTGGCATTTTTACTATCTTATTTTGTAGTTGTATTCCTAACACCTCTCCTTTCATTTATATTACTCCAAATGGAAATTTGTCTATCATATGGAAACACATCCACTTCATAACTTGAAACATACAACCTCAAATATGTCTGAATATTTTTATCCAATCTATTATGAAGTCTTGATTTAAGAAAAGATAATGCACTAAATACCCTTTCATCTTCCATGGACCCCAAAATCATTGTTTGGCATAATTCATATAATCAAAAATATTAACTAATTTCTTCCTACAGAACATTGCTATGATATGATTTATTCCATAGCCTTGTAATAGAACCTATTTTTATTGGTTTAATTAACACCCAATATTATTCAACCATTATAATTCCTAAAAAGATTGACTATTTTTTCAGTAAATCCTTTTGAAAAATACCCTTAACTTCCTCTCCATTGATTTTTATAGAGTTACTAAAATGATTAATGAGAGTACCCATGTATTTGATAAATAAATTACTTGTTATTTATTTGCCATCTACACTTTTCCAAAATGTAGGATTCACCCACCCCATGGCTTCAAATCTCAAATTTCAGCAGACAAGCTTTTTTAAATGTCTCTCAATTTAATTCATGTGTCACATATGACAGTATCATATAGAAGCCTTGTTACAGGTACTTCTTCAAATTCTGATCCAACTACATTAGTTCATCTTTGGGGAGTGTGTAATAGTATCTCCTTTCCATTAACGAAATTACAAAGATGGCCATGATTAATGAATTTTAAATATTTTTGAGGGTCCTTTATATTTGTTAAAGTTTCTCAAATCTCAAATATTAGTCCCTTAAAACTTTCATTCCAGTGGTATAATATATCAAGAGATAGACACTCCTATTTTCTCAACCGTATGAAGTCAACAATATATATATATATATATATATATATATATATATATATATATATATATATATATATATATATATATATATATATATATATATATATATATATATATATATATATATATATCTTATGCATGTTTTGTCAAATAATGCATTTCATTTAATATGGGCATAATACCACATAATGTTAACAGAGTTTTGAAATCCATCAAACGATTCAATAAATATTTTTCCTTGTCAAACCTCCATCACCCCCATCCTATACTTAAACATAAAACTTACCAATGATTGATATTTTTCAAATATTCTGCATGCAAGCTCATACATGAAAATCCATCTAGTATCGATATATTTTAATATTTTTTTTCCATTAGTCACTCCAATTATAAATTTTTAAAACTTTAAAAACTTGTTTGGATGGTATGACATGTACGCATGCAAATCACAGATAAGCTCCTCTATTTTTGTCACATTTTTGAATGTGCTTACAATTTTTTAAGAAAGATTCATTCTATGTGCTAAGCAATGGATTGGAGACATATATGGGGAAAATAATGTTTAAAGGTGAATACATAAACTTATTATATTACCCTACATTATTGATGCACCATCTGCACTAACACACACTAATTTGGTACCTATATCATGGTAACTCATCCAAGAAATATCTATCAAATTAGAAATAACCAATTTGTAAATGTTTTTAGCATTACAATTTTTAGTCATTTTATGTACTAATTTTTTGTTGTGAATGGTTATGAAATGTATAAGCATGCATGCATACCCATGTTATGTTTTTAACCATTGTTTTAGATTAAGGTAAAAACAGGTTTTGAAGGGATCCCGAAACCCTATACAAATCAAGAAAGATATAACATTACAAACCGCCAGGGTAGGCCAACTCACTGAAAAATAGTAACAAAAACCAAGTTTTACAAGGACCTGAAACCTCAACAAGACCAGGTTAAACAACCATGTTTTTAACCATTGTTACCTCATCAATTGACAGTGATACAAACCTTGTTGCTTTTACTTTTTCTTTCAAATACTACTTTTCAATCATTGCAAGGCATTTTGACATCTCTCAAGCACTGGTATTTGACCAATGTGAATGTGAAATGTTATGCAATCCAATATACTGAAATAAAATCTTTTAGTCTAAAAAATTAGAGATTGGTCTTCCTCTTTTTAGAATGTGATATAAAGTTGAAAATTATATATTTTTGGCAAGCAAATTAGACTGAGCAACTTTTTTGAATTAAGCTTTAATTGTTACTCCTTTCTCAATGAGGTTTTGTTGATACTTTTGATAATTATGATACTCTATTACATGACATTGATGCATGCACTCTTTTGCATTTGTCCATCTCACTATTTTTTATGTTCTTTGTCTTTTATCAACTCATATATTTTGCCACAATGTTTCTCAATTATGTCCAACTTGAGTTGCATTTTGTGGTCCTTTCTAAATTTTTAATTGCATATTGTGCATTTGCATTATGTTGGTGTGTCAGTAATATTTTTTGGCTCTACAATTTCAATGAATGGGTATTTAGATGTCCATTCATGCTGAAATGGCCTTCCAATTATTCATGTATTTTTCTTCTTTTATGTAGTTTTTTTTGCCTTTTTCAACTAGAGATTATTTTGGTTGCTTAGAAATCTCATTTGAATATTATGTTAGGTAACTATATATCACATTTGGTGTTAATAACTCATCATCAACACCACTACCTATGATGTCATATCTCCTTTGCCTTGAATTCAGTGGGACAGTGGGAATTTCTTTTTGAGTGACTTTTTTTAGGGGAGGTATATATTTAAAAGTGTTATACAAGTGTTCAATACTTTTATCATTGAATTCTACATGAAAATATTTTGTATGACATTACTTTTTAATAAAATCCAATACTAAGGTATAAATAAATCAAAATCATTAAATCAAATATAATTTATAATTTGGTACATATGTTTGGCATTTCATACCTAGGTATGTCTTCTAATTCAGGGATATCTTCAATATCTTTATCAATAGGTTCTGCATGCAATATTGTTGTATACCTTGTCATTATTATTGAATCTTTATATAAATATTAAATCAATTAAAAATATAGTACTTAATAATTTAGTACCTCTATTTGGCATTTTAGATTCATGTCCAAGTATGTCTTCTTGTGGATACATTTATTCAAAATAGATATTAGTGGGTTCTATATGAAATACGGTTGTAGACATTTTTATTATTATTTAACTTTAACACAAGTGAGTAAATAAAAAACACTAGTTAATTAAAAATTTTGTACCTATATTTGGTGTCTTGGCTAAAATAAGATAATAGGTTATTTTGTTTTTTTTAAATTTCCCAGATGCCTTGACTTTTTTAGTAAAAGCCATATAATCAAGCCTACATAGTCATAGACACTTAACCATGAAATGAAGATGATTGACACCAAAAAAAGATGCTTCATAGATGAATAAGGACTCAAAACAATAGACTATAGTCACCCAATGGAAGGTTATGATGGGACAACCATAGGTTTTTTTCTGATGACCACATGTTACCATCAAATAATTGTAGGCTATCATTGGGTGAAGGGAGGCTACTCGATAGAACCCTATCATAATCTAAATACATCTTGTAGTCATCTCATAATTACTTATGAATTTTTGTAGATAGCTAATGGACATCCATCGATAACCTTTGGACATCCATCGATAGCCTATAATCATCTGAAAATAGCCTACAGTTATCCAACCACAGCCTACAGTCATTTGATAATAACTTATGATCATTTGATTGTAGCCTATGGTTGGTTGATGATAGCCTACAGTTAATTGATGGTATCTTATAGTCATGCAACAACACTTGAAGAGCTATAAATGACAATATAGTTAAAAATATTAAATAATTATATTTTTTTTAAATTGTTGCATACCTTGACAGAGCCCAGAACCTGTTGATTTTTAAGACCATTATTGCAAGTTACAACCATTGTTTTTTAAATAAAAACCACCAAAAACTTTCATAAAGTCACCTAAATCCCTATGGTTCCTTCTATTTACACTATTTACTATCACTCGATGGCAAGTTATTATTGCTTGATGGCAGGTTATTATCTCCTGATGATAGGTTGCATTGTTATGATCATTCGACAGTGTGTAACTAGAACAATGGATTTTGGTGAATGCCTCTAGATTGGCTTTCAAGGTATTGACAAATTACATTTGTATGAGGAAATTTCTATTGACATGTAGGCAAACCTACCCTAAAAATTGACTTTAACCCCAAAAATTTAGGTGATCCCACTTTTTCAACCACTCCACAAAAATCACCAAATATCGACTTTAAAAAATAGAATATTCATAGAATAACGAAGGTTTACCAATAAAATAAGCCCTAGTTCCTCTAGTGTATCAACATTTTAGCATTTTACATATTGGGATTGGCTCCAAAGATCATCTCCTCAAGCAGAATGTTTAAAAGAGAGAGTTAGCAAATTGGAAGTTACCTTCCCTCATGTAGATGTAGTGCTTAAGCTGGATGTTATGATGTAGAACTTGAGTCTTCAATTATCTTCTATAGGGTGTAAATATTTGTATTCAAAATTTTATATGCTCTAAAAACATTTATATTTATGATTGTTATACATAATTATTATATCTTCCTCCTTGTCTCTTGAAAAACATAATAGTTAGTTGGGTTTTAAATCTTCACTTGGGACTTGGGTTTTTCACCCAAACTCCATTTATAAGGATAATCTTGAACCTAATTTAGCACATTTTATGTGTGTTTTATTATCTTAATGGTTGGCATTGGGTGAAGGACTACATCACTTCTAGTAATTGCATATCTTTAGTGTCTTACCTTTGATAGGTTAGAGAATTTCAAACATCATTTTTTTAGTTGTGCTCATGCCCAATGTGCTTGGAAATTTATTCATAGTCTATTTTCTCATTTTAATCATAATCCTAATCATTTATTCATTAGTACCATTCTATGGTGCATCCATCAAATTTACATGCCTCTTTATTAATTTTAATATGTGAAGTTAAGCTTATAGCTATGACTAGAGTTTTAAAAAAATAAGGAAATTAAAATAATGATAATATGTACAAAATAATTATAAAAAGTTTAAATGTTTCAATATATATATATATATATATATAATTCATAACTAAATACAAAATGTGAGTGTTTTATTATTTTTGGGAAACTAGGGTCTAGTTCCTAAATAATAAAGGGTTTGGAGTAAGGGGAAGAATGTAGTTTAATATGAAAAAGTATAGGTTTTTATCAAATAACTTGCATAAAGAAGATGAATAAACTTATCTGAAGATAGATTGAAATGAATGATTCAAGAGTTGTAAATTAAAATGTAGGACTGGGACACTACCATAAATCAGGATCTAGCCTTCACTTTATGATTAGACAGGAGCACCAAAATAGGACACTAGAGGGCCCAACACTATAGTCCACTTATATCATTGTTTTCATAAAGGTCTAAGATTTTTGAGTTCTATCCATTATTTTAGTGTCAGCTTGTGTATGAAAATTTAGAGGCTGGAAGTCAACAGAGCTCGTTGTAGACTCATTTCAATCTCCAAACCCTGTATTTATCTACACACATACAAACAACAAATGCATCAAAAGTAAAAGGGGTAAAAACTAGGTTAGGGGAAGAATGATTTCATGATCTATAACCCCTAATATCTTGATCATTTCCTACATTAACCCTTAAGCTAGGGTCTCAAATAAAATTTAGTTCTCCCTTAGGGAATGTGCATAATCAATGCACATGGTAGATGCAAGAATGAACTTTTGCCTAGGCCCTTCCTTGATTAAGCATGAAATTCTAAGTGTGATACAGAATTTTGAGCTTTACTATTGACTAATTTTTATTATGTAATGTTCCAAAGTAGTAAGTGCTAGATATAAAATGCCTTATGTAGTCTTTTATATAGGAGACTCTTTATTTTGAATTTGAGAGCTTTATTCACATTAGGATGACAATAGAAAACTTAAGGAAAAAGCTAAGAAAGTGGTTGAGACTCATTCAGTGAGGGAAACTAACCGTTAGAGATAAAAATGACCTTGAATAGGAACATTGGAAATGGATACCCTAGGGTCCAAAGCTGTAGTCCAATCCCAATGCTCCTGACCTACAGGATTGGGACTGATGGGGATGGAATGAGCATCAGAAATCTGAATTGGCTGAGGTGAAATGTGGTTCTAAAAGTATACAAATGACTGGAAATAATAAAAAATGTGACTCAAGTATGAAACAAGACCAAGATGAGTAGAAACAAAATACATAGCTAATGTGAACAAGGTTCATATTCTCTAGTTGGCGTCTCTTATGAAAGGACTATGAAAATACATGATATGTGTGGTTTCTTGACCAATTTAAGGTGTATACATTTCCCCCCCCCCCCACCTTTTATTCTAGTTATGTAATGAAATGAAGTATTAAAGTAAAATAAATAAAAGAAAATGTGTACCTAAACCTACCTACATGGAGATTAATATGTTGCAAAGGGTCTAACTCACTTCTTGGCAAGGGAAGTGGATGGAGAGCTAAATAGTGCCTAGAAAAAGAAGGAATTATTTAAATAGATGCACCCTATATTGAATCTATAAGTGGAATATATGTAACATGGAGAAGGAGGGAAATGTTTTCCCCTTGTGTTGAATCTAACTAGAATGAGAAATGCTTAGAGGCCCAAAACCAATGTTTGCCCTCTTTCCCACATAAACTCATGTAATCTAGAATGTGTGTATAGAATCTATATGCTATGAAGAGAAAAAATTTCATGTCCCCACTTTGAATATCTGAATTATAACTAATAAATTCTCAGAGGCTCAAAATCAATGTCTTTCCTCTATCTCGCACAAACTTGTGTAGTCTAGGTCTAGGTAATATAATGGGCCAACCACTACAGACAGCAATGTGGTCCAACCTAGTGAAAAATTGGGTATAGATGGGTGTAATTTTAAACTTTATTAAATGTGTGAGAATATAGTTACATGTCTTTCCATTCCAATCTATATAATCTTGGATGATGAAGAATATGAACATATGTGCCATGCCCCTAAATCTAGTTTGTGAGTGATATATTTATATAGTCGAGTAATCTATATAACCACATTATGATATGACCTATCATTCCATTCCCCATGTGAAAAATTGGAGATCAAAACATTATGTTTTATAATATGCCTATAATCTGCTATCTGGTCATGTAACTATGTCATGATGTATGAAGTTGTATGTATGAGACGTGTAGTAATGTACATGCCCCCAAATTTGGTATTAAGTCTGAATCCATATCGAAGTCACTGTGAATCCATATAATCTAAACCACTATATCTGAATAGTCTATGTATCGATAAACTAAAGGTATATCCCCCTAAATGTCCTGAGTAATGTTGAGTGACCAATGTAATCTGAATCACTATATATTTTGACTGATCTGAGTTGAATTTGATCTAAAAATAATTTTGAATAGGATAAATGCACAAAAAATTATATAAAAATTTAAAATTTAATTTTTGCATAAAATAACTACTAATATTGAGATTTTGAAAATATTCTTGACACACCAAATAATTTGCAAAAATTCAAGAATATTTTTTTGAAAATTGTAAGGGAGGGAGGCCTAGGTTTTGAGAACCTAGTTTGAAAATCTAGGGTTTTTGGTTAGGGATTTAGAATTTTTGAAAATTATGACAATAATTTAAATTCTAAAAATAATTTTTTAATATGATTAATGCAAAAATTTATACAAATATCATAATTTTGAAATTAAATTTTTGCACAAAATTTGAAGGAAAAACCATAAGGGTACCTAGGGTTTTAGATTTGTTCAAAGTAAGTCGGGTTCACCAAATGTTTTATTATTTTTGAGAAAATTAGGGTCTAGTTCCTAAATAATAAAGGGTCTAGAGTAAGGAGAATAATGTACTTTAATATGGAAAATTATATATTTTTATCAAATAATTTACATAAGGAAGAGAAATAAACTTATCTAAAAATAGACTAAAATGAATGATTCAAGAACTAGAAATTGAGATGTAAGACTGGGACACTATAAAAAATTAGGATATGGACTTCATTTTATGATTGGATAGGAGCATTGAAATAGGACACTAGAGGGCCTAGTGTTATAGTCTACTTTTTCTTCTATTCTCCTAAAGGTCTGAGCTTTCTAGGTTCTATCCATTGTTTTAGTGTGAGCCTATGTATGAAATTTTAGAGCTTATAAGTAAAAAACGTTCACTGTAGATCCATTTCCACATCCAAACCTTATATCTATCTACACATGTAAACAATAAATGCATAAAAAATAAAAGAGGGGAAAACTAGGTTAGGGGAAGGATGATCACATGATCTAAAACCCATGTTATCATGATCACTGCCTACATTAACCCTCAAGCTAGGGTCTCAGATTAAATCCAGTTCTCCCTTAGGGAATGTGCCTAATAAATGTGCATGGTAGATTCAAGAATGAACTTTCATCTAGGCCCTTCCTTGATCAAACATGCAAGTCTAAGTGTGATGTAGAATGTTGAGTTATACTATTAACTAATTTTTTTTATGTAATGTGCCAAAGTAGTAAGTGTTAGATATAAAATTCCTTGTGTAGTCCTTTATATTATTTATTTAAAATTTATGAGATTTATTCACATTATTTTGACATTGGAAAACTTAATGACAAAGCTAAGAAAGGGGTTAATACTCATTCAGTGAGGAAAACTGACCGTTGGAGCTAAAAATGACCTTGGATAGGAGTGTTGAAAATGGACACCCTAGGGTCTAGTGCTGTAGTCCAATCCCAATGCTCCCATCCTACAATCTCAGGACCTAGGGGATGGAATGAGCATGAGAAATCTAACTTGGCTGAGGTGGAATGAGGTTCCAGAAGTCTATAGAAGACTAGAAATAAGGAAAAAGGTGACTCAAGCATGAAACAAGACCAAGATGAGTAAAAACAAAATACATAATGAATGTGAACAAGGCTCATATTCTCTAGTTAGATTCTCCTATGAAAGGACTATGAAAATACATGATATGTGTGGTTTCTTGACCAATTTAGGGTGCATACAGTGAGTATAATATTATGTCAAATCAATACCATGTAGGACATACAATTTTAAACAAGTGTACATTCCCATATAGGCATATAATAATATATAATATAATACATACCATAATCATAAAAAAAATTCCTCTCTTTGCTTTTCTTGTAAAATGCTCTCCCTGAGATACTTTGATCATCGATGGGACTATGATAGGTACCTTAGATTCCTCTAAGATAGGATGGGTCATTTTACACTCATAATTTTTTTGTAGTTGAACTTGTTCATATACAAATTTATTATTATAAACATTACATACTAGACATGAAACCAATTTCATAAATTAAGTTTACAATGATATAAATACTCTTAAACTTTCACTTACTGCAATTTGGTGGTCATGTTTAAATGGAATTTTGAGTATGTAAATAGGAGTTTGAAAGGGAGAAACTCAAAGAGTCGATTGCTTTCTCATGATAATGGGAGGAGTTAAACACTTCTCACACATATATAATCATGTAGACAAATAGAATAAATAATTGAAATATAATACTAAAATATAAAAATGATATTATCTTGGAACATGTCACCTCTACTAATCATTTACATAGGAGTATTAAACATCATCAAACACCTCTCCATAGATAATAGATTCACATCAATTATATTTTCACAAGTATTGAGGATAATTATTTAAAAAAATGTAATTACAATTTATCATACCCAATGAGTTTCTTCATAGATGAAATCCCAACAATAATGCCCATGTTTGCTCTCTCTTGAATATATGAAGGAGTCTCCACTATGGTCATTAATGAAACAAACAAAATATGATATTTGGTATAGATTACATATATACATACATCTAAGTACATGTAAATCCACCATTATATTAACAAAAAATACCTTTGTATATGTTTGCATAATTGGGTAAAAATAATATATGTGGTACTAGATTTCCACAATTTGGATATGAAAAAGATGTGACCGTCTCCTACTGTAACATAAAAAATTACATATATATTAATGAATTTTATATGTAATATAATTATTATATTTAAAATACATACTTTTTAAATTTCATATGTCAACTATTAATAAATTTTTATATTTTATTTTAGCATGTCAAATATATAAGATACATGCAAAGGTAGAACTGACGTGTCCAAACCAAATGTACGTGTCAAAAAATTATCAATCAAAACCATATCATCTATCCCCTAGGAAGCACCACCATATTTTGGTTACATCACATTCTCCTCTTCATCTAAAGTTCCAGTGTATACATCACCACATGATTTTCCATGGTGTGGTTCGGTATTAATTCTAACTAGAGCATCCCCATGCCCTTGCCAACATTAGAATGGGAAAGTTAGATTGTATGTATAAGGAGGGAATCAATGAGCATCTAAATACCATGAAAGTGTTAGTATATACAATATCATTCACCATAGAAGGGATTGTCTTAGGTTGGAGTAGATATTGGATATGGACTTTTGTAAGATGATAAGGTGCATGGCATACACTTGGTCTATCCTGTGCATAGCCTTTTTATTATCTTATAAACTATTAGTAATCAAAATAAATAGGAATTTTATTGAAGATAAATTCAAAATAGAGTTTCCTCAAAATATACAAAGGAACCTCATGGTTATTATAATGTTACTGATCAAATATAATTTACCATCAGTCTCAAAATATTTCTCTTATCAAATCATCATTCCATCAGTGGATTGGGAACTATTTGCATGATAACATAGATGATACATTGGTTCTTGGATCAGTGAATAGTTTTCAAAATTTGTATTTTATTATTATTTTGACTCTCCCACCAACTAGTGATAATTTTTTAGAATAGTAGAACCTACATCTCTCTCTATAAACTACCCAATTGTCAATTTGACCCGTTCTTGAGTACAATTTGCCTAGTAATGACTCTAATGTATTTCCTAAATAAGTATAATGGGGGTTGATCAAATGGGGGTCCCTCATTATTTAAATTAATGCATCAATGTTTATTATTTTTTGCTACATGTGTAACCAAATCCTTCTAGCTAAGTAGCGAGTCTTATGGAATTGTAAGAGGGTTAGGATAATTTTTTGGATACTTCTCTTCATCTTCAATTCTCAAAAAAATTATGCACATGGATGGGTTTGTTGGGGTTTAAAAAGTAAAAAGTAATTTTTTTTAACAAAAAAATAAAGTAAATTAAAAATATTCTAAATTTTACTTTAATTGGTAAAAAAATATTCTAATTACCTCTCCTCTTGCATGACATTATTGTTGTATCACTCAAAGAGCCTTCAAGTTACTTGAACAAAGTTTTTCAAGGGATTAATGATCTTTTTTGGAGTTCTAGTTCAAGTTCAAGGATGAAAATCAAGTTTTCTTTATGATATTAAGGTTTAATTTTAATTTTATATATAGTATTCATATTATCTACATGGTATAGTGTACATGTGGTATAATATTTGTATTTACCAATCCTAATAAATAAAAATGTGTATATGTTATTTTTAAATTTTGTATGCATTTTGACAAAGCAATGTCCACTTTTTGGCCCCCATCTTTCTAGAATTACCCACTTGAAATAAAGATATTATTACTTTCTTGTGTTTAGTAAATATTAGGCTCACTCTTCCATATATTGAATCAATTCTTCTAAAAGTATGCATAAATTCAGCCATATCATAATCTTGGTTCTTGCTTGAGGCTATACAAATTCTTATTCAATATGTAGACTTGGTCTTCTTTAACCTATACTGAAAAACCTTGTGGCTATCATTCACAGACATCCTCTTATAAGTGCAAATTAAAGAAGTCAATTTTCACATCCATGTGATGTATGCCCCATTTATTTTGAGATGTTATTGAAATCATCATTATAATGGTCTCTTGTCTTAAAGTTTTTGATAATGTATCTATTGACCAAATATGACTTTTGGGTCAAATTAGGACCCCTATAGGTGAAAACTTGACTTTTAGGTGTTTTAGGGGTCTAATAGATATGTAAAAAGGTGTTTTTTAGGTTATTTAATGTCATTTAATGTTATACTAACCTTAGTCCTTAGACATTTTAGTCCTTTTAGTCATTTTGGATTATTTTGAGGTCAAAAAATGTGCATTTAATGAGTTATACATATTTATTGGGAAGTGTGAAGGTTCTAAAAGGTGATGTCACAATAAATGTGTCCTAAGAGGTTTTAATCAACTATTGATAACTAAAATTGGTAGGTTCTTCAGAGGAATGGTCAATTTTCTTAAGAAAAAAAGGTGAGTTTGGCACTTGTATGACCCATGGGGAAGTATGCCACATGGAAGAAGATAATATAATGAATATTAAGATTCCTAAAGCTTATTTCCATGTTTGAACTACTCTAAAAGTGCCAGTTTTGGCCCAAAACCATTCTGCTCCTTTTTCACCCTTCTTGGCAAGCAAAAGTAGTCTTTAGGTTTGTACTTGGTATGACAAGAAGAGGAGGCTTCAGATCAAAATATTTTTTGAGGTTGAATTAAACTTAGTTAATTTCATTTACATATAAATATTTTTAATAATTTTGGCATATGCTTCATGAACCATCCTCATGAAGTTGATTTTACTTTTCTTCTTATTTGGGCAAATCTATAAAATTAACTTACTTAGATTGGTTCCAAAGGATTTAAATTCCATTATATAATGTTATCCATGATTTTTTTTCATATTTTTAGTTGATTTGAAGATCCAATCACCTCAATTTTACAAATTGGTCCCATTTTATGTTGTTGGCAGGTTTCTACTACTTGCAGCACCTTCATGCTTTGGTAATGGTTTTAAAAGGTGTGGATAGATTCATTAACATTTTATAAAATTATTCTCAATCCCCTCACATTTAAATTTTATTCTTCAAATCAACATTCTCCTTAAATTTACAATCACAACCACACATACAACTAATCTGCCTTATGATTATCATATATAGTTAGTCAGATGCTTGAAAGTGATTTTCACATTGAAAGGGATGTTTTGGAACTGGTATTAAGCTCTCCTTGATGGAAATTATTAATTTTAAGGTTTTTAATTGAGTTTGGTTTGTTCTTGAAACCATTCATCTAACATTGTTGCTCCATTCTTCACTCACTGCCTGCATATAGCTCATATGCATCTACATGAGCCTCCATCATGACATCATGATATGATAGGAGGTTTAGTATTGGCGTCAAGACCTGTGAGACATGATGAGTGAATTTATGAGATTTATTTTTTTCACAACTCAATAAATAGTCAAAGTAATGCATATTTTTCACATTTGTATATATTGTCTGCAGATTTGACAATGCCCACCTACAAGATTTGTTGGCAGAGAACTAAGGGCATTTAATGAAGGGATTTGAACAAGTTGGAATCTCTCTCAAAGTTATATAATTAATGTTTGATCATGATATACCTCATTTTATGTGTCAATTTGACAAATATAAGTGAAAACCATGTTCAAGGAGATGACTATAGGTTCAAGCCCCTTTGTCCCAAAATTGAGAAAATATAGATCCTAGAGTGTTTTGGAAATAAAATATGACATGGCTACATGACATTTTTGGGCATCATAATGGCTTGGTTTTTTAACCTCTATAATGGAGAATCACCTTTCAAATTTGGAATGGAATATAGCTAATGGAGGTTGGTTGTTTAGGGTCCTAAAATTGCCTACAAAACACTAAAATCCTACAATATCATCTATAGAATTTTGAGTTTGAACAACATTTATTTGCAAGTTGATAAGCTAGACCACATCTTATCAATTTAATGGTTCCAATTGGTTGTCATGAAGCCTTTTATGATCCAATTATCACCTAATAGGTTAGGATACTATGTTTAGGCCCATGTACACACCTGCAGTCCATACAAATGGCTTGAAAAGATGCACCTACAGCCAGTATAGGTTTCAATTTTTAAAGGTCACTCCTTGCATATATGAGTGTGAGGCAAGTTTAGTAATTTTTAAAGTGATTAGAGGTTTCTTAAAAAATTTAAAGTTTCTTAATAATAAACCATGATGATTTTCCAAGATTCATAAATACCTACAAATCATCCACCTACAACCTACCTGTAGGTGCCTATGGAGTTCTTAAGATGAACTTGGAAGATTATGAGACTATAAACATGAGCACCAGCCTTGAAACTGAAAATTTTTATTATATTATTTCAAAGGGCTATCCAAAAGAGCATAACACCTTTCAAGAGAATAGTGTCCACCTACAGGTCTTGAAACTCCCATATAGTCAACTAGGGATGACTGAGTCAGGTAGTGAGATGAAACTTGGTGTCTAAGGTTATAATGCATAGACCTAAGACAAATAATTATTCCAAACATTGATATATCACCATATATAAATTAAAATAGGGTATTTTCATAGTGTTATTAGAGTTTAATCAAGCAACATACACCTAAAGGTGTGATGTTTTGAGGCCAATACTGATCCAAAACTCAAAAGTTTTGGTTGAAAGATATTTCAAGAACACACAAATAATAATTATATCTCTGAGAAGAGATGTTTTATTTCTCACAAATTGATGATACAAGAATATGCCTATCTCTGGGAAGAGATGTCTGATCTCTTTCTCAGGCTAAATCTTTATTTATATATATTTTGAAGGCAAAGGGAGGATGTGGAAGATCACCAATCTTGAGGGAGATGAAGTGGTTCTACTTCCATGATTTAAAACAACAAAAAATTTAATAAATTACTATTTTTAGAATTTCTAATTTTAGATTATACTATTAAAATTAAAATTATAGGCACTTTTATTGGGTTTTTAAGGGTTAAAGACCACTGAGCATAGCTTTGTGACATCTCATTGCATTCTCCTCATTCTTATATTTCCAATGGTTCAAACGGGGAGTCAATCAAAGCTATGGTTCATAATTTATGGCTCCTAGAATTTTTTCCACCAATTGGGGTAGAACCTTCACCCAAATTTATTTCCTAAAGTGTTGCTCGGATCAAATGCAATCAAGGTTTGTGCATATAGTCATGAAGTTTCAATGGTAGGAAGAGATATGTAGAAAGTATTAGGTGGTAAGAGGACCTAAGTTACATCCATATTGATTATTATATCATCTACATGTTCTTTTAAATCAAAAATAAGTATAGAAGAGGCTATGCAACACAGGCAAGCAGTCTACTCTCTAACAGCCATGCACAATCTACTTTCCCATAAGGTTTGTCTTGAAGCTTGAAGTAATATGGGGGTTTTTGACCTAATCATAAGCCCATTTTTGGTAAAAATTGTCTCCATAACTTGGATAACCCTCTAAAATATTCATTTTTGTCTAGGAAAATAGGGGAGTGCCCTTTGTTTTGTCTCAAATAAAGGGCACTCCCCTTATGTGTAGACTGAAAAGTTTTGAAGAAAGTGAGTGATAAGATGAGCCCGGAGTTAAGTGAAACATTTAAGGAAGTTTTTTAATATGTAACATTCCTATATAAATCATGAAAACTTGTCATAGATATGAGAAACCCAATGGGATGATCTAGACCATCAGGTTTACAAGCAAGCCTACTAGGCAGGTTTCAGCCTAGTGCCCAAATGAAGGGTCACTCACACTTCTGGCCCTAATTATGATTTTTGCCTTATTTATCCATGTTTAATATGACAAAATATACATTTTAAATCTCTTGGGATGAAAATAAAACATCAATAAATCCATTTTGAGTTTCAAGGACACTTAGGCCTATTTGACATGGTTAGGTCTAGTTTTTAAATGCAAGGTCAAATTCAATTATAGCCTTAGATATGAATTTCAACATATTGGATAATTTTTTTGGGTTTAATATATAGGTAATAAATCTTGTGTATGGTATATATTTTGCAAATAATCCATTTTTGAGCTCAAAACTAACTCAGACATGTAGGAATTAAAAAATAATCTCGATAGCTTAGTTTTAGATGCTCATATATTTCATGAGGCCTTGAATGGATTACAAATGAGATTATAGGTGTTATCATGGTCCTTTAACATCATCCTTTTTTATTTTTTTTCAATTTGGATGTCATAGCTTTATGAACAAAGCTTAAGAGTCAAAACAGGCTTAAAACCCTTGCAAACCCTCAGTCAAGACCTGATTAGAGAAATGAAGATGGAGATGAATTATAATAAAATATTTTGATCAAGAAATTTATTTTAAATTTCATAATAATCACTCAATATCCCTCCCATACTTTTTATCTATATGTACTTGTATGGATAGGGTACAAAACAAGATTTTTTTGATAGTTTTGTGCATTGTGCAAGCTAAAGGAGGATTCTAAAGATGAAATAAAGTTTATATGGAATATTAGGACTGATAATAATTCCCTATTATCATTTAATTATAATGAAAAACTCCTAAATATCAAAACAATAGATCTTATCTCAGCCAGTCAAAATTGGCATAGTGGACAAACTAGTGAAAAGGGTGGAAAACTTCATGTGAGCTAATTTTAAGGTGTCCCCGATGATTATAACTCCATGTAAGGTCTTAAAAAATTTCATACACTTCATCCCATGTATTTTCATGGAAAACTAAATCCAAATTTGAGGCCAAGTGTGCAAGGTACGTGAATGAGGAGTTTTTTGGACTATAGATAATGATAGCTCATTTTGGGAAGGTTCCAAATGACCAGGCCTATAACCAATTCATGGAGATAAATTTATGATTTCCTTTCCCTTATTTCAAATCATCAAACCCATCCCTAATCATTTTTGGGATGTTAAAATAGGTCCAAATCATGAAGGTAGTTTTTTGAGCCAAAATGAGGAGTTTCATGCCACTTTTCATGAGTTTTATGACTTAGATGGACACTTTTATCTTATGAAATTACATGGTTCATCCCATATCCTATTATCATGCATAATTAAATTATTCTCCTAGTTTTACAAGTGTCCTTATGACCTTTGAACTTCTCTCTTCTTCTCTCTATCAAGTTCTATAAGAACTAGCCATTTTGGCCATTGTAATTGATGCTCCACCTAAGTATGGTGAATCCATACTCATTTGCATACCCTTTGATCAATAAGGCTACTTATTTTTACCTCTTCATGACTATTCTTAGTGTGTTTTACTTGAATTTTGGATCTTTCTTAGTGAAGACTATGGATTCCTTAGCATGTTGTCTCATTCTTTCACCCTATTTGCAGTTGGAAAGCTTCTTCTTGTAGGGCATGTGAAGTGTTCTAGGAAATGTCAAGGATTAATTGATTTAGTCTATACATTGGTTCCATTCAAGGCCTATTACCTAGTCCTCCTAGATTTTAACATCCATCCATAACTTCATAATGTAATATTGATGTGAGAAGATGCAGATTGGAGAAGTGTATGTTCAATTTATCCCTTGATTTTATGTGTAATGTGCAGTTGGTTGGAATTCATCATCTTATTTTATGTATCACCTCCCTTATGATAGTTTTATTTTAGTTTTATCTCTCCCTTTTCACCCCTGAATTTTAAGTGTTGTTACAATCTAAAGTGGTACATCAAGGGAGCTAGCCCTATCTAGAGATTCACCTCATCTTTAGGCTACCCACAATCCTAGAGGTGTTTCCATTATTCCACTTAGATGAGGAGAGCTTAGGCATCTCCTCAAAGGGTTAAAATTCAAGTGACAATAGTATCTTCATAATCTATGCCATTATTTTGTGTGAATCCTTTTTCAACTAGACCTACCTTTTGTCTTTTAATATTGCCATCTCTATTTTACATAGTATTATAGACTCATTTGGTACCAATACACTTATTGTCATTTGGATGTTCTATAAGCTCCTGAGTATCATTTTTATTAATTTAAATCATTTATTCTTGTATTTATTTCACCCAAACATTATTTGTACAAGCATATTCAGAAAATGAAATGTTAGAATCAACTTGTATAAATTAAGCACAATTTATAATATCACCTCTTGGGCTTTCTTCATGTGATATATATATTTATTTATTTTAATCCTATGACAAATTTCACTCAACAGTGTCTCCTTCCTTTAAAAATTGGTAATTTAATTTATAATTTCACTTTGAATACAAGAACTAGATGAGGAATTGCAAGGTTGACCTATAACACTTAGAACTGAAATACTAGTGGGTTGCTCATGAAAAATTCCATCATTATAGAAATATTTAGACTTGTCAATATGGCCTTTATCTTTTTCATGACCATACACTCCCCCTTAATAAAAAAAATATCTCTTGATAGAACAATGTGGTTAGTGAGAGGATTATAAATCCTATAAGCTTAGTTTTATTCACTGCACCCAAAAAAAATACAAGACTCCCTCTTTGGATATAACTTATTTATTTTATGATAAACTACATGATCATGGTCTAAACAACCAAAAAATTAAAAATATTTGAGATTAGGACTCTTTTGATACCATGTTTCATATGAATTCATCTTGTCAAATACACTAGTGAGACTATAATTGATAATATATACTATTGTAGCAACTTTATTAGCCCAAATAGAGTTGTTTGAAATCCCTTTATTTGTAACATGTTCATTTATGTTTCAATAATTGTGGGGTATTTGGCTACACCATTTCATTTATGAGTGTAGGTAGTTGCGAGTTGTGTTTTTATGTCATTCAAATCATAATAATCTATAAAATATTTTGAAAAAAATTAATTCTATGATTAGTCCTTAAGCACTTTATTCCATAACAACTTCCATTCTCTACGATGGATTTAAACCTCTTAGGCATATAAAATGTTTCAACATTGTGCTTCAAAAAATAAACCCAACACTTTTTTAATAGTCATGAATAAGTGTAATGAAAAATGATGAATTACCCAAACTTTTTGTTTGAATTAAACAAAAATATCAGAGTGAATCAACAAAAGTGAATGATGAGTCCTCTATTAACTGTCTTTTGGAAGCTTTACTTTTGCATGTTTTTTCACTAGAACAACACTCACCTTGTGATTTTAAAACTTTGGTAAGCCATAGATAAATTCTTGTGATCTTAGTATCTTGAAACTTTGAAAATTCAAGTGTTCATACCTAAGATTCCATAACCAACTCTTATCTTCATACGCAATACTAGTAAGGCTTATGATATGTTCTTCAAACTTGAATGGGCACATCTTATTCTTACATATACGTAAAAATGTAACAACCTTATTTCCTTGATTATTTTCATAGATTGTACATTACTTATCATCAAACACTAGACCTTATATTTCTTTTCTCGTAGCTATCCAATGCTCAAAAAATTATATTTTAATTTGTGAGTGTAATGAATATAATTATCACATTTATTACCTTCTCTAGTATTCACATCCATAGTTCCTTTTTATAGAATGTCCAAATATTTATCATCATCAATTTTGATCGTGGTCTGGAATATTCTATTTATTGTGGAAAAAAACTCATTATTCCATGACATGTACTAATTGGAAAAACTTAAATCTAGTTACCAAAAATATTTATGATTTTTTTCAACTTTGTCATATGAAAATAAAATATTTCTTGGAGAAGGATTCTTGTCACCATTAGCATAATTAACACTTCTGCCTTTGATACCTTATATTAATCTACATTCCTATTCCAAATGAACATACCTATCATAGTGATAACATTGAAAATTTCTCTTATCATACCTTCTTGTACCTCATCCTCTTACAGTTGAAATATATATTTTTCCTTTGTTTCCTATTGAATAATTTTGATTCATGTCTTTTCCTTGTCCTTGGTTTTATTACTATTATTTTTTACACCTTCAATATTTGTGATATTTAATTTTGAGGTAAATGTCATATCAGCACTTTCTTGAAATGTGTTTCATAGTCTTTCTTCATGGGACTTAAGAGATTCAATTAGGTTATCAAGATCAAGAATAGTCAAATATTTTATTTCTTAATTGATGATGGAAACATGTTTCCAATTTTTTAAATTTTTTTGGAAAGTTTTAAGGGGAAGGTAAATAACCTAATTATAATTTCACTAAGTATTCCTAAGAACATGCCAATTTAGTAATTTAGATTTAAAATATTTAATTACAATGTTGTATTATGGAAATATGCTAAATATAAAAAGTACAAGACAAAACAGTAATTTGATTGTGTATTCATGAAGAAGAGACAATACTTAGCTTGTTTACTAATGCATAGGTGGACCTGAGAAGAGTAGGTGTGGAAACAGTTACACTGATGCTCAATATTTATTCGTTAATTTATGTGAATTAGCCCTTTATTAGCCTAGTCAATACTGTCAGATTCAGGGCATTAGCGTTGATGATTTTATCAAATTTTAGCACCTTTGTCTTGTATGGAATATCAACAATTTTATGGAAATCACACCTACACCTGATATGTGTCAATATCACATTATTTATTGTCTATCTAGATCTCATGCACATGTATTCAATACTAGTGTATAGCTCAAAACCCTATGTCCTCTAATTAAGACATGTGATCTTAAAAAATGAGGGTTAGTGGGCTCAAGCAAAGTCAAGAAGGCCTCAAAGACCCCTCTATTAATGAGTGTTGCCTTCATAGACACTACTTCAAAGAGGGAATCAGACATATGTAGTCTTCCCATATGTGTGGTCGTGTGTGTGAACAATGGCATAGAATGCTATATGTGAGTGCATGTAGTGATCTAGCTTGAAACTTGATAAATATCATTCATAGGATACTATTTGAATGATTTAGACTTATATAAAGACTACTCTTATGATTGATATGGAAATAGGGAAGAATAGTATAATATTAAATGATTGAGAAATTATTTTACTTGATAAGTTTTACATGTGTGCTTGAAGAGTAATTGATCTTGCCTGAGGATAATGAATGTTATCTTACATAAATTTATATTGCTTATTTTGAAATTAGTCTCATATGAGGTTGATTAAAACACTTTCTCTAACCCTTAGATATCAATATATTCTCATATTTGAGGCTATGTGAAGTGCAAACACTAGAATTGGAAATGGGACACTAGCATCAACGCTAGTGTCCAGGTCTGAATGGTAGTGTTTTGGAGAATAGATAATTTTTTAATATTATTAACTGACAATGTAAGATTTATATCATGTTTTAGGCATGTTTTAGCCTACCTGTGATCTAAATAATCAACATTATTGGGTGAATAATCATTTAGGCATAGTGACATGGTGAATGCAAGCCTTTCAGCTTTGAATAGGCCATAGATAGAAGGGTTGAACCCCTATTGATATTTATCAAGTGTTTAAGACAAGTTTATGATATAAAATCTAGATTTAGCATCTACATTTGCTCTCCCCCACTCCCCCTGTTAATATAGTAATATGCATAAGGATGAATTATTTATTTAAAGGAAATAAACACGTATTATGGTGTTCTAAACATGTATTGCTTAGACTTATGCCTTATCTAAATTTATTATATGTGTATCACTTATAACCAAGAGCATGTTATCAAGTCTATAAATTAGCCCTATGTTAGCCTAGACATTACTATTAGATTCAAGACACTAGCATTGATGCTTTTATCTAATTTTGGCACCTTTGGCTTGTACGGAATGTCAATAATTTTATGGAAATCACACTTGCACTTGATATATGTCACTATGACCTTATTGATTGTCTATCTAGATCTAATTCACATGTATTCAATATTAGTTTATAGCTCAAAACCCTATGTCCTCCAATTATGGCATGTGATCTTAAAAAATAAGGGTTAGTGGGATCAAGAGATGACCTCAAAGACCCCTCTATCAGTGAGCACTACCTTCATAGCCACTACTCTAAAGAGGGAATCAAACATATATAATTCTCCCCTATGTGTGGGCTTGTGTGTGAATAATTGTGTAATATGTTATATGTGAGTGCATGTAGTGATCTAGATTGCAAGTTGATAAATATTGTTCATGGGTTATTATTTGAATTCTTTAGACCTATATAAATAATGCTCCTATGATTGATATGGAAATAGGGAAGAATAATACAATATTGAATGATTGAGATATTATTTTGCTTGGTAAGTTTTAGATGTGTGCTTGAAGAGTACTTGATCTTGCCTGATGGTAATGAATGTTATCTTACATGAATTTATATTGCTTATTTTGAAATGAGTCTCATAGGGGGTTGATTAAGACACTTTTCTTTACCCTTACATATCATTATATTCTCATATTTGAGGCTCTATGAAGTGCAAACACTAGCATAGGAATTGGGACACTGGCATCAATGTTAGTGTCTAGGTCTCAATGGTAGTGTCTTGGAGAATAGATTATTTATGAATATTTTTAACTGGCAATGTAAGATTATATCAAGTTTTAGGCATTTTTTAGCCTAAATGTGATCTGAATAATCAACATTATTTGGCTAGGCAATAAGATAATCATTTAGGCATAGTGAGATGGTGAATGCAAGCCTTTTGGCTTTGAAGAAGTCATGGATAGAAGGGTCGAGCCCCTAGTGATATTTATCAAGTGTGTAGGACTAGTTTATAATATAAAATCTAGATTTAGCATATACATCCCCACCTTTAATCTAGTAATACATATGGATGAATTACTTGTTTAAAGGAAATAACTGTGTATTGTGGTGTGTAAAACACATCTTGCTTGGAATCATGCCCTATCTAAATTTATTATATGTCTATGACTTGTAACCAAGAGCATGTTATAAGTGCCATTAGTGCATATAATATAAAAATTTAAATAATTGAAATGCTTGAAATAAAAGAGATCAAGGAATGAGTACATAAGTGTGTCGATGCAACGGTGTTTCCGCTTTTGTATTTTACTTTGGTGATGATGTTACATGCCTAAAGAATTGGAGAGAGGCTCACAACTAAACCTTCAAGAAGTGAATATGATAATAAAAAGGTGATCATGCCAAAGATACAATGCAAGGGCGAGTTATGCCCAAGGCCATCACAAACACTGAATCTTAATTGCATAACCCACATGTTAACATAATAAAGCCAATCTCATATATATTAAATGGTATATCCATATCAAAATAAAAAATAGGAGTAGTGCCAATTCTATGGAGGGCATCGAATCTCGATTATACTACTCAAAGAAGCCAAATGTTGTAATAGATAAAGACTCGAAAAGTGCTTCTTGGTAAAGTTAGCACATGAATATTTGTATATGAATTTGAATGTGTATCTATAATTTTGTGAATTTGCATGGCATATTCACCTTAGATTTGTCTCAAGTTAAATTATTTGTCAAACTGTAACTAACCTCTACTCTGTAACTATGTATAAAACCTACCACAAATCTAAAAAACTTTGTCCCAAATCTATGAATATTGGTGCTAAATGCATAATATTATGACTCAAGTGTGTACACTAAAGCATATGAACTGTATCATTTTTTTCCAATTCTACCAACTGTATGTGTGTGGACTCATGTCTCTATGACATGCCCCCACTGATAAAATGTGATAGTCACCTTATCTCAAAAGCATAATATAATCATGTTATATTTGTATCAATCATGTAGTAAAGAAGCATATAGTGGTATCATTTCAAAGTAGATATATCAATGAAGTTCAAAATATCAAATCGCAACAATCCCTAAGATGCATGATATGGATCATGACAACATCTAGAAGTAACAAGCTTATAAAAAATTTAAGCACACATACAATAACACTCAATGCCACACAAAGAGTGGTCTAAGGAGACCACAAACAAGGGGAGGACATGTTCAAATGTCCACACACCAAATAAACAATCAACACTCTGGAAAATAGGGCCAGAAAATAAGAAACATGTTAAATTGTTCCAAAATCGACATAAAGAAGCAAACAAAGAGTACACTCAAGTAATTCATGTGATAAGATGAAATATAATAAACTATCATAATCATGTCATGCAAGTCTATACATACATGTGTTAGAAAACTGCACTAAAAAATATCACATCAAGTACACTGTGTAAGATATTATCATTTTGATTGCCATTTCACTCATGATTAACCTTAGTAAGTGTTATGATTAATTGTCTTGAAGTAAAATTCTTTTGTTGTAGTGGTGGATGTTCATATTGAATTCCTGAAACTATGATTACCCTATGGGTCAAATCCTATTTAATTTGGGTGTTTGAAAATGTGTTGATATTAGAGATTGTGTCACTTAAACACAAATATTTGATGCTAACTAATTTTTCAAACCCTAATGCAATCATAAAAAAACACCATTCAAATGTAAAACAAAGGGATCACATGGGTTGTATCACATTCAATTTACTAAGACAACTAATCATTTAATCCATCACTTTTAGGTAGCTTAAATCTCTACTACATCATCTATAACAAATGATAAAAGTTTGTATAAAATTTGGATATCTAAGGCTAAACCATTGTTCAAACCCTATCATAGTCATCAAAAACATCATTATTTAAAACTAGAAACTAAAGTCGAAACCATAAAATAACTTATTAATAGTCCATATGTCCAAAGATTGTATTTCATATGCATCATGCATTTTGTACATACCATGCAACCATTGCAGTCCATAAGACATCTCGTTGTGGCATTTTGTCAAACAATTCACTATTTTCTGTAAGTTTCAATATGTATTTAATTAAAACATTATTTTTCTACTTACCCCAATTATTTTTAATCTAGTTTAATACTCAAATCAACAACACTCGTTTGGCCACAATGATTGTCGTGGGTTTGATTCTCTCAACTCATTTTCACATTGCACAATGAGCCCATTCATAGCCAAGGACTAAAATATCGTTAAGATTTTCAATACCTAAATATTATTATAGATCAATTGTATCGAGCTACGTTATCCTAATTCCCTTTATAAAAAACTGATGTAAACAAAAACCTTGGATCAGAGCTTACCTCCAATTAGAAGACTCACTGAAGGGCATTTTTTTATAGGTTTGCAGTGAGCTCACACTATTATCCCTCATAGAAGGTATCAATGTGATATTAGGGGTGATTGTAAATGCACTATGTAGACATCGCAGAATATGAGAAGGAACTTTGGATTTCTATCGAACGATTTGTTGTTATGTGCATTGACTTGGGTTTCCCTTCCCCTGAGGGCCACCATGGCAAAGCTTGCCAGTGCATCTATTCCTCATGCGACCTTGATATACGATCTTGTAACTCTCTATATTGTTCTGAAAAATATCCTTACTGCTCCTCACTTGACATTAAGGGTTTTAACCATTTGTTCCTCCAAAGAACAGTGTATGGACATCCATTCAATATGTTTGTGGGGGTTTGAACATAGGGCATCCATAAATGACATGGTGAAAGACTTAGGATGAATGGCTTAAACATAATGAGGAAGGGAATGGTAGTCCATGTGGTTTCACCTTGAAAATCTTGCAAAGCGTTCTACCCTGTTGTGATAGACCCAATGAATTCATTGATGGAAGTATGGTTCCCTTGTCTTTGGACTTGCAAAAAAATCCACGAAATTTGATCAACATGTAATTTTTCTTGTTTGCAGTGGTCAATTTGATAACAACAACGAAGATGATATAACGTAAGGGCATCTTATCGATATGTTTTCTCACAACCTACTCTACTACTCATAAAGTCTCAACGTGACAGGGATAGCATTCCTAGATACAGAGAGGAATCTAAGGTACCTTCCTCCGAGTATAAATGCCTCCGACATAAAAACTGATGGGAAAGAAGCGATAAAAGGTTGACAAAAAATCAGAACGTGTTTAGAATACACATGCAATCATGACAAGTGCTCGGTATTATTTAATTTTTATTCCATTGAAATATTTCCATGTTCTTGACACGTGCTCGGTAATATTTCATTTTTAATTGGCTTGAAATGTGACCTTCTTTGGAGGGTCCCGACCCACCCATGTTCCTCAGGTGTATCAATTTTGGCAGTTAACGTTTTGTGATTGGCTCCAAAGATCGTCTCGTCAAGCAGAATATTCGGAAGAGAGAGTTCGCAGTTGGCAAGGCGGACGGCGATGCGGATGGGTTTAATTCAATGTTCGAATGACCATATTTGCACCTTTTTCACCTTGAAATACAATTTTGTTTCGTTTTTTTAAGTTGGGGCGAAGGACCGGGAGGGATTAGGACACGTTGAATTTGATGTTCAAATGAATAACCGTATTTGTATTTGGGCGTAAATTGCATCTTTGCGGCAAGTGCTAGTTATACAAATAGGGCAATAACGAATGACGAAATGCATGGCCGTCATTTCCATTTCCATGTGCAGGTGCCACAAAAAACAAAGAGAGAACCGTTTAATTTAACCTCTCATACACTGTGCAGGTGCAGAAACAGAGAACCGAAACTTCACGTGTAGCAATGGGAATCGGTAACTTTTCTTAGGGCGAGGCCTAATCTATGATCTGATCGGATGGATGGAGTAGACTACACATGCAAATCATGTAGTAGTGTTTATCCGACCATCAAACTCCACCAGCGCCAGCAGCTATAAGAAAGCCCTCTGATCGCACAGTCTCCACCACAACATCAACTCTGTTCTGAAGCATTGCATAATTTAAATTTGGGATAATAAGATGAGCATTCTGAGTTCGATCCTGTTTGTAGGGGTGCTCTGCGCCCATGGACAGATAGCGAAAGGAAAGGAAAATTTGATGGGCTTCGTCCTCGGGCGTCGCAGTGAACGTACTAACAATGCCTCCTCTGCTGTGGAAAAACATCCGGACAGCGTTGCTGAAATGGTTCAAAAGTAAACACTCAACTGCCTTTAAATATTACAAGTTTTATGTAGATCTGTTTATACTGTTACGGATTTGGTGCTTACTTTAATTTTCTTTAATGGATGATTTGCAGTAGCATTAACAGTACGAGGCGAGAACTGGGTTATTTGTCATGTGGGACGGGGAATCCCATAGACGACTGCTGGCGGTGCGACCCCAACTGGGAGCGCAACAGAAAGAGGCTCGCCGACTGCTCCATTGGCTTCGGCAGGAACGCCATCGGAGGTAAGAACGGGCGGTTTTATGTGGTGACCGATCCTGGTGACTATGATGCAGTAAACCCTCGCCCGGGCACTCTGCGCCACGCCGTCATTCAAAGCGAGCCGCTGTGGATCATTTTCCAGCGAAGCATGGTCATCCAACTCAAAGAGGAGCTCCTCATGAACAGCTTCAAGACAATTGACGGCCGCGGCGTTAACGTCCACATCGCCAACGGCCCCTGCATAACCGTACAGTACGCCACAAACGTCATCATTCATGGAATTCACATTCACGACTGTAAACCCGCGGGCAATGCGATGGTGAGAGACTCCCCAACCCATTACGGGTGGAGAACAATATGCGACGGCGACGGGGTCTCCATCTTTGGCGGAACTAACATTTGGGTTGACCATTGCTCACTCTCCAGATGCTCCGACGGCCTCATCGACGCCATCATGGGATCCACTGCTATTACCATTTCCAATAACCACTTCGCTCATCACAACAAGGTGAATCAAACACGCTTCTAACTATTTGCTCTTAATCCATTCACCAGTGTTAATGTTAATCTTAACGTTTTTGGGTATGGGTAATAATCCAGGTGATGCTGTTAGGCCATAGTGACAGCTACACACCCGACACCAATATGCAGGTGACTGTTGCATTCAACCATTTTGGAGCAGGTCTTGTGCAACGAATGCCAAGGTGAGAAACAAATCAATTAATCTCTCGGTATTGTTATTGTTAATGTAATGAGGAGTATTTATTCCATGAAAATTATGGATCTAGCATTCTCTACCAATCAAACTTCATCCTCTCCAATTAAAAGTGATATTGAATAAATAATACTTAAACATTAAATTTTTGAATGTAGGTGTAGACATGGGTATTTTCATGTCGTGAACAACGATTACACTCAGTGGGAAATGTATGCTGTTGGGGGAAGTGCTAATCCCACCATCAACAGTCAAGGGAATCGATACCTGGCACCCATCAATCCTTTTGCTAAAGAGGTGTCTATGCGCTCTCCATAGTTGACACCACTTTGTTGATTCTACTATAGCAATAATATATATTAAAACACTGCACTTTCTTACAATCAATAAGTTTAATCCTATTTTTATAAAACTAAAGTCCAATGTGAATTTATCTTTTTTCATTGTGAAGGTAACCAAACGCAATGACTTCGACCAAAATGAATGGAGACATTGGAATTGGAGATCAGAGGGAGATCTAATGTTAAATGGTGCCTACTTTACGCCATCGGGAGCAGGAGCATCGTCCAACTATGCAAAGGCATCCAGTCTTGGGGCGAGGCCATCTTCTCTCGTGGGAACTCTTACTGAAAATGCAGGCGTCCTATCTTGTAGGCCAGGGGCTCATTGCTAACACAAATAGACATTATTCGTTGAAACTTGATTTGATTAAAGCGTCTGCATTTGAACTACAACAATGGTATTTACGAATGTATATTATTTAGAGAGAATAATTTTATCATAGCCTCTTCCTTACGTCTTATCCTTGTGAAATCTAAGATTAACAACACATAAGCTGACATGATATAGTAGCATGAAGCAAGCACAAAAGTGTCGTTGTTATTCATGTAATTTGATTATGTTGAAAAGCATAGCATTTGGCAATCTGATTGCAATTGTCATCATTTTATATGCTTCAATGGTCTCTAATGGCCTGCTCACCCCACATATATATAAATAATTGTTCAATAATAACACTAAGAGACTAATATGTCTCAAATAAAAATGCATTTTAAACCAGGACTATATAACAGCTAGTCTCTACATTTAGTAATAGTATTATTGTAAATTTGTGATGATGTTCGAAACTATTTCCAGTCTTGTAATAAGACAATTGACAAAACAATTATTAATCTAATCTAATTTGTAAATATGAATTTAATAAGACACATATCCTTTATGTAGTTATGTCATATATGTTTTAACCAAACTATGTGATAGTTATCTTAGACAAACTATATGATTACATTACCTAACATGAGACATAATTATTTTGTTAGCCAAACCGTATGCGTAAGTTGCATTCATTAGACCAGTAAACTTATATGTGTATACTTAAAAAAAATATTCAAAAGTAATTAAAAGTCATACATTTGAAATAATCAAATTTTCTAAAGTGTGAGGGACAAAAATTATATACTCATAAAAACAAGACACATGTAAATACATCATGCCAACCACCGTAACCCCAATAAATGCATATATTTTCATTGCAAAATGTAAATTTGAATAAAAACCCTTCATTCAAGGTCAAAAGAGCAATTAAATGACTAAAAAAGTATTTATGCAGAAAATCCTTTCTATGAATTTTTTGTTTTTGAAAGCAGGAAGCAACTAGTTTATTGAGTAGTCACATCAATGACATGAACTGTGTCTTTTATGTTTTGTATTTAATAAAGAAAGAGGGAACTACTTGGTAGTTTTATTAGTCTTGACATATGCTAAATAGTTGTGTTTAAGTGTTAAGTGTGCATATTGGAGTCTTATGATCTATGTTTGATGGTTTAATATTTATAAAAATTGATTTAATTTTAGTTAATTAATTTTTTTTAAATGAAATTAATTCAGTTTTAATTGGTTTAAATTAAAAATAAAATTAGTTAGATTTTAATTATTTTTTTAAATTTATTAAATTTTCTAGCATTAACTTGGTTTTGTTATTATTTTTTTATAAAAAAGTCAATTTTCCTTTTGAAAATGGGTAAATTTGGCTTGGCTCATGTACATGGTGGGTTGAATGTGTGCAAAAAGCGGGGAATTTCAAGTGCCGATAGTGCAACATGGGTTCAAAAAGCATGTAGTGTCAGTCTCCACATAAATAGTGAGAAGCACAAAATGATTGGATTAGTTGGGACATGAAAAAATGAACATAGTGAGGAATGGGATTGAGAAGCGTGAGACACATGGATAATGGTCTAGGCAATGTGCATGTTGTACTTAAAGCTGCAATAATTGTGAGGACCAAGTGCAAAGTGTGTATTGAAGGTGCTTCATAATAACATAATATATTTTTATAGTTGTTATCAAGAAAACTGTGCCATTTTTTTTTAAAAAACTAGCTTTTACATCTTCAAGAATATTTTGACAATTTCCTTGACACTCTCTAGGTCTTAAAAAAATTGACTATTTTCTTAAAGAATTCGGGACTTAGCCAACTCTTTTGAGCCTCGGCCTTCAATTAAATGATTCATTGACTACTGGCTACTGATCTTTGAGCATGCAATCAGAGGGATTTCATCAAGTATGAAGCCCTTATCCTTTTGTGCTTAGTTAACACCAATGGGAGTTCAGGGTGGACAAGTGACTTGATTGTGTTGGACTCTGCTGATGATTCGGATCTTCGATGAACTATTAAGTGACATAAAGCGTAAAGGGGCTTGATGTTTTGGAATTGAATTGGCAATGACTAGAATCGATGAGTTGAATCCTATGTGTGTAGATGTGGAGCCTGAAAAATCTTATAGCCCAAGGCCAAACACAAAGATCACAGATAAAACAAAATAGAGGAGAAACATGGGAGCGCTACAAGATTGACAGGTAGAAAATTCATGTGCTTTGGACTATTGAACATTTGTATCTGAGTTATTTATGCATCAAATATTTGAGCTATATACTTTGATTGTTGACTATTCCCAAGATCTTTATGATTATTTTTAGGCTTTATTTGAGTTTTACAATAGATTTAATTTATCTGTTCAAGCCCTTGCTTAGTCTATCCAATTCTAGTCTATGTCACTAAAAGCTTTTATCCCATTGGTTCAACTAAAATTTTCATACGCATCGTTTCTAATTGCCATGGACTGTGGAAGCTTGAAAATTGTGAAGTCTACTCAAGAAAGAAAGATAGAAACGTCATTAATGTTCACTGATGAATAAAGTTGGTCAGATGGATTAGAAAAACATGTCAAATCTATGCATCTAAAGATAAAAATAAATATTATCACCCACAAAAATGGGTAAGAATTTGAAAAAAAAATTAAAGAGGATGATATTGGAATTGCTCATCAAATTATCAACTTTAATTACGTGTTCAATGGGAAGTAAAAAATATATTTTTGAAAAAATTTCATGTTATCATGGTAATGGTATGAGAATAAATTCTACTCGTTTGTTTTCATAAAAGTGTACGCGTTCAGCTAGCTATTGAGACCTATGTTTTAATTAGTGATATTTTAAAATCTTTATGATAGTATGGATTGTAATATTATTTTTTAAATCATGTATTATAAAAAAATATTAATAATTTTTTATGAAAGTACTGTGTTATTAATATAATGTAAAATTGTATTGAAGTCAACGAATATACTCAAATAACATCCTTAGGAATATTCCAATGTTTATATGCAAAAAATTTAGAAAAAAATTATAATTATTAAAATTATATGCATTTTAAAAAAATTGATTTTCTGAATTAATTTAATTTAATTGAAAAGTGGTTCCTATAATCTCTTGCCTTGGCAAGGATTAATAAAAAAAATTAAAGAGAAAAATGACACAAAATATAAATAATAGAGTTAAACTGTTTATTTTTTTTTAAATTCATGATTATTTATTAAAATATTCAATCTGTTTACACCTCTAAATTTAAAGTCAAAAATGAAATTGAACCATAGCTCATAACTCTTGAAAAGGTCATTCATGTAAGTTAATGAAAATATATTGTTGTATAGATTATTATAGAACCAAATTGTTTAATAATAATACTAAGAGGTTAACATACTTCTAATAAAAATATATTTTAAATAAGAGTTTGTTAGAATAAAAATGATATAAAATATAAATAAAAGAGTTAAATTATTGATATTTTAAAAAAAAATTGTGGTTGTTTATTCCTTTATATAAAGAAATGTGCTAATATTCATAAAATAATATTAAATAAATATTTATTTTCATTTTTAATTATTTAATCAGTAAGAGAAAGAATGTTGAAAATTTGGAAAATTTGGCAAAATGAGTTTTTGACCATGTAAATATGTTATAAAGATAAATAGATTTCAATTTAATTACAATGTAGATATATATAGACATTTATGTAGGCTGAAAAAACATGTATAAAAAAGTAATTAATTTATTAATTTGTAAACTTAAAGAAAAAGAGGTGACATAGTTAAGAATATATCTTAAATATTGTGAGATGTGGTGTCATTCATCAAAATTTAAAAGCTAAAATTTGCATTCATTAGTATAATAGTGATGTTATTTAATGTCTTGATATTTATCATGTCCTTTTACTAAATAGAATATTTGAAAACATCACATCAATAATCATATTAATTCATTAGCGAAGAAAACCAATGCTAAGAAATGAATAACATATCTCTAACATAAAATTTTGTGCTTCAATAAATAATTTAAGGAATACTTTCTTTTCAGCCTAAAATGTTTGTAATTGCTTAATAAATGTATCCAAATAATGAATTCTCTTGATTTTAATTTACTGCTTAATTTAACTATGATGTCTATATATTTATAAATGAATAAATTAAATTCAAATTAAGATAGGATAAAAATGTGAGACTAAGGGATGAAGTTATGTAAGCCAAAAGAGTTACTCACAAAAATGTCTAGAGTAGATAAATGTTCTATACAAGGCCAAGAGTGTACACAAATTCCAAACAAAGAGGTCTAATCACATGGAATCAGAGAAGAGATAAAAAGGGAGTTGGAGGGGGTTGAGAAGGGCCATGGATAATTAGAAATTATTAAAAATAGTAATAATGTCTAATTTTGATCAATAATTAATTGACAAGTATAAAAATATACTAGACTTATGTAATTTAATAACTGATATAAATATATGACCGATGTTTTGGTGCCTATAAATGTCTTATAAATCACAATTGTCTCAATTATTTTACCAAAAGAATATTACCCCAATTAAAACATATATATATATATATATATATATATATATATATATATATATATATATATATATATATATTCAATTTTATTTTTTCCAAAATTTTAAATATTTATTTTAATTTTTCATAAATTTAAATATTAATTTTTTTTTCCAATTTTTCATATATCATGAGGTGATTTGGTGAAAATAATAAGAATTTATCATACACAATATTACAAATAATTCCTTATATCTCCCATTACTACCACATATATCTCTTATTACTATCACAAATATCTTATATAAGTGGAGGAACAATTTTTAAATTTATATCATATTTTATATATATGGACAAATTATTCTATAATATTATTACGACATATATTTCTCATTAATATTATATATATCTTTATGAAGTGTACAAACAATTTTTAAATTTATATTTTATTAGTCCCTACCAAGACAAGGTACTAATGTTTTCACTTTCCAATTAGTCATTTTAGTTTCAACCAAACATTTTTTTTAAATGCATAGGATTTTAATAATTGTAATTTTTGTATAATTTATTCACATATAAATTTAGAATATTCTCAGGGGTTTTATTTATAAATATTTTAAAATTTATATGGAAAAAAATTGGTAATATTTTCTATTTATTGCATTCATATAATGGATGCACTTCTGTCACTAGCCTATGTATTTTAAGCTTTCCTATTTGTACAAACCAGTGCAAGTGTATATAGTAGTACGAATTTGAAATACTGCATCAATTACAACATGCATTGCAAGCATGCATATTATAATTAAGCAACATATAGTATGTTTTTATAAGATTTCACGTGGCATTTAAAGGTTTGAAAGTCCAGTCCAAAAAGCTAGAGGCAAAATGCCACTTTAATAAGCTGAGCTCTAGCATTAAATTGAAGATGAAGTCTTAGGTTTAAATCTTGAATGCACATAATATATATAATTTTATTAAATATATTACCAAATAATCAAGATTTTGTTAATTTATTTTGTGACTATGACTATCCTTGTAAACTGGACATAAGTATATACTTAAATTTTAATATAAAATATTTTTGGGTAAGCATGAGATTTGAAGAGATGTTTATGAGAGCAAGACATCAGCTTTAAAGATCTATTTTTCCATTGCGTGGGTAAATATTAGTGAATCTAAATATTTATCATCTCTTTTTTTATAAATACCTTTTTTATTCATGCATTGATGTGGGCTTAGTAGACTATCAAATAATTAATGTTGGATATTAATGGCATAAAATTATATGTTATAAAATTGCATCTGCATGGTAGAAGTGGAAACAAGCTTGTCAAAGGTAAAGTGGTTCGTATTTAAGCTAGTATAGATAGAGTGACAAGATTATAAATTTATTTTTATTTTTTCCTTTCGAGTTACATCTCCAACCTTTGGTTTATTTTTTGCAAGTCTATCGTTTATTTATTTTTATTTTTTTAGATTCTAACAATTCATGAAGTTTGTTTTTTCCTATTTGACATGAAGGTTCCTCATTCTCCATAGGTTGCACCTCCTTCTATCCCTATAGATAATATCCCCTTTGAGACATCCATTCCTAACCTTGAGTATCCTATGCACAAAATCCCACATGAGCATTAATCCTCATCAGCTACACCTACATTTTTAGTTGAGATGATACAGAAAGAAGTCTTTGCATAACTTTTTGTGAAGATTGATGAGACTCCAGCTAGTGTAAGAATTCAGCTACATAGAGATTTTTTAGATGCTATGGATAATATTTGTGTACATGGCATGGTGTTATTTCATATTGCTCTATGCTATTATTTGGATTGGGTTTGTGATCTATTTTTATATCTCTTATATACCTAACTATGTGTCAAACTTTGATTTCACTTATCTATTTTACATGGATCATTATATTATGATTTATGTGTTTTATATGGTTTCATTTACTTCTACATTTCTTTTGGCTTGTTATCATGATTGCACACTTATGATTATGAATTCATTTATTTCATGGATCTTTTATTTTATTTTACAATGATTTTTTGCTATCTTATCTCACTCAAAAATCAAATAATCATTATTGTGACTTGGTTATACAAATTTTGACTCCCTTAGTATTCTATCTCTACCATATGATTAGTTAGAAAATAAGACTTCTCATTGTACCACTACCATATACCGATTTATTTTGGATCTCCTTGATTCTTTTATTTTCCTTTCACATACTAAGCATACATATAGGTGAAACTTGATATTACATGTTGGTTCATATGTAAGCCTAAGTTTTTAGTCGATCATATCTTTGGTTACTTATCCTCCTTCAAACTAAAGTCTAAAGTTCAACCATGTGTATCACTTATATCACTCATGTTGGTTATTCCAAATCCGTATGATGGAGGAATCATAAAATCCATTGAAAAAAAAGCTAAAATCTAAATTATTTAAACAAAAGGAAATGATTTTAAATAAAACATATAAATTCTAAATTCCAATCACACCAAAATACATTATTCATATCACATCTCCTATTCCTAATCGAATATCAAACTCAAAAATTGATCTTGTGATAGAGCAGAGCTCCATTAGGGTGTAGTAGGCCAGTAGATTGGATAGAAGAATAAAAAAATCTATAAGTGCTACCTAGTTTCTCACATAAGTACCCAATATTCATAGTATACTGACATCCCTATAAGAGGTCCTGAAGAATGGGGAATATGTTATGGGAAGGTAGGTCCATTTTAATTTTCTTAGTCATATAAATTCCATGAGTTGATCTTAGTATCTCACATATTTTACTATACAACTTTGTGATTATTGTGAGTAGGTATCCTTTATATTTTGATGGTCACTAGACTCTTAGTGTCTCTCTATTATACCTTTTATGTCTCATGTTTACTAAGGTCTTATCATAGATGCCTATGTCATGGTTTTTATATTCCCTCTTTCATTACAATGGTCCTAATATTTCCCCTTAAAAATTTTTTTTTGTTAACTGATCATTCTCCCTAAGATTTCTCTTTGTGAGTTGCAATGTAAGACCATGGATAGGACCAAGATATCTTCATAAATGACCATAATAAACTATTCTCTTATTTTTATCATTATTACCATTCACCTAATTGGTGTTCACCTTGTGAGTTGTAGTGTAAGACCATGGATAGGATCAGGATCTCCTCACAAATTACCATAATTAAACATCCCCTTATTTTTACCCTTACTACCATTCACCTCATTGTTTTTCACCTTGTGAGTTATAGTGTAAGACCATGGATAGATATAGGCTCCCCTCACAAATTACCACATTAAAATACTTTTTTAAATTATTCTCATAGTCATTTCTACCTCATTAGTGTTCCCTTTATGAGTTGTAGTGTAAGACCGTGGATAAGAATAGACCCTCCTCACAAAATATTTCAATACCCAGTTCAAACTATAACAAAGTCATAATAAAATTTCATGATTCAAATTTGAGATAATTTGAATTACATTATGATTTACATTTCATTGACATACTTTCCATCTTGATTTAGTGTGTTTTATGTTTACTTCAGAATCAATTCACTTTTATCTTCTTATTTTCTGATTACATGTATGCTTACAACCATATTATTAAATTTATCATACTTCTTAGCTTGATTTAGTATGATTAATTTAATTTACACTTAAATTTTATTTTTCTTTTCATACTTCCCAAATTGATTTAGTATGATTGATTAAATTTATTTTTTGTTTGTTTATATACCATTGGTTTTCATGTGTCTTCTATTTTATTACAAATTTTCATACTTCCCAACATGATATGATATGACCTTTATTTTTTTTAACTTGGTGCAAATATTTTTACATGGTTTGAAAACATTTATTACCCTTTTTACTATTTTGGTTTATTACATTTATTCATCTTTTATTTTTATACATTTCCCATCATGATATAGTATGTATTACATTTATTTTGATTAATTATACTTTTCCAAATAATTTTTGCCTCTTCTTTTTTAACATGCATGTGTATCACATAATGCTATAAAATAAAATATACATCACATATTTATCATAGAATATACAACAAAAGAAAAATACATGTGATTGAAAATAAATATATCCATACATCCGTCCACATATAATACAAGTAAAAAATACAATAGATATATCTCTAAGGTTATACTCTATCATGCCTATCTTGTGACCTAGCCACACTACACATCGATGCATATGACTAACCCCTATGAATGGTGAACTATAAAGAGGCAGTCCAAGATATCAAGCTAGCAACCTAACCTTATAGGTTAGACACCTAGGCTTGTACCTATCTTAGCTATATCATGGTTTATAGATTAGTAGTTCACTCATGTGTTAAATCCTACCAAGCTTGAGCCTTTACATCTCCTACCCCTACAAGTGGTTGAGAACCATCACCTCATGTATGCATTTATCATGCATCCTCCCCTATTATTCTAAATGAGCTAGCATGAGTTGGGGTAGATGGTATTATAGGATCAACTAAAGTGGTGAGGTCATAATGATGCAACACCCCAAAATATCATGGTGCATAGCCATAATCAGGGCTCCCCATTTGATCTCCTCAACAATAGTATTCGTAAAAAAAGAAACCAAATATACATCAAATCTCATATATATCAAAAACTTAAACTAAATCAAAACATTTCTCACCAGTGTCGGTATCACTGGTCATGGTCTCCACATCTGCTTTCCTATCAATCACCTCCTCTATCGACTACATCTACACCATTAAAAATGTGGAGTAGCCACCTAATCCCATCATGGCCCCATCCTTAGTGGTCTTTCTATAGACCAATTATGTCTTGTAACCACTGTAGGATCCCCCTGTGTAACTTCTATGGATTGTGTATCCACTTGTCAATGGTGTCTCCATTTTTTATGAACTAATGGTAGCTTTTATCACCTCTATTGTGGTCCCTACTATGATCCCACATCTCCTACATCTACATCTATGGCATCATCTCCTATAAGCCTTGCTACATCCTATTGCCGTTCCTAACTAGCCCATGGTCTCACTCATCAAGGTTTAATCACAAGTATATTGATGAGTACCCATATGCTTCCTCTCCCTCTCATCTCTATAGCATGCCATGCCAAATAAGTAGGCACTAATAGAAGGTATATTAGATGTGGTAGCCTTAATTTTTTAAATGAATAATTGTATGTGGTTCCACCCATGAATTATAGCTGCCTATAATCCACACACACACCAAACCTATAGTAATAGTGGCCCATCTTGACCATATAGTATTAATGTGAATGTATAGATGCCACATAATCTACCCTTGTGTAATAGTCTACAAAGATATAACATGGAGCACAACACACACTACATAGTCCTACCTCCACCATAAAAACTTAAGGTAACCTATGATCAACTGCATGGGGAAACCTAGTTGAATAATACAAAGGAAATATTTTATAGATCTATGCTCTCAAGAGAATGATGGGGCCCATCATCTTCTACCCCTGGGTCAGCATCCCATACATATCATACATGAACTAGACCTAAATGATATAACTGATATCATATAAGGCACCTTAATCTAGGATAGACTGACATAAGGCTATTGTGTACAATGGTACCTTGTCATCTAATTTATGACATAATATGCATGATGTTACAAGTCTTATCATAGCCTTATAGATATCTACAATGGACATGATATAAACATCAAATAAGATACCACATAACCCAAGATATATCTTATCTAAGCATGTCACCCAATGGGATAGGGCTCATCTCTCATCCTCTGATTTGAGTGTATCACATATCACTAGTGTCTCATCACTAGGAAGTCCAAGAAAGGGATAAACATCCTCCAAGGTGATTTCCACCTCTAGAGTATCCCCCTCTACCTCCCATAGAAAAATGTTGGTCAATTATTCCCATGATCCTAGAAACATGACAATGATATCAACACTCAGTGGGATCCATATCATCTCCATGATGTCTCCAAAACCTAAGGTAACTAGTTGAGCTTTATCTATGTCTGATAAATGCTCTAACAAATATGGTAGCCAGGAATGTCCACTAGATGCCAAAATCTTTGTTGCCTCTAAAAATATCAAACAATAGAGAATGTACTATATCTTGATGTCATAATAATAAAATACATTCTTAAATATTCTTTAAAAACTAAAAATGAACTACGTCATCAGATTATTTGAAAATTTTCCCTATTTTTTGCCTTCTACATAATCAACCTATTTAATACTAAATTAGCTCTGTCACATTCTTGACATATTACATCGAACTCATATTACATAGTTAGCCCATTATTCTAGATGTTATCAGCTTATTTGATACTAAATCATCCCTTTCTTAGTTCTATCATACTACATCAGCCCTCTGATACACAGTCTACCTCATTCAACAAACTATATAGATCACATAGTATATATTATATCGTCTAAAAGCTACTATATCATCCATTTCCCTATTTCTAACTAGATTGGCCCAATATTACGCAGTCAACCACCTCTATCAATACTACATTGGCCCACTACTACATAGTCAGTCCCTAAATTTTTATCACCTTGTAAACTAAATCGATATGGCCAACTCTATTCTTAGTCTATAGTAACTTTTTGACTATTTACCATAAATATCTTAGACAATTATTGGTCTGATTTTTTCCTACCTAGTAGCCATTCTCCCCTAGTCTATCTAAAACTTTCCTAGGGTCAGTTTCAATGTTTATAATTTTCCTAACATCTAATTTTCCATATTTAGCTTGATTTCAATTAAAATTTCTCAAAATTTTGAAATTAATGCTTCCCTTACTTACACTACACCCATCGAGGTCACTAAGCATCCTTCACATCATAGCTATCATCTCCTCGCCATGGTCACTCTGTAGGCTCAAAATGGGTCTCTCAAAGCAATTTTATCATAATAGTAAAATAAAAAATTAATAAATTTTCACCCTATTTATATTTACTATTTAAAATTATTTACTTGTCAATTATTTGGAATCAGATTCCACTTTTCAACCATAAATTTATTTCTACTAGATATTTTTTTGAAGCACAAGATATTATGGAATCCTAACATTGTATAAAACCTTTTCACATATTACATGTATATTTTATAAAAAATAAAAAATAAAAAATAAAAATAATAAAAATAATAATAAAAAAATTGTTATTTTTTACAAGTTTGTCTAATGTTTCCTACATTGAAAACCTTCACATTTCTTTCACTTCCTTCATTTTATACAAAACTAAGACAAGTAAAGGAATGTATTTTTAAATTCAATCCTTTCATTTATCTTATTTTATTCTTACTACAATTTATTTAACTTCAGCATTGTGTGTTGTTATGTTCTTTTCCTGAAGCACCATCCCATGTTACAACTATGTGACACATGATGAGCTTAAAGTGGAGAATATGTATACACATAATACTTTTAAACTTTATCAATTATTTATATTTTTTCTCTTGTAAGAATCCATCGAGCCTCAATATTTCTAAGTACACATTTTTAAGAGTGTAGTGGGAAAGGGTTGGGTAGACCATTGGTGTTTTTAAAGATTGTTGTCCTATATACCACCACTTGAAATAAACACAAACCTCTCCTATGCACTTCCCTAAGCTTTGACACCTCCCTTACACACTCTTCCAAGCAATTCACTACCTTAAATAGCCCCTATCTAAGCCAAAAACTCTTTTTGACATTTACTAAATAATGTGACCCTAGGTCGACCTTATAATTAAAATGTATTAGCATGTTATGGGTCTAGGTCAGTCTTGGCCAACCTAGACTGAGACCTAACTTACTTTTATCAATTAAAAAAATAGGGTTGATTGGGATGACAATGTCAGCTAACCTTTTAGAAGAGTTTAGGGTTAGATTCAACTATATATACACATCTTTTTTTTCCATTTTTTATAGAGATAATAAAAAGAACATAATATATTATTCATCTACTTATCCACCATTGTACTTGAGGATCATTTCTTAGGGTTTCAATACTAAACTTGGAGATACATATATTGTCTTATGGAGAAAAAATTTAGATGTATAGAGAAGTCGTGTAGCCTAGGTCTGACATAACCTTGTCATCCTTACATACCACAATAACCTCTTACGAAGCACCTTAGCCAAGGGAGAGATTGGGGATCAATGGGTTCATCTTCAAAGGTAAGTATTCCTAACTCTTTATCCTCCTTGTTAAGATATATAGATTTACATTTGTTATCTTATATGTTTATTTCTCCATGCATTAGGATTTACTCTACATTATCTTGAGTAGAGATCTTCTATGCATGTTTACATTTTATGTTTGTTACCCCCATTTTGTGCCACAAGATTTGGATTACTAGGTTAGATTTTACTTTACTTTATCATTTATTTTATGAATATAGAAAACATAAGACCTAACTAGGGTTACTGTATGGTGTTTCTTGACTAGAGACTTTGAAACCCTCTTTATTTATATTATTATGGAAAGGGACCCCTTGGTTAGGTCTAGCAGATCCATCTTGGTCATCAACCTGATTGTCTAAGTTTACCAACAAGCAAATAGGTAAGTGTGATTTATTTTCTCCAAGCTAGGGTTTATTTTTAGATCAGTTTCACTTTCCCTAGTATGTAGATAGTGTAACTAAATAGTTAATAAACCATTTAGTTGCATATGTAACTGAATTCCTTGGTTATTAGATGGTGCCTTCACCATTGTTTATAAATATCCCCTTTGCTCTCATTTTTATACTCTTGCATAAATATTTTATCGTTCTCTCTCATATTTTCCATATTAATTCACCTATGACTTTGATAGGATATAATGACATGGATTCCATACATAAATACATTTCAAAGAATTTATTATGCATAGATATTTTGAAACTACTATAGAAGCCAAACACATAAAATGATTAGATTCCCAAGTGTAATTTAGAAGGCCTAATTTACATGCCATAGTATGAAATAAACACAAGCTTGTTTAAATATCTAATGTCTTTCTATGATAATAGCGAGACAAGGTCCAATTTAAGCATCAACTCAAAATTAATCTCCTTTGATATTTTGCCTACCAATATCCATAATTTGACATGGCTTACATACCATAATGCCAACCTTGTAACCAAAAAAATAATGTTAACTGACCATAACAAATAATATTTAGAGTCTTTTTACAACTTAAAGATTAGTCCAACTAGTATGTATATCATTTTTTTTCAAATTTAAAATTCAATATTTTTTAATTTGTCATTAGTTTTCACTAATTACATATTTTTTTAATTTCATTGTAGATAGTTGAAATAAAAGGTCCTTCAAGTTGACAAAATATCGAACCCATTTCTAAAATCTATGGTTCAATTTTTATTTGTAAGAATAGTCTTACAAGGAAGAACAGAGGACATTCCCATTTGGGCTATTATTTACATTCTTCGTACTCTTTCAGTTTTAAAATATTCTAGTCTACATTTATTTCCAATAAGATTAGATTAAAATTTAATTATGCTTGTTGCAATCAGAGTTATAAAATTTTATGTTCTAATTTTATTATGTTCTTTTACTATGAGGCCTTGTATGAACTTCAAAAAATATCAATTTCAGATGTTCTTAATCTAAAACTGAGCATAAATTCTGTCTATTGATGAACAGGAGGTTAGTTTAACATTCAAATAAAACACCTATATGGTTTACTTTATAAATTCTTACAAATTTAAAGTTTAATATTTCTTTTCTTGCTAAAGTTAAGAATTCATTCATTTAACACACAAAGATAAGCTAATTCAAAAGGGCATTGTGCCCCTAAAGGTTCTAAAGATTCTGATTTTGCATAATTATCATTTCATTTATTTCAAATTTTGAAATGTCTGAGGCTTTCTTCTGAATCATCTCTACATGTAGGTTTTCATACTTACAAATTTAAATGATAAATGATGTATCATGAAAAAATATTTTTTTTATTATTTTATGTCTTTCTTTAATTTTTACTGTTGACCCTGAATCCATTGACTTTGAAGTTGAAGGATCTCAACAAACCACAAAAATTTTATGTTCCATAATCTTCATGACCACTTGTTCAAGGTTTTTTACATTCCAACTTTTGGTTTTTGAATTAAAGATTCTAAAATTAGAGATATTATTGACTGATTGATTGCCTTTTGTAGTTGAAACCACCACCATGACTCTAAATATGACACTTAGATTGGAGGATATACTCTCTCCAACTACAATTACTAAATGTTAAATTTCTAATTAGTATTATGTTTTATTTTTTAAAAAATATCTTTTAAATATAATTTATTTTTACAAGGAACCCTCAATCGATGAGGAAAAATATGCCACCCCTACTACCACTAAACCTAGTTTACACAAAGGATTTTTTTCATTTCCAATACATAATAGAGGAACACTATAATTGTCAGGTTATGACAACCCTAATTTCTATCTTTGAGGTGTGTTTAGTGCGTATGAATAAACTTGTTTATAACATATTGATCTTGATGAGGAATATATGGGGATTGAAAGTGGAGACCTCATTGCTAGTGTTTTTAATCCCCATAATTTTATTTAATTTTCAAGTGTACCTGCTCAAGAATCACCTTGTACCTCATCACCCCTAGCCCACCAACTATAGACCATATTGAGTTGTAAGAGGATGACATGACTAATTTTTCGTTAATAATTTATTGTAAAAAGTATAATTTGAAATCTTAAGGAGGGTGTTCTAGATGAGTTGAATAATGTATGAGTTTGGGAGGTTTGGGTGAAAGCATTGATAAAATAAATAAATTTTTGTTATCACAAATAATTTTAGAGAGTCAACTTATTTTCATTAGTTCAACATGAACCCATAAAAATTGATGCTTTATTCAATCAAGCGAAGTTTAGGTAAATTTCAGTTTCTAAAGATTATAATGACAATATTTTGAGTATTATGTTAAACAGGTTAAAGAATTTAAATACGGAAGCCCAAGCATACTTTAATAAATGAGTAAGAGAAATAAAACTTGTCATGATTGAAAATGTGGAGAAGAAAAAATATTTGGTAAGTTACCATCATTTTTAATAAATATATTATAGTTATTATAGTTTTTATCTAATTATATTTTGTTTTTAATTATAGGTAAAATATGAAAACCTTAAAAATGAAGCCTAGGTCCTCAATATGCATTTGAAAAATACATTAAAAAGTTTAAATTTTACCATTACACTCAAATAAAAGCTTGTTCTGTTAAATAAATATAATAACACACTGAATAAAATAATTAAAGAGCATAGAATGGACCCTGATATTTTATTGAAGTAGAAAATAGATGTAGATCTAAGTCTTCTTCTAGTAGGATATGTAGTGAATGAATAAGGAGAAAATTTTACTAATATTAATTATGTTGTAGAAGATCTTCAAATGGAAAACATATTAAAGGATGGAATAGAGGAAGGAGAGGCAGGGATTTCAAAGGATGACAATAAGAAAGTGGATGATGGGTCTTTTTTTTTAAATGATATTTTATGATGTTGCAAATTGTTTATTATGTTTCAAAAGATAATGTTATGTTTTAAACAATAATTTTAAATGACAATGTTAACTTTAAATTTTTTAACAACAATTTATTATGTTTTAAATACTATTTTTAACTGATTTATGGTTCATTTTACATCTTACATGGATTGAATTGACTATACTAGTGTTGTATATTTTGAGTTGATGTAGTTAAAACAACATAATGATGTGGACTGTAATTATTATTTTTTATGGATTTGGATTGAGCATCAATTTGAATCTGATGTGATCTCATCTTGGTCAATTATTATCGTGGTTTTAAATAATGAAACAATGTTTGTTATGCATTTGATCATTTAATTAAGTTATGAGTCCATTTATTTTTGAAAGTGAACATATTATACTTATATGGAATTATTATGGATGTGGAGTCCATGTAATAATTATGGTTTGATTCTTTGGTTAATGAAAATTTTATTTATTTCTTTAACACCAACTAAGTAAAAGGTTTAGTTCTAAGTTGAACTTAGTTTTGATTAATTTTTTTCATGATGATTTAATCCAATTCAATGATGAAAGTATTTTTTAGGTTGTTATTCTATACTTGAATCTTGACAAATTTAAATTTTTGATATGCATCTATAATGATGTAAGGGTTTAGTAAGATATTTTTTTCTTCTCAATTAAATCATGTTGTTCAATAGGCTTGTAAACTTATTTTGTATTGGTATTTAAATTCAATATTCATAATTTTAAGCTATAATTTAATGTACAAACTATTAATATTGTGTTAAACTATCACATTTATGTTTTTCTCAAAAGCAATACAAATATATATTTAACAATACCATCTTAATAAAATTCAAAGAAATTTTGACCCATTTGAAGAACCAATTACATAAAATGTAAAGTTGCATGGTCAATGGATTAAGGTCTGGAAAACATCTATTAATCAAATGACAATGCTATCATTAATATTTATGAATTAAATATTTCAAATGTTTTTCAATATAAAAATGATATGAAATTGGATTTTATAAAATGATAATTGCAATAAATATAAAACTAAAAATTGGGTAGATAAAATAATCTTTCACAAACTTGCTCATCACAAGTGACATCTGCATCTATCGTGTCAATGCCATATTCAATGTCAATATTTTCATCTTCTCTATTGTTCATTATATTACTGATGCCTCTTATTTTAGTTAGAGAACTCCATGTTGCTAGAGTTCCTTCATAAGGAAACATTTCCACAACATAACGTGAAACATACAATCTCAAATAGGTCTCTAGATTTTTATCCAATATGTTTCAAAGTTTTAACTTAATGAAATATAATTCACTAAATACTCTTTCATATTCCACTAAGCCCAAAATCATTGTTTGAAAAATTTAATATACTAAAAAATATTCACTGATATTTGTCTAAATTATGTTTCTTTTAGGATTAAAAAAAATCATAGTTGTGTAATTACACCATTTTCTATTGGTTCACTTAGATACCGATATTGATCAACCATTGTAATTTTGAAATGTATTAATTGAGACGTCAATAAATCCTTTCACAAAATACCTTTAATTTCAAATACATTGACCTTTATAGATTTACTAAGATATTTAATAAGAGAACCCATGTATTTTTGAAATAAATTATTTATTCATCAGTTGTGGACCATTATCACTATTCCAAAATATGGGATTCACAACTGCCATGGCATACAATAAATCATCCACTTAAAAATGATATCTGATATAAGTAGATAAGTTTTATGAAATTCTACTTAATTTTATTCATATTTTAGATATAACATTATCTTATAGAAGACATGTTATAGGCATTTCTTCAATTTTAGTTCCCACAAAATTAAGTCTTTTTTAGAAAGTGTGTATTGGTATCTCCTTATCATTAATGATGACATACATTTGATCATTGATAATCAATTTCAAATAGTTTTCAAGATTCTTAAAATCTATCAAAATTTTCTAACTCCTAAAAATAAATCCCTAAAACTTTTCATTTGATGTGTATAACGTATTTATAGATTGACATACTTGTTTTCTCAACCATATGAATTCAACAATATATATGGTTCTCTCATGAGTATTTTTCATTAAACAATTAATTTATTTAAACATTTGGAGGATTTTGCATAATGTAAAAAATGTTTCTAAATATTTTCAATGGTACATCATATCTTTTGCCTTGTCAACTTCCCTATGGCATTTATACATAAAATATACTAATGATGGATATTCTTCAAAAATTATGCATGCAAGTTCATACATAGAAATCCATATTGTATCAACATCTTTTAGTAAATTTTTACCATCAGTCACTCCTATTGTAATTTTTTGAAACTCCAAAAATATTTTCAGACTGCTTAACATAAAATCATGCAAGTCATGAATGAGCTTTTCCACTTTTACGACATTATAAAATGTGCTAACAATTTTGTATGCAAGATTCATCCTATAATCCATGTAATGCATTAGAATCATATCTGGGCCAACTACTATTTGAAGTCAAACATAAAGAGAATTTATATGCCCCTACATTATTGATGCACCATCAGCCCCAACACACACCAACTTAATAGCTATTGCATAATCATCCATCCCAACATTCTCTCTCAAATTAGATACAACCAATTTGTGAAGATTTTTAGCATTACAATTTTATACCATTTTATGAACAACTTATTTATGAGGTTGCCTTGAAAATTTCTCAAAAGTATAAACATGCATGCAAAACTATGATGTGTTGTCAACTATTATGACCTCCTCAATGGATAGTGAGATAAAGAGTGAATTTTAAACTTTTTCTTTCAAATCTTCCTTGTCAACCATTACTAGACATTTTGACATTTCCTAAGCACTGTTATCTGACCAATGTGATTATGAAATATCAATAAATCTATTATGTTGAAATAAAATCTTATAGTCTAAAAAATTATAAATAGGTTTACCCTTTTTTAAATGTGGTATACAATATAAAACTATATATATTTGACTTTCAGACTCGACTGCATAGCTTTTACAAATTGAGATTTGATTATTCTTCCTTTCTCAACAATATGTTTTTCATGTTTTTGATGATTTTCAAATTCACATGCATATCTTACATGCATGCATTATTTTATATTTTTCTATCTATGTGTTCTTATTATCTGTACATCTGTTTACTTCACTAGCACATATGTTTCCACAATATTTCTTAAGTGTGTCCAAGTTAAGTTGTATTCTATGGTCTTTTCCTAGTTTCTAACTACATATTATACTTCTGTATTATGTTGGAATATCATAACTATTTTTAAGATCTATGGGTTAAATGAAGGGAAATTTTGATTCCCAATCGACCTTAAAATACCTTCCAATTTTTCATCTACTTTTTTATTTTACAAATATTTTTGAGTGGAATTTTCAATTAAACTTGGTGTTTGATGAGAACCAAAAATAGTTTTTGGCAGTTGAATTTTATCATCATTGTCATCAAGAGCTAGAAGGGTGTCTTCAATTGGTGGCATGCCATCATCAATAAAATCTTTAGTGGGTGACATGTTATTGTGATTAATTTTTCTTGTGAGATAAAATCATTATTAGTGGAGATTTATACAATTAAAAGGGTTTTGATACTATTCTTGATACTTAAAATCAAATTTACTATAAATTAATAAAAATTAATAAGTATATGTATTTTAAGTGCATGGTGGTTACATGGTATTTTTTTATTGGATCTATAAAATAAGATAATCTACTCAATTTTCATGATAATTATCCTATCCTTTTAGCATTACCATCAGATGCCATTATGAGTGATGCAGATGAATGATTCTAACATGATGAAACTGAATGGTTGCATGAGGGATGTGATCAATTAAACACAACTAGAATACAAATTTTTGGTTTCATCAAATATACTACCATTTTGTTATAATACAGATGCTACCATTTGATTGTAATAAGGATGATACCATTTGATTAGTGTAAGGATGCAACCATTCGGTTGCGTTATAGATTATTGGCTAGATATTTTGTAAATTACTTTAAACATTTTTAGGTAGTCATGGGATTAAATCCCCCTCATTTAATGGTGAATCTCCTATATATTTATGCTTATCTATTTCTAATTACTTACAACTTATAGTTATTTATAGAATTAACAAGTTATGTGTAAGTGGGTTTTGATTGGGGTAATACTTTAATCACTATGTTTAATAATTTATGAGATATTGGGGAATAAGAAAAAGATTATAATGCTTGAGAAAGAAGAAATTTTCACTTTACAATAAATAATTTTGCAGAGTCTATTGTATCCATGCAAGTAGATAAACATATAAACTGTGATAACCTTTTCAACTAGTGATTAATAAAATTATGAATTCAACTTAGATTAAAATATAATGCAAAGTTTACCATTTTATCTTCATAGAATGCACATAGTTATTCCTTCAGACACAAATTTCTTTAGAAAAACAAATTCCTTCTTGTTCACTTTCAAAAAAAATCATGCAAAATAATCTAATTATTTTAAACACAAAGTTTTAGATTTATTAAACTTCTTGTACAATTGCTTACTTAAAAAAATTATCATCTTCTACAGGCATGTAGGCCTGCACTTATATTTATATAGTTTTAGATGTAGAATCCCAAAATGAGTCAACTTCCTCAATTCCTATGGATTATGCTAAAACTGGAAACTATTGAGTAACGTCTTCCTTCTAATTCTTCTTCATGGAGTGAAAAATATAGTGACATGTAGTGCTTATTTTATCTCCTTATTTGGATTAAATACAACCACTTTGCATGCAGTGCAAAGTTTGTTTAATTAATTCACTTTTACAAAATGACTATAAGTAATAGCATTTCAGCCAAATTATTTAAATTTTTTGAATTTTACATAGTAATTCTGCTTTACAAGTATATCATTCAATGACATCATTATACAAAGTGATTACTTAAAACAAACTTGCTTTTATAATACATATATGAAAGGAAAGAAGGAAACTTAAGAAAAAGAAAGGGAATTTTTACCTTGAAACTCATAGCAAGATATTTAATCTATTTCATGAACCTAGGTCTTGCATTTTTCCCTATATTTGGTATGCTGAGACACTATTAATTAGATTTTTACATCATTTGATTTAGCAATTTATTGCCTTTTTATTTCCAATATTAGCATCTCTCTTTCAATTCTTATGCGATGAGCTTTAGTTTTCTCACACCTTGGATCAAGTCTCTTTAGTTATTCTCAACACTTGATCAACTCTTTAATAGACTTGGTTGTGAAAGGATTTATGGTCTTGTCCATATACTACTTGAATCATTTACCTAACTATTTAGCAATTCTTAGAGCATTATTTTGACCATATGCATATGAGACCAAAGAGGGAGTCTTCAAGATTTACCTTTGCACCATGTGCATCTTCTAATTTATTCATCTCCTCTTCTATGTCTAGTAGAATACTCAAACAGAAAGATCTGAGATATTATTCTTATTTTATCTTATTCATATATCTTTTAGGAGCAATCTGTTCCTCAATCAAAAAAAAAACATCTAAATTAACCACTGCTTGTAGACTTTCTTTTTAAAGCTTGGTGATGCCATTTTAATTTTCTATCTCCTTCCTTACTACCCTTACTTCTACTATCTTTTTCACAATATCAACATGAGCATCTAGAATATTTGGGAAGAGTCCTCAGGCTCTTTTCTTCATTTTATCAATCCACTTATCTATATCTTTTTCCTTATCTCTAGTCTCTTCCACTTCAGTAATCACTTGTTGAGAAATCACAACTTCTAAAATTAATGTCTATTGAGGAGCAGACTTTTTTACTTTGGCAATTATCTCACATAGTTTATTATTTTTCTCTCTCAATTTGGTCTTGGCATCTTTTTCCTCATCAAGTTTCCTAAAGAGAGTATCTATCAAGGTTTATGTATCTTTCTTTAATCCTTCAGTGGTAACCTCCCCAAAGGATATATTTGAAATTTTTAAGTCACTCTGAGTGACTTCTTTTTTGTTCATTCCCTATGTTGGAACTACTATCTCAACAAACTTTTGCCCTGAAGGTTCAATTATCAATTTTGAAGTTACTTTTTCATGCTTGGGCTTCTTCCCTTTCTTGTCTATACTTTTCAACAATTGTAAGTCTATCTCTTCAAGATTAATCACTTCCTTTAATTTTGGAGTTGTTTATAATACTAACTAGGACAAGAAGTCTATGCTCATGGAAGTACTTGATTGAATAACCATTTGTTGCTAGTCATTTCTAACTGCCAATTCATGAGAAGGAACTTCTTGTGCCAAAATATCTTTCTAAATTTTTTTTGTTGATTCTTTCTCTCCTTGCTTCTCAATTCCTTTTGTTGACTTTTCTACCACTATTTCTACCTCTTTTTATTTCTCATATTCTTTTCCTTCTATCACCTCCATCTTCTCCTTGGGGTCTTCAATAATATTCTCTACTATTGTATCTACTTTTTTAGCTTCCTCTCTTATTTCAACTTCCTTCTCTTTTTTAGACATTAATTCTTTTAGGGCTTCTTTCTTAGGCTCTTTTTCAATGATGTGTTGATCTTTTGGAGGAGGTGGTGGTGGTGAAGTAGGTGGGAAATATGGAGGAGGAGGAGGAGGAGCTTTCTTATGAATAGATTTTTTAAAACATTTGGTGATATAAAACTTAGGAGGAGGCATCAAAGTTGATGGATCTATGATGGGTGCAGTGGGAGTAGGAATGGTGGAAATAGTAGGAATAACAGTAGTAGTAGTAGTAGTAGAAGAGTGTAATAGTGGGGTGGGAATAATAGATAATTGTGTTATCTCTTATCTCTTACAATATAAAATGTATCATCAACATTTTTATTCAACTTCAACTTCTTTATGGGACCTTGGCCGCTTTCACCTTATACTATTTCATTTCTCTTTTGACTTGCATGAGTAGTTTCTTTCATTAACTCTTTCATAAAATAGCCTTTATTTAGAAGCTAGGTAGAAGTCAGAGCTAGAATATGTGAAGTCCTCTCAATGATAGTTGTGACTTGGTTTTTACCAAAAACAATTTCAGGTTTTAAAACACCGTCTCCTCTAGTGGCATGAAAAGTGTCACTAGTGACAACCCCATCATCATCCATATCCTTAGGGATAGTGGATATATCAAATACATGAATTTGTTCCATAGTAAATCTACTATTTTCCTTTTTCCTTACATCAAAATTATCTTTGCAATCAGTCCAATAATCTTCAAGTGCTAGGATATGCATGTACTCAAGGGAAACTGTATTCTGAGCCACACCTCAACAATTAAAATTATCTCTAACATCAAAGTGTGTTTGAGTGTAATGATGGTACATTTTTTTCTATACATTCCTAGATCTATAAATGGTGGGGCAGTGGTAGTGGCCAATGACAATGGGAAAATTGATGGCTACTTTATGAGCCTTTAACGTTAAATCATTTAATTTAACAAGTTGTTTGCACATTTCCATAAGAACCCACTTGTCACTTGGATACCTAGGTAGCTTGATAGGTGCACCTAAGAAACCTCCTACTCTGAGGTATGTGAAGTCAATAAATTGGATGAAAATGCAACCATATAGTGAAACTACATCCCATGCTTGATCTGATACTCTTCTATGTTTCAAGGATATATTCAACTTAAAAATAAGTTCGTAAAAGAATCTATCATTTACTAAAATATAATGTTTGTAGTACTCTGAAAGGACCAACTAAGGGTAATACTCATAAATTGGTTCACTTTCTACTGTTCTTTTTTTCTTAGCCTTGAAAAGGCTCCACTTGAAGCTGCTACATATATAAGGTATGAATTCATCTTGAAATCAAAAGTCTTCAACACATTCCTTAACTGTTGATCCATATTATCACTTATCACTCTTGCCCATTCAATTTTGGCTAAACTTCTAGTGACATCAATAGTATTGATATAAGCATACATCTATGGGGAGAAACACTTGGCATTCTTTTCACTATTGATTATGCATAGCAATTGGATGATATCATCCACTTCTTGAACAAAATCTGACCTTCCTATCTTAGTAGGGAACCTAGAAGCCTATTTTATTCTCTTTAAGTAGTAAGTATTCATTATCTTAATGCATTATAATGACTTAGGCTCCCATTGGATTTTGGATTTCTCTATAGTTATATCAATCACTTTTGGTGATGTTAGGATTTTCAAACAATAATTGAGTTACTGAACATCCAGTCTTACAACTACATTCCCAATAGTATCTTTGATAGTCCTAGTTAGGGAGGCATAGTATTTGACACATGTCAAAACAAACTCAGGAAGTTGAGTTGAGCTTAGGAAAGTGGCAACTTATATAATTTCACTAGTAGTCATAGCATGTAGGAGTGGAGTTTTTTTATGGCCTTAGATCTCTCCAATAATTTAGTTACAGATACATGCCCCATGTCTGTATCACTTATCTCAGTTAACTTGGAGACTATGCTTGATTCAATTGGGTAACCCTTATACTCATACTTCATTTTGGATTCTTTTGGCTTGGCTTTCTTAGCTTTTTTTTTTCCATCTAATTGGTTCTAGAATATCCTCTAATGTTAACTCTGAGACCTCTTTTATTTTTGTTGCCTACACTTCTACTTCAGCTACCTCTTCCTTTGATTCTTTTGACCCTTTTGATCTAGACATTGGCTGTTTTAAAATCTAAAAACCTTGATAAGTGATTTTAAACACTTACTTACTACTCCAACTGGTTTATAAAGTTTGATAAAAGAGTTAACTCATTACTCTTGAAGTACCTCTAAACAAGTTTCAAGTTTTGAGTAATGGAAAGTCTTGAAAAACTAAGCATCTTTCTTTTAAGTAATAGGACCTCAGAACCTCAAGTAGGTCACTAGGGTTATACAGATAATTATGGGTTTTTTATGACTGATAACTTTGGGTTTTCCTAATCAAGCTACTTGGACTCAAAAACCCAAATTAGGAAAGCATGAGGAAGAAGTCCAAGTTGGTCTTAAGTAGTATGGTGTGGGTTTCTTTGAGCTCAAGACTTCAGGTTTTTGGGAGATAGTAACTGCATACGAGAAACCCAAAGTAATCAATGAGGAAAGGAAAGCCTGAGTAGATCTTAGGTAGTGTTTTGTGGGTTTATCTAGGATCAAGACTTCAGGTTTTCCAAAGGTAGTTACTCAGTGCTAAAAAGTTGAGTAAGTAGTGCTAGAGAACCCAAAATGAATAAGGATTTTGAAGGTTAGGTTTCTCAAGGGTAGCAACTCGGTCTTGAAAACTTGAAGTAATTAGGGTTGGGGAACCTGAGTGGGTAAGGAATATTAATTACCAGGGTTCTCATGAAGGGCTCGATTTCTCAAAGGTTTTTGAGTAAATTCTATAGCATGATAAATGTTTAAAAGTATGAGTGCATGATTTAAAAAACCTAATCATTAAGAAAGCAAAAGTAAAACTATAACAAAACAAAATTAATAGAGAAATAATCATGGTGGTGCAAAGAACATTTATAGAGAAAAACACCAAGAAAGAGGTAAACAATAGACATAAAAAACCACAAGGAGATTATTTACTTACCTCAAGCGCAATGGATAAAAAAGGCAATTACTCAAAAGTACTCCAGAGGCTCAAATGGTAGGGCTCGAGGTTTGCATGCATGATTACTTAGTTGGATGCCTTAGCTGACAGGTAGGAATGAGGTAAAATTTCCCAATATATATAAAAATGCCAACACATTAATGGCAAGTGTGGCAAAGCCACATAATCCTTCAACTCTTTTATCAAGTTTTACAAGTTACTTTACTTGATTTTGTATTTTGAAGTAAAGTGCTCTCACAAACCCAAGTAGGTCTTGTTCAATGAGTAGCTCAAGTTTGAGAACTCACATTTATTTTACTTGTGATTTTGTGCGATTAAAGCAATGTCAAAAACCCGATTTGCTTTAGATAATGCTTGGTGGGTTTACGGGATTACTTTACTTATTTTTGGTAATGCAATAAAGCAACTTGAGAAACCTGGTTTGAACTATAGAGAGTAATTCAAGTTTGAGGTACAAATTTACTTCTTTTTAAGTAAGGTAGTTTAAGGAACCCGATATGCATTAAGAATTATCTAAAGCATTTTAGCTTCCTTGATTTTCTGAAGGGGATGTGTAAGTAGGTTTTTAGTAATGGATTTAATTAATTACTTTTAATCCTTTGGAGTGACTAGGAGCAATTGGGGAAAACAAGAAATTAGCTATAAAAACTAATAGAACCCAAGTTATTTATTAAGGGGACTGGCTCACTAAGTAAAACTAACTCACATAAGACAAAGATGCAAAATTTTAAAAATGTACCGCAAAATTTGAAGTGTGAAATTTTGGGGACACCAGAGATGTAACTGACTAGTAAAATTGTAAATATAGTCTTTCAATTACAATCGATTGGTGGTGTTGTAGTTACAACTAGTTGGTGTCGACATAGTGCAATGGTTTGGTTTATCTATTTATGATGTCTCACTATTGGGTTGTTTTTTTTATATCATTGAGTGGTTACCTTTATCTAAATTAGAATTTGATGGTTACCCATGGCATTGTATTATTTATTTTTATATATATATATATATATATATATATATATATATATATATATATATATATATATATATATATATATATATATGGCAATGGTTTGGTTTCATCTATTTATGATGTCTCTCTATTCGGTTGCTTTTTTGATATCATTGGGTGGTTACCTTTATCAAAATTAGAATTTGATGGTTACCCATGGCATTGTATTTTATATATATATATATATATATATATATATATATATATATATATATATATATATATATATATATATGGTGTATTGGTTGGTTAACCTCAAAATTATTGTAAACGTTTGGTGAGTCGACCCATAAAATAAATTTCATTCTAATTTTTTAGGCAACCCAGACCTATGTAGTGGACCTCAAAAATATCCAAAACCAAATTTCAAAAAAATTAATATTAGTTAATTAATGAATATTCATTGCTAAAATTTACCCTGACAAGTATAGATTAGAATTATTAATATATATATAATTCAACACTACATATTAACATACCTCAGTGAGTAGTTGCATAGATGAAATAGTAGCTACAATGCCTAAGTTTGTTCTCTCCCGTATCAGTGGAGAAGTCTCCACTGTGGTTGTTATATAAAAACAAAATATGATTGTTAATTCAGAATATCTATATAAATAAATGTACATGTATGCAAAGTATAATATTAATTAAAAAGGACCTTTGTATATGTATAGGTTGGCTAAGTAACGACAACATAAGCACTAGTAGATGACCCAAAATTTGGTTGTGTAAATTTTAGTACCATCTCCCCCTACAACATAAAAATTTATAATTATATCATTGACTACATATAAATTAATTATTACACTTCGAATACAAATATATCTAAAATTTAACATGTCAAATATATAATGTACCTACACAAGTGCAGTCAAGGTCTCCACACTAAATGTATATGCCCAAAATTCATCAATCATAACCATAGTATCTCCCCCCCTCCACCTGAAGCACCATCATCCTCATCTGAAGGCAAAATTCATATGGTTCTTCAACATTTGTAATAATGTGTTCCAACATCACCAACACTAAGAAATTAGTGTCAAAAAGCTAAAAAAGGGTGTCAATAAGTGCATGCAAAATTTCAATCTTGATAACCTCCATTACAAATACGATTGTCTTGGGATAATGTTACTTTTGAATAAGGACTCGTGTAGGCATATTAGGTGCATGACATGCCCCTGATCTATCCTACACAGAGTCTTTTCCTTGGACTTAAAATTCTAAGTGATCAAAAAAATTGAATTTTTCATTGAGGATAAACTCATAATAGAGTTTCCTAAAAAATTCAAAGGAACCTCATGGATGTTATTAGATTCATAATAAAATATCATCCACCATCAATCCCAAAAATTGTACCTTATCAAAAGATGATGGAACTGGTGGATCAGGAACCATTTACATGATAATGTAAGTGGTGAATTGGTTGATGGATCAATGAATAATGTAAATTTTTTGTCTTATGATATTTTTTATCCTTCATTACATGCATTGATAATTTGTTAGCATAGCAAGCCTTGTTTCTATTTGTATAATGTGTCCATCTATGAATTTGACTAGTTATTGAGTCAACTTGGCCTAGTAATGCCTCTAAGCTATCTATAGATGAATTATGGTGGGTTTTGGTTAAACATGGGTCCATCATTATCTTAATTATCTCTTCAATTTATAATATATTTTCAATTATATGTGTGGCTAAATCCTCTTGATTACCTAGGGGGTCTTGTATAATTGTAGGAGGGATATGAGAGTTAGGATGGTTAGGAGGGTTAAGAGGGTTGGGAGGGTTATAAGGTTTAGGAGAATTTTTTCTTGCACTTCAATAGGATACACAAACATAAAAATAAATTGTTTTAACAAAAAAATGAAAATCTAAAATAATTAGTAAATTTTGTGTTAAATTTTAGGAATTTGGTTTACTAACCTATCCCTTTATCACAACATTGTCTAATTGTTGACATAAAATCAAGAAAGTGTGGTGGTCATGGTCAGTTTGTCTCCTAGAAATGGTAGGTCACAACGCAAATGTAGTATGTGTTTTACAGGATAAATAAGTAAAGAAACATGTTTAATAAATTGTGATGAATGAAGTGTTGTTTTTATTTTTTATAATAAATGCATTTATAAATGTGTACATGTTTATATGTCATAGGAACAAGTACGTTTTATGGCTCGATAATGACCAATCCTATTTAAACATAACACATATACATTATGTCAATAACATGTATGTGTTTTCACCAATTTCATGAGAATGTCCATGACATGGTCCATCAACTACTGCACTTATCTTGTACACATCAATTAGCATAATAAACAACATTCAAAATAATATTTTGTACATATATTCTTGGTTATAAAAAATGTAAATGAAATGACATCTATTTAATTATCCAAAAATATCAATAAATTAAATCTATGTTCCACTTTAAATTTAGTTCTGATACTTCTTAAATAAATCACCTACATAATTTATCTATGAATGGACACACTAAAAAGTCATAAAATAATAGTTTTAAAATAATTTTTTTCACACTAATTTGAGGTTGATAAATTAGCTACAAATACACTGTTAGTTTAATTCACAGAAAAATAATAAATTATTCTTACAATTTCAACATATTTTTAAGATAGATAAAATATGATTTTAGAATAAAATAATTTTTGTGTGAAAATATATATAAAATTCACCTATCATTTTGAAATGATTTTGATAAGCTAAAAAGTGCATTAACAAATTTCACTCATGAAACTTATTTAAAATCCAACCAACTTTTTGTAATTATTAACAATAAAATATTTATATTTCTTATCCTTTTAAAATGTGTTTCAATCCTCAAATTTGATAGATTTTATTTTTGGAAATTTAATTTACCTACAATCCAAACTAATTTTAATGACTTATAAAATCACCAAAAGTTTGCTTCTGAAAATAACTTCAAAAACCAACCCATTTTAGTTGCAATTGCTACCAAATAAAAAAATTCAAATTTTGATTTGATATTTTGAATTCATTTGAAAAATTATTTATAATTTCATATTTTTTAAAATTTCAAAAATAGGCATTTGTTTTTATTGATGTGCATTTTGACACATGCCAACATTTAGATGGGTCATTCAACTTGACTCTCTTGAAAGGAGATTTGTGATATCTCCTAAAGGTTTCTTTCTGCCTAGTCTAGGCACATTGATCTTCACTCAGTGGCTTATTGTGACCATTTCATTTCAAGGGCCTGATGGTGTGAATTATCAAAATTTGGTTTTAACAGAGTGTGAGGTGCTTGATTAATTAGATGGATAATGATCATTTATTATCTCATTCAAATGGGAGTTGTGTAAATGTGAAAAATATGTAAATGTCTATTCAATATGCCCAACAAGTTAACATTTTTAGGGTTTTGTTTTTTATGTTTGCATATGATTTTAATGTTCATTCCATTTTGCTTAGCATTCAATAGTGTGACAATAAAAATGGATGTAAAAGCTTACAATCGAGGTAAGCATGTAAATAAATTGCATTCATAAAAATCCTAATCTAACAGATTGACAAACAATGATAAAAGATAAAGGGAAATGAAGGAAAATAAAAGAATTTTCTAAGAGAAGTGAATTTGAAGCCTCTGATTGAATACAACACCCAAAAATCAATCCCTCATGTGACCAGCTAATCCAAAATCACCACGGGAACAATGCAAGTGTATGAGGAGAATAAGAGGATAGGAGTAAGAGAAATAACCAACATTCATATGCACATATCACCAATAAACCTCCACAATCTTATTTAAATCAATATTTTCATAGATAATAATGTATAATGTTGATTACAATTGATTACATCCAAAATTTGTAAGCATAACAATATGATAGCAAGCTTGAGAGAGAGATTACATTATAAAAACATTAGATTACTGAAAATGGAAAGAGTGATTGGACCAATCTCTTGTGTGAGTAGAAAAATCCAACCCTTTTGCCATAAAATCTAGTTAATTTACAGAGATGAGCCTTCCAAGGGGAGGATTTTCCCTCCAAAATTACCATCAACTACCATTAATTCACCCAGTTACCTTCATCTCCCTCTCTTTCCCTCCAAATTAACCACTTTTACTATTCATTTCCTACAAAATAAACCAAAAATGAAGTTAAAAGTTGAAATTAAAAGAATGAATAGTAAAATGCATCACAAAAACATGAACATGTTTTCAACTAGGCACAACCAGGTAAAATTTTGACCACTGCTACATCTAAGATGGAATCATCTTTTTGTAAATGCAAATGGTTCAAAAAATTGACTCTAGGATCAAAAGTTATGATAAAAAACCATCGAGGAGTCAAAATACACACAATAGACCTAATCAAGCTTCTAGGGCATGATAGGCAAGTTTTAAAAGTTGATTTTTAAAAATTATATCTCTTATTTCTAATTGGGATTTTGAATCCTGAATAAAAATGAGGAGCACTTTTTATCACCTATTAAACATAATCATAGTTTCCATTCTCAAATAGAACTGCAAGGTTTAAAATTTTGGTTTGAGGGGGGCCCAAAGACCTAATCAAGCTTAGGACCCATGATTAGCTCTTTTTTATCTCTATAGATAACTTATGAACCTAAAAAATAATGGAAGTGATTGATTGGAGGGGATCCAAACCTAATCAAGTTTTTTACCCTAGTTAATAAAGGATTTGGGGGCCTTGAGGTCCCAGACAACCTAGTTGGGACCTCAACCACAAAAAAAACTATAGGCTAACTGGGGAATGGTCCCTAACCTAATAGGGGATCCATCCTTGATTAACACTATTAATTTTATTTAAAAATATGTATGGCCTCCCTAAGACCTATGCGGGGAAAATCCTCAAACATAACTATGCTTACCCCCAAACTTCCTAGACATAATTGAAGTTTTAAACCTTGACTAAAACTATGTGCCCCTACTCAATCTAAGAAAAAAATAAAGCCCACATAGAATTAAAATGATCCCCACTAAAACCTGATAGACCTAATCAATAAAAATAACTAACTACTAAAAAAATGCTTGGAGTGGCAAACTTAGACCTGATTGACGATGACAAGTCTAATTACAACTATGAGCTAAATGAAAGATCCACTAGAACTATTTGGGATTTTAAATCCTGATTAGTTTTAAGGCCTTAACTATTGCATGGGCTTGGTGAATAGGATGGGATTATTATCAGAGACTAAGAGGCCATCAAAATTGAAATGACCCCTTGAAGTTATTATAAAGAGCTGAGAGAGCAAGGGGCAAGATTGCCAAGTGAGTATAGGTGTATTAAGACTCCAGTTCGGGGCCAGGTGTTATATATGAAACTTTATTGATCAAAATTTCTCATCACAATGGGATAGATTTTAGGATCCTAAAGGGTATGGAAACTAAGATGTGCCCCTAAAGTAGGTTAAGAGAGCTAATCAAGCTAAGCTTCAAATGCAAATTGGGAGGTTAAGACTTTGCCTTCACGCTAAGTGTTAGATATGAAGTTTTTTCACACAAACATGGTCTTACCAACAGTGATTTTTTTGGGTCCCAGTTTAATATGTAAACTAATATATACCACCAAGGCAATTTGAGGGTGTTGAGATTAACAATTCATGAGCGCAAGTGGGAATGATTACAAAAACAAAAATATGTCCCCTAATGCTTGGAATAATTAGGGAATTTTGAGCAAGCAACAACAATTTTCCTTCAATTATAAATAGGTTTTATGAGGCTAAGAAAATAAAAGTAAAACACTAAAACCTTAATTATTTGATTATGGATAAGTTTAAATTTATCTATTTCATTATGTTTAGTTTAAATGCAAAATCCATTTTCACCAAACCCAAAGGGTTTAATTTAAAATTAATATTTTTATTTCAAGGACTAATACCACATGCGTTTCTTTAAAATCTATGATCATGTCTTAGGTTTCACCTTTTTAACTAAAAATATGTATAAGATAAATTTCCTTTATCCATTTTAATTTTATTTCCTTTGGGAGTTTTGTTCAAGTGTGATTAAACTATCAAAAGATGTATTTCTTGAATAGTTATACACAAAGTAATGAAGGTTTCCTTCATATAAGAGTGTATACTAATAATTAAATCTCAATGTTCTTTACAAAACTCAAATATTAATTTTAATTAAGTTAATAGGGTCAAAAAGACTTAGGAAGGTTACTAATATAAAATAATATCTCAATAATAACAAATTTTTAAATACAAATTAAGATGGAACTTCCTCCTTATAATGTAGCAATGATCACATCTTTGAATCAAACACATTACAACTAATGGATTCAAAATCCTAGTTCAACTCTTCTTTGTCCTCTTTCTTTTCATTTTACTTACTCATTTTCTCATTTTCTTTGGTCTTTGATGTTTTTAGGTTATGGTTCCAATGTCACAAAGTAAGAAAAAGATATATACAAAATGTATATATACAAAATGTATATATATCAAATACAAGATATGTTTGTGTGTCTTTTTTATATAACTTTGACTATATATTCCTTAATTTAATATAATAGGTAATATTCATGTGTGTGTGTATACAATCATATATACATATGAATATATGTACACACACACATTGGGATAAGATTTTTCTATAAAAAGAATTAATTAAATGAAACATGGTAAAAATGGATGGGTTAGGGCACCACACCCCACCAAAAACACCCAAAAGGTTGGAAATACTACCCAATCCCACCCCCCCCCTCATATCCCTGACCTATCATTAAGGGATTGGTCGACTAAACTCAGTCAACTTGTTCTTTGAATAGGCACTAGCCAAGCCCTACAACCAACCCTTATTTTTGTATGTATATGTATATATGTGCACGTGTGCATGTGCACACACACCCCCCTCATTAAACAATCCATGAGTCCATTTATTAAATTTTTTAGAAGATTAATCATCTTGTAAATGCATTTTATTTATTTATTTACAAATAATTACATTTATTTACATGTTTATATATAAATTTTACACTTTTAATTCCAAATATATCTCATATAAGGGAAAATATGTGAATTAATTTAACACATTATCCCAATAAAAATCTTGTTTTAACGTGAGTACAAATTTAGGCTTATATCTATTAAAATATTATGAATAAAAAAAACTTAACGAATTCATAGCCAAAATTTGACAAGAAAGATTTACTATATTTATGTGGTTTATATGTCAAATGCATGTCTAACTATTGTTTTCCTCTTTACATTGTTAAACAAAGAAAACAGTGTGTAAGGGACTATAAACTTTTTTTGTAAAGACAAGACCACTCTTCCATTATGAGGCAAATATTTTACAAAAGGGGGAGATTGAAAGTTCACAAAACAAGTTCTTCATTCTTATTATTTTTCACTTTCCACTTATAAAAATGAAACAATACATTTTACACATGCCACTATGTTAACTTTCCAATTTACATTAAATAATAATCAAAATCAAAGTAGATTAATAGATTTTATCTTACACATTCATTAAAATTATGTGATAAAACAAGGCTTGAGTAGAGAATCCTACTTCCTCTCCAACACTTTTCCAAGAAAAGTTCAAGTATCTAAAACTCTAACAAGAATGATCCTCAAAAATAATCCCTCAAGCTCCTTCATCAACAATCTCCTTATAATTTATTGACAATCCAAAAACAAGCCATAGATTGACAATTAAATAAGAAAATTATCCACAAAAGCTCCACCAAAATTCATAAATGAAGTATTTTTCTTATAAAATCATTCATTTTCATTACACACCCATGTGGTTTTACATGCATAAGTAAACCTATCCTTACACAATCCTTACAAGTTTATTAAATTTTATTATATGTCCCATACTTTTCCTTACTTTCTTATTTAATTTTCTTGTATGTACCATGTGGTTTTACTTGCATAAGTAAGCTCATTTTCCTACACATACAATTAGTCTCTTATATGCCTCCTTGGACTTCTTAAAATTTGTTTATTTTTATTGCATATTTCCTTACACATTGTACCCACTTACACAATTCATCACACCTAAGTTAATATTATGCGTCCTATAGGCTACCTAACAGGCCTACTAGATAGTGTTCATTGCCTTCCTAGAAGGCCTATGCACCCACTTGTTTTTCATATTTGAATTTTATAATTTTTATTTCAAATTATATTAGCCTAAATTATTTAAAATTAATGTTGATTAAATTAATTTTATTTAAACACTCTTTTTATAAATGAACATATTTAACTATTTACATAGAGGGAATAAAATTTGAATTTCCACTTATACCAAGAATCGTCAAACATGACAAACATATCAAATTTTTAGTAGTTCAACATGAGGGGTATGAAATAGTGTACATGATTAGGTAATTAAAGAATCTAAAATATGTTAAATACAATGAATCAAATAATTTATTTATGCTCAGTTATATGCCAAGTTGTTTGTTTACTTTAATTTTCCATTTTGTATAATATTAGTTAGAAACCTACACAATTACATTTAAAAACAAAAAATCAGATTTTAACTTTTAATCAACTCATCTACTCCCACATCCTTGGATGACAGTCTCAAAACAAGTGTATCCACACAAGATAGGAGCTTTCCCATGAGTGTTCACCCTCATTCAGGAAGAAAACATATGAAAAGATATTGACTTGAGATTTGATTATAAATAATTTTTTCAACCATATAACCACATTTAATAATCAGTCAATTTGAGACCCTATATGGACAAACTAAATTAGTGGAAACTAACTAGCTAGACAACCCCATTTATTAGCTCATAAATTAGTTAACCATCATATTTGATTTGACTTTTCCTCATTAGATCTAGCCTCGTCCCATTTATTCATTTTTATGGATGACGTTTCCTCAATGATACGAACCCAATAGAGTTGACCAAATACTAAAAATAACTCAACCTAACTTATTTGCACTCAAAGAAAGTAACATTGACAAAGAGCTACATTATATAGTCCTCTTAGAATATGGCCATTATAGAGCCCTCCTTGCTACATTTTATCCCATCAAATGAACACTATGAAGCTATCAAATAATACTAGTGTGGTAGATTGCACCCTCTAGTACATAGGGTTCATAATCCTAAACATGTATCTCAACCTATTGCACAATTTATCTAAAATTCCCAACCTATTTAGCCTATTCAACTATACTATTTGTTACATTAAGCCATCATCATCCTTATTTCATTTGTCTTAGCCCAAACCTGGGATGTTGAGTGAGTAAAGTTAGCATGTTGATTTCCCTATGTACATTATCCACATCAATCCCTCATTGTGAGACAAAAAATGTATGTGTGGGCTAGGGTGATTGATAATAACATGTTTCTCTCTATAGACTAGGATACAAACAAAATTCATAACAATAGTGTCTGTGTGTACTTGGACGATACATTAATGGTGCGCAGGTTAGCTATAGATCTAGCAGAGGGAAACCCACACTTTATTTCTAGGGTATAAGGTTCCAAATCCAATGCCTAAGATATGGGGTATGGTTTTAACTAGATCGCAAAACAAACCAAATTATATAGTGATAGTCATAAAGGGGTGTATCAAGGATATAATAAGGATATTACATGCAAGGAAATTTAAAAAAGGGTAACCTAGATTGAAGATAGTTGCAACATACTAAACTAATCATAAATTAAGTGGTGCAATGGTCAACCGATATAGTAGGAATATAGGGTGGATATAAAAATTAAACAGAATATAGATGGATATGTAAGATGGAAAGAGACTTAGAGGAGATTAGTATGATATAAATGAAGGTACAAAAGAATAGTATAAAAATATCTCTTAAAAACTACTATAAGTTAATCCCACCCCATTCTTGGAACACTCCATATGACATAGAATCAAGGAGATGAATGCGTCAACAAGCCCCTACAAGAGAAATCTTCAGTAACTTGATGAAAGTAAAAATGATCAGATGTATAGAAGGACAATGTGGGGAGATGCATGTTACACCTTTAACCTATAGCGTATATTGAATTATGTGTGGTTGACTTATGGCTATCATAACATTTTATTTAGTTATATGATCTATAACTCCATATTATTAGTAGGGTTAGCCTCGGATATTTCTACAACATAATTTTAATATATATAAGAGTTAGTTTTTCATAATCTATTATCATCTTATGAATTCTATTATTATTGTAATGTTATGGAAGTTACCCTTTGAAGTAGCTTAGTTAAATGCTTTATTATTCTAATCATATTTTGATATATAGTATTATGATTCTACTTTATTGGTAGTAAATTCATTACAATTTATATTTGTCTCACTATTAGACTTGGTTTACACTATTTGAACCAACTTTATACTATCTGTATTTGTTGATTGTCTCTTGATTCCCTCAATGATTGTTGTTGTTGTTGTTGTTGTTGTTGTTGTTGTTGTTGTTGTTCACACATGATTTAAATTCTAGGTGGATTAATATGTTTCATTAGCTTGTATGTTTAATGAAATACAATTTTTCACATATGTAATATCCTTTTTAATGTTCTAATTTGAAGTGTTCAATCACACCACCTTTTTTACTGCTAGGCCCACACATTGAAGTGGACAAAATGTTGTAACCTAAAATAACCTCATCATTCTATATTATTGATGTTAATTTAGTGCACTTATTTATGTATAACTAATTTCGTTCAAATTTGGAGATATATATCCTTTTGTTGACTTTTATCTTTTTTGAAATCTTCATTTGTGCATCACCTATTTTATCCTAGATTTAACTTGTGTTTTAGATCTCCTTTAAGTAAAGTGTAGAATATTATACCCTTATTATAATTATTATTGTTATACTTTTTCTATTTACATAGTCTAACAATTAAACAACTAATTAATTCAAAATAATCACCAATCTTAATACATACCCAAAACTTTTCTTATCTATTTTTAAATACATATATTACAATGTGGTGATTTAATATACAAATTACAATAAATATAAATTAATAAAAAAACACACTATTAAAATAATTATAACCTTCTATTTCTTTATTTATTAGGATTTTTTTTTTTTAAATATACATATATTTTAACAGATTAAAACATAACAAATACTCGAAAAAAGATAAATAATATAAAAACACATCTCAAACAGAAATCAAAAGATAAACAGTAGAAATGTGTCATTTTTATATTTTAATACCACCATATCAACTAATTAAAATGTTGACAAGTCTTGACATCCTTTAAAAAATTCTTTCATTCATTCATGATAGGGACACAAATGGCTTTGCTTTTGTCCTTAGTTTTATCTAATAAAAGAACAAGCTGGCAAATGTTATTAAAAAGCATTGCATGAAAGTTGTGTTTGATTTTATTTTATTTTGCATCGGCCTGCACAGACGGCAAACAGCGCCAACAAGAATAATACCATTTATGTCGTTCTGTATTCATCTTTATTGTACAATTTCAAATCCCAATAATTTGTCACAATAATGTCTACTACATTTGCAAAGGGAATAATTGTGGAGATTCATGGAGTCAGTGCAAAGAATAATACTTGCATTAATTCTGCAGAACGCAGGCTTATTCACCTTATCATTGTCCCGGCCTCTCTTATCCCCATCTTCACTGCCTGACTCCAATATTTCTCCAACGAATTCAGGAATATTGATAAACCCATCATCATTAGAGGATACAGAGATAAAATTGTCTTTGAACCAGGTGATAATGCTGGTGGTGGTTGTGATGTTGTGCACTGTTGCAGCCGTGTCTGCAATATGTTTCAAGACACCCAGGGTGGAGAAGAGCATGGAGGATGTGCATAGCAATGGATCTGCTACTGGGCATTCTATTTCTATTTCTGCGTTGGAAGGGGTTATAGCAGGATTGAGCAGAGAAGGGCGGGCGGAGTTCCTTAGAAGGTTTCATAGAGCAATCCAAGATAGAAGGCGGTAACATGTCAAAATAAATCGCTATGTTCTGTTGGTTTTTGTTCAACACAGGATAGGATAGTATTAGAGGGAAGGGGGATGAACACATCGACTTGGGACTTCACCCAAAGTTTGTTTTCTTATTGCTGAAGTTTTTAGTGGTTGTTTTACAAAACTCCTTTGGAGAACTTCACCCACTCTCCTTTTTTAAGGTTTTTTTCAAAGAGTGTGTTTTATGTGCGTAGTATTTTGGTTGGAGAATTATAGTCTGGTTCTTTTTAAGAAAATTTGAGATGGTTGAATGGTAGGTATAGTGTATTTAATTTTTTTATTTTGTAATATTTTGATGTTACTTTTAAATTAACATAAATTCTTTTTAAGAAAAAATTGAGATGGTTGAATGGTAGGTATAGTGTATTTAATTTTCTTATTTTGTAATATTTTGATGTTATTTTTAAATTAACATAATTTTTTGAGAATGAATATTAATCGATTTTTTTTAATTATAATTATCTATATATTATTAATATATAGATATATTAGAAAAACAAAAGTTACAAATAAATGATACAATTTTTTTCCATATTAATAGGAAAAAATGGCATGAAATTATAGGACAAGTAAATCAAAGGGAGTTAAACATTTAAATTTCTACACCTAAATTTAATTCATTCCTCTTATTGCAATTTTTGTACTCTTTATATATGTAAAGATAAAGTTGAAGTTCTTCTTTATTATAAGAATATAGTTTTTTATTGTTTTGGAAAGGTGTAAAAGTTAAAAGTTCCAAAGTTTTATTGTTAGTTTTAAAAAAATTAACATATAAAATATTATTTTTATCATATAAATTCTTTTCATAAGAGTTGATTCGATATTAAAACTAAACTTTTGGTGAGGTTTACCAATGTACACTGTAATTAAAATTTCATCATTAATCTCAATTTTTTTAATATATAAAATGTTATTTTTATTGTATAAATTCTTCTCAAAAGCGTTGGTTGTCTTTAAACTGAACTTTTAGTGAGCCTCACCAATCTACATAGCAATTCCGTACTTCGTATAGTTAGTTTTCTTCTGCATAATAACGAGCTGAAACATAAATTATAAAATAAGCTGTATAAATACCATGTTTTAGTGGAGAATGTCTCAAGATAGTTAGAATGGCTTATTTGATATTTACTTTTATACTTTTATAATAAATCATATGTATTTATCCACCATATTCATTGCTTGAAGTGCTCTAGTTGGTCTTCGGTACTTTAGTCTCTGGAGCACCTTTTTAAAGATAATAAGAGCTTCTATGTTTACCATCCTAACTAGATCATTGTATACTTGGCATGGTTGGTTTTCTTTTATGAAACTTATATTGTAAAATAATTTGTGTATAAATACTATGTTTTAGTGGAGAATGTCTCAAGATAATTAGAATGACCTATTTGGTATTTACTTGTATATTAAATCATATGTATATATCCACCATATTTATTGTTTGAAGTGTTTTCATTTGTCTTTGATACAATAGTCTCTAGAGAACCTTTTTAAAATAATAAGACCTTATATGTTTACCATCATAACTAGATATAGCATATACATGCACGTGTGCGCACGTGTGCATGTGTGTGCACATGTGCACGCGTGTGCATGTGTGTGCACATGTGCACGCGTGTGCACATGTGCATACACACACAATATTCATTAATGCCATCGATGCCTTACAATCCCACTTACCACAAGGTAATGGATATTTCATTGGTCTGACTCATCATATCAATGAAACATGTTTGTGTCTTGGTCATGTTAGTACCCTACCTCTAATGTTAGATAACAAGTGGAAATCAATTTGAAATTTAATGTAATATCTTGCCCATTATCATGTCAATGGTTTATTCCATTTCCATTTCCCCTATTTTTGTTACAAGGTGTGGTTAATTAGGATTATTTGTCTAAATATCAATAGGAGCATTGGGAAACTCTATAAAGGGGGTCCTAGTGGTAGCATTGTTAGGATTTGTTCACATCTTCTAGTTGTTTATTTTCTCTAGCAACCCTTGCATTTTGGTTGTCTTGTTTTCATTTAAATAAATATGCTACAATCCTCTCTTCTCTAGACAAGTATGCTACAAAAAGTCAATGCTAATATTTTAATACAAATTTTAAATGATTATCTTTGTTATTGTTATATAGAAGGTTATTTTGGCTTGTGTTACAAAACCCTAGTTGCGACTAAAACATGCTACTTATTTTACCCTAATTTGGATTAATGTAATCATGACTAACTTTAATAGGATTGAATAATGTATAATAATTCAAATTAATAGATATGACATTCAAGCATATATTTGAATATAAAATACTTGAGCTGATTCAAATGATTTGATAAGTGGCATATTCTATATATATTAACTACAACTAAAGGATGAGTACTTAAGTGACCATCTAATTGTATTCTAGAAATGGAAATTGTAATAAATTAATCATGTGGTTCATTTGGTTTTGAAACTAATTATGTTTTTATGTCAAGCCAGTTCTATCAGATTGGGTCAACATTGTTAGTCGATACTAACATATGATGGTTAGTAATTACCTATGAGGAATTAAGGAATTATGAACATACACTCACTTGTTCTTATCTCTATTTTTTTGAGTTTTACGATTTTAAACTCTAATGATGCATGTATTAGTATCTTTTACCTTAAAACCATGTGTGTGCTTGTGAGGGTTACATACCTCCAAAAACTAGTAAATTATAATGGCATTACTTGGCCCCAATCACCTCCATATGATGATTGACCACTACCTACATATCAAGTAATTTGAAGAGGGAAATCAAGTCATGTAATAGTTATCCCACCTAGTTTGATTTTGAAATTGTGTTCCTTCATTATATGTATATAGCTAGTGATTTAACCTTGATACTTGATAATGTTCACTTTGACTTGGCTTTACTATGCTTCAAACTTGATTTATGGTTGCTCCATATGATATATTTTTAACTTGGAAAGAATAGGAAAAAAATTATTAATGTGTAATAGTGTGTAGATGCATTTTAGTTAAGTGCCAAGTCCCTTTTCAATGAGACCTTGATTTTTTTATATGTGAGTCTAATTAGGTATTTTCTTATACCACTAGTAAATTATAAAAATGGGTTGACCCTAAGGAAAAGTTTGATTTTGAAAAGTAGTCATTATTAGGAGAGGTTTGCTACCATCCAAATCAGGTATATCGATTGGTGATACTAATTGAATCTGGTAGAACCAACATGTGTATAGGAAGACTAAGTTGAAGGTTTGTAGATGCCTTTGTGGATATTTAACAGGATTAAAATACATAATGATTTTTTTTTAATTGTATAAAAGTAGAATGGAAGGGTTAACTCATAAGATAACATTGAAGTGTAAGAGAATGGCATATTAGTACTTTTTTGTGCACTCAATTCATGTGTGGTACATATGTGTCAAGCTTGTCATTGTAAAGTGTAACAGCCCCATTGGATTTTACCATAATATTGCAATATTTTTTTTAAATTAAATAAACATATTCAACATATAGATTTCACCATGAAAAATCCTAACTAGTGATCTTTAACTAACTATATTAATTTATTTAACCAACCAGGTTTTAGCTAATCCATTTAACTAAGGATCACTATGAACAAAATTCAAATTCATGAACAATACTGAATAACTATAATTACTACATCACATCATAAATGAAATAGTATAATTTTAGTCATAGCTGATACATCATTATAGCCTCTGTTGTATAAGCATAATGAATAAAAGATACAGTTTCAGCAATACATAATAATATCTCAAATGATAAAACATGATAAAAATCATCTCTAAGTAGAGTCTCCATGACTCAAGTATCAATATGTAATATCAAGTGTAGTCTCATGTATAGTACTCCAACTAGGAGGGAAAGCATCATCTAAACCCTTTTCCACACTAACTGTATACACATAATATTTTCAAACTTTATCAATTACTAATGCTTTCTATCTTGCAAGAACACATCAAGTCTTAATCTCTCTTAGTGCATGCCTTAAGGGGTGCATTGGGAAAGGGGTGAGCAAACCAGTCATGACCTTTCTTCAAATCCACCAATGCATGCAAATTTTAAATGCATAGAGACTGATCTTTCTACAATGCCACACAGGGAGGGGAAGAAATTTTAGACTCATAGTTATAAATATCTTACACTCAATTTGGATTAACAACTCCCAGTTGGGATTGACCCACTCCACTTCCCTGAGTTCTATGATCCACCTCCCAAGTCATCGCTCACTTAACTTATGTTTTGGTGATGCAAAAAGAGAGTTTACTGCCATGTAGTGATAGTCATAAACCATTAACTAAGGTATTTTTACCACATCAACCACTTAAAGGGTTAGTTAAACACCTTGAATGAAAAAAAAACTATAAGTGTAAGAGTAAATCGATGCATGGGAGGAGGCTTGAGAGCAGAAAGGGGAAAGAAAAAGTTTATAAAGAGGAGATCAACACAAAAAGAGGGGAGGGACATAGAAGGAGAGGAGATCGACATAGAGTAGAGAAGAGTGAAGGTTTTCAGCTATAAAAAAGAGGTCAACGCTTAAAGAGAAGGGAAAATAGTGATGCCTAGAAGAAAGAAAGGGGCAATGGATTGACGTTGAGAGAGCAGTGAAGGATAATTCTTAAAAAAGAGGAGAAGATCAGTGCTTTGAAAAGGAAGAGAAGCTTCAATGATTTCAACTATGAGGAGGCATCTGAAATTTAGTAAGGTTACTCCCATCCATTTTACGCATATATTTCCATGTCTGGACAGTTTTAAAATTGAATTGAAATTGATTTAAATTGTAAGGTAAATATAATATTTTATTAAATTGTAAGGTAATAAAATTTTTGTTTTATTTAAATTGTAAACTAATTATTTTATTGTATTTAAATTGGAAATATATAATTTATTTGGAAAGAAATATTATTAAAATTATAAAATAAATAATTTATTTGGAAAGAAATATTATTAAAATTATAAAATAAATAATTTATTTTATTTTATTCAAAAGGTAATAATTTGTATTATTTAAAATTGTAAGATAGATATATTATTTTATTTAAAATTGTAAAACAAATAATTTATTTTATTTAAATCTGAGGTAAATAATTGGTATTATTTAATTTGTAAGATGAATACAATATTCTATTTGAATCGTAAGGAAAATATAATGTAATTATTTTTGGAAGACTAAAATAGAATTATTTTTACATTATGTATCTATTCCCGTAGAATATAACATTAAATAAATGAGTTTTGTTTTCTATGTACTTAGTTATAAATTTAAAAAGTAGATTTGATCTAGTTTGTAAAGTTACATGTGTAAACCTTGATTGAGAGAATATCAATTTAGATACTTGAAATTTCCATAAAGCAACCTAAGTTGTCATAAACAATGTTTGAATGGGCCCTTGATTGTTGTTGAGCTTTGATGATGAATTTGATTATCATTAAGATTAGTATGAAAATAAATATCATTCATTCTAGGGTTAAACCCTCCTTTTAAATGTATAAAGGATTTATTTAAATTCAAGTTTAATAAACTCTTTGTGTAGAAATTATTATTTTAGAAAAATTTATCTAAATAGACTAAAGATATAATTGTCTAGAATAAACATGGTTGAAAATCGATGACTAAACTAGGAGATTATGTTTCTACTTTCCTATTAAATAATATGATTTTGAAAAATAATGCATTAATTTATTTCAAGTATTCTTTACTTTTTAAATCTCAAACTTAGATCAAAATTTTAAGGTTAAACAAAAATATGTAGTGTTTGGTACAAGCGATGCCTCTAGCTCATGTTTATGGGTAATACCATTGTAAATGAGCTACTTCATCCATATCCTAACATAGCTACAATAATGATGTCTGGGCATCTTCCCTATAAACTGTCGAGGAGAAATAAGGATCATGTCATGTCATTAAGACCAAGGGGTGGGATAATCCCTCTTGGTCAACAACATTAATTAAGATAATAAAATGAATTCGACTACCTTAGATGATTCTAACTTATGAAATAATGAATCATAATGGAAAAATTAAATTTATTACTCAAAACTCAGTACCATCAAAAAGGAGCAATGAAAATCAGAAGTGAGAATATTAAACTAGTTATTACCAAGAAACCACCAACCATATGGCTCTCAGATAACTAAACTTTGGTAAAAAAATTTGTATGGATTAGGATGATTAAATAAAGGATCAAAAATATTGTTGATGTAAATAAAAAAGTATAAAGGGATGTAGCTTGTAAATGTTTATTTCTATTTTTTGTTAAGATTTAGGGCTAGTTTAATTAAATAAGTATCCAGTCACTTTAACTGATACTTTTACATGCCCATTTGGGTAGTAATCATAGAGGGATTATCTGAGGAATTGGGCCCTAGAAATCACTGCATACCCATATTCATAGTTCACATAAAACTTAGAATAGAAAATAAAATTACATGCATACTACACCTTGATCCTGTTCGGAAGCAGGTATGTAGACAGTCTACGAAGTGAAGGATGATTCCAGTACGTAGGTGAATAGCATGGGGTTTTGGGGTTGTACGCTAAATAATATTAAAGTTAAATAAAAAGGCAAGACCATTGTAATAAGACCTTAGTTTAGGTAAACAAAGCAAAGATAAAAATTATATGATATACTCAAAAGGATCCCAATTGGATCGTCACAGTTCCCAAGGCTTTAGGCCAAATTCTAAAGTAAAATGTGAATTTTTTATATATGTTTTATACATACTAATATCATGATGACCTCAATGATTATCTAGTAGATATGAGTGGTGAATAGTGAGTGACTCAGGATCCAGTTCATCCCAATGAGTCAAGTCTCTGGCTAGAGCATAAACTACTCATGTGTTCATGCTTAACCCATTTAATTAGATGCTTGCCCATTTTTAAAATAAATTCTTAACCCATAAATTTAGATGCTTTCCCATTTGACAAAGGAATGTCTAATCCATATGGTTAGATCCTTGTTTGTTTAACAAAATATATCTGATAGAATAAAGTATACCTGAACTATATTCACAAACAAACATTAATTAAACAAAAAAAATCTATGTTTTAGGATAAGATCTGTGGTCTCTACAAGACCATTGGTGATTCACAATATTTGTGTCCCTGATTTCCACTTATTATCAATCTAACCATCTCCTAAAACCATTCCCCTAAGCTTTGCCTCCCATTTTACACACTCCTTTAGTATTTTACCACCTTCATTATCCCTTTCCTTAACCTAACCCCCCTTTTGACAATTTACATTACTATGTCAGATGTGTCAACCTTGTATTCTTATTGACAAAACTTATTAAGGGTCTAGGTTATCCCCTGGCTAACCTAGTCTGTAACCTAGTTAGTTTTTGTCAATTACAATATTAGGTCGCTCGAGTTGACCTTGTCAAATAAAACTTTCAAAAGGATTTAGGGTTAGATCTACCTATATAAACAAATCCATTTCTCTATTCTTAAAAATTATACAAGATTTATTATTCATTTTTTATTCTTTACAATATGTTCTTCCACCATTCCACTTGAGGAGTCTTAGCTTAGGGTTTCTACTTGAAGAATCTAGTCTTGTGGAGAAGTTTTGGATGATTTGTATTTTCTTAGTGATCCTTAAAAACCACAACAACCTCTTAAAAATCATCTTTGGCCAAGAAATAGATTGAGTATCGATAGGTTCATATTCTAGGTAAGTATCTCTAACTTTTCTCCTCTCTTTTAGTAGATAGAAGTATCATAATTAATGGATTTTGAATAATATTCTAGCTCTTTATGCATTAGGGTTTTACCTATATTTAGCTTAATTAGGATTATCTTATGCATGTTTAATTTTAATGTTTATCACCCCTACTTTGTGCCATAAGCTTCAATGAGCACTAGATAAGACTTTTTCTTTACTTGTTATTAGTTTAGTGAATATGAAAACATAGGACCTAGTTAGGGTTACTACATAGTATTATTTTACTAGAGGCTTTGAAACCCTCCCTAGTGATATTATTTTAGTAAGAGATCCATTAATTAGGTCCAATGGATCCATATTGGTCATAAACCTAGTTATCTAATGCATCCCTAATTGGAAGTGTAAGTAGGATCTATCTTCTTTGAGCTAGGATTGATTTATAGATCTGATACATTTTTCATTGCATATATCCTGGTGAACCTGACATGAATATAACCCTTGCAAGTTTTCTTTCATGCCTTTCATTTTTATCATTTTATTATTTTTATACATTTGTTATACTAAGTCAACCAGGCTAGTATAGGTATAACTTCTATGCACATGTTTAACACATAGTCACATCAAAATGACTCTATTATTTCTATGTAGGTCTTCATCAGATACAAGTTACTAGATTGAATAGGTCAACACAATACTCTTATTTAGTCTCAAAATAATAGACTATGTCAAACAAGTTGACTTAGTCTTATAGTCAGCATCCAGATAATAAACTAAGTCAACTAGGTCAACTCAATCATCTTAACAAGCTTCAAAAAATAGGGTTTCATAGAACTCGGTTGACCCAATCGACTTAGTTGGAAGAACTTGCAATCAAAATTTAAGGCACTTCAACAAAAAAAATCAATCTTTAGTATCTTTCAACCCAGCAAGGTTCCATTTTTTTCTTTTTTTCAATTTAGTACTTCATTACAGTTCTATATTTTACAAGTTTACAGTCTTCAAAATTACAATCTTACAATAAACTAAGTCGACCTGATCGACTTAGTTCTTAAGGACTCTTTCTTCTATAATATAGTAGCAACCCTATCAACTCTATTCTATAATGTTTGCATATAGTGTCATCTAAATCAACTTTATACCATTCTTAATTTGGGAATTAGTAATTATATGTTAGTAATTAATTCACGCTTTCATTCTCAATAGTTTGCATGCTTAGAGTAGCTGGCATAGTCTAACTAGGTGGTTTTTTCAGTATACCATTTAGTTGTAATATTTTTCTCTTTTTTCACACACTTCCAAATCACATAATTTCAAAACACATTTAAACATTTGTCTTCTCAAGGCCTACATACTTAGATTTCATCACCAAGGGGGAAGTTGACTTGATTTTCTAGCCAAGTATAAATATGTGGTTAATGTTATATATTGGCAAAGCACCAAACACCCTTATCACTACAAGATTGTGAAGTGAGGGGGTAGGCCCCAATACCAATTCATTACCATTCTAACACAAATTCTTTTTATCTTAAACATCCTAAAAGCATCCATAGATTGATTTCTAGTTTCTTATTTTTAGATAACTTCCCTATCACACTTCATAATAATCTAACAACACTCAGGATGACCACTTAGTTAACATTTAATTTTTAGTTGGATACTTGCTCTCTCATCATTTTATGTTGTATTTTAAAAACTTGCATTGGCTAGCCTTGGTGCAAGGTTTTGTGTGCTAATTGGATCATTCTCATTAATCCAATTGTTTGTATGATTATTTTTACTTCTTGCTTCAATTACATTGCAAAAATTTTCCCTATTTTCAGCACACTATCATTATGTTCAACATAGTCCCTTACAGACTATATTTTTCCTTGACTATAATACTACATCAACTTGGTCAACCTGATACTCCTTTCTTCTAATTAGGTTACAATACTCAATCAATCTAGTCAACTCTATATCTTTATCAGACTATGTTTTTCCCTGTTTACAATACTCAATCAACCTGGTCAACTTGTACTCTTTTGATTTTTGTCTAATAGTACTAAGTCAACCTGGTTGACTCTATACTTTTTTTTATAAACTTAGTTCTTTGTCTATGCAACTTAGTTATTTGTCTTTGTTTCTCACTCCTTAGCATTCTATTCATTTTTTCAAAACATCATAAAGTCCCCTATTAGAATCTTCTTGGACAACTTAAATCCATTTAGACACTATATGGGTTATTCATTTCTCCCTTATTTACCTCCAAAGATAAACCTCACTCTTGGAGCACCTCTTCCCCTTCTTTGTCTATGGATTGTAACATGGTTCAAATCACACCACAAGACAAAGTAGGTGGATCTGATCCTTTTTTGACCTATAAAGACAGTTCTCATCTTCAATATTTTCAACATAATATGGGAGCCATTGATACAAGTCTATCCAACAATCCCACTAGTAATCCACCTTTTAATAACTCTCCCCCTAATACCAATTTGGGGAGTTCTCCTACAAACACCAACCCACTAGTTGATATGACTCAACTTATTACACAAGTCATACAACAAATGAACATAATGCAAACTTATAATACTTCTCAAATCATGAAATTACAATGACATTTGATCAGTATGGCTAATCAAACTCTAATTTTTTTAATCCTCGAGCCAATCAAAATTTTATTCTTCCACCTCTTAGAGATGCCTCGATAAATGTTATTCTTCAACCTATTATGAATAAAAAATGCTTCAAAATATCCAAAATGAGCCTTTATCTCCTTTTATTGTGTCCATTGATATCAGTAACATATATCTAACTATCAATTATGATGGGACTAAAGACCTTGCATCTTTTCTCAAAGACTTTGGCAATCTTTATAAAGAGTGGATCCAAACTAATGCTTTCACCACAATTAAACTTCTAGTTAAAACCTTCACTGAATATGTATTGGAATGGTATAACCAACTTCCCCAACATTCCATTTGGTAGCTTAAGGATTTATTTAATCCTCTAGTTAAATATTTTCAACATAATGATCTTTTCAAAAATTGTCTTAGCCATTTCATCAATGCTAAGCAATCTCCCACTGAATCAGCTCATGATTTTATCAAATGATGGAAATCTCTAGCTCATAAGGCCAACCATAACATGACTAATAACAATTTGTTTAAACTCTTTATAACTAATGTAACTCCTTTACTTTAATATAAGGTTCAAACTTTTACTCCTCAAACACTTAACAAAGCTCTTGACCAATCCAAATGTTAAGACTTCCTCATGAAAAAATTCAAACCTAATACTAAATTCTTTAAAGGATATTTTCAAACTTATACCAATGCCATCATTGGAAATACTCCTCAAAGAAAATTAGGAGTTGTCAAAGATGACAATCTTCCATCTTTTCACATACCACTAATTGTACAACAAATGAAATAATTCTTACCACCCTCTAAGCCCTTTAATTATCTTAATAATCATCCTAAATGGTATGATCCTAATCAATTTTGTTGGTTCCATGCTGACATTGGGCATTCCCATGAAACTTTTTGAGGTCTCACTAAATTTTCTTTCTCCTACATGATTGGTGATTCCTTCAATTATGAATCCATAATCCACCTCTGTCATCAAGAGTACAACACTATTTCTCAAAAATGACAAGCCTCCAAAGCTTCTTCTTCTAATAACCAAAAATATTTTCCCACATCTAATAATTAACAACATATCAAGGATGTTTATGCTATTGATGTTGACTATGACTAATATTATAACAATTTTCAATATGTTAATGCAATTAAGGTCAATTATCATCACAAACTAACTCACAAAGATCCTATCAAAAAACCTAAGAAACCCTCTTTGGAGGAACAACTTCTCAAACATACTACAACCACTCAATTAGCTTCAGAAGCTCATAAGGAACCACCTTATTTTTTTAAACCCCCAACAAATTCCATTCCTTTAAAATATACCTTATCTTCTAAACTTCACACTGGTTCTTATTCTAAATCCCATTATAACTTTCTCAAAGAACTTAACTCCATGCCTTGCAAGATTCCACTTATGGAGTTAGTCTGTACTTCCCCTTATCATGACAAGTTCCTTATGTAACAATTACTATAAATTGAATATCTATCCTCTATAGATGATGAACCACCCTCTACCAAGCCTCAACCTACCAATGTGGATACCATTGAATTTATGTGTCCTTCCAAACCATCTATTGAATTTATTGAAAAGGACATGATTAATTATGAGATCTTTTTTTGCTTTGATGATCCACCACTATTCATTAAAATAGCCATTAATATTACCCTTATTCATAAATTTTTAGTTGACGAAGGGTCTGATATTAATGTGACATCTTTGTTGCTCATCCAACAACTTGGATATAATAAGGATCATCTTAAGCAAACATACCTACCCTATCATGAATTTGATAAAACTAATCAAAATCCACTTGGTTGTATTTGGCTTCCCCTAACAATCAAACCTAAGACCATTCAAACTAAACTTATGGTCCTTGATTTGCCTCTATCTTATAACTTACTCCTTCATAATCATTGGACTCATAGAATGAGGGCCATCACCTCTTTCGATAGATAATGCATCAAAATACTACATAACAGAAAATGATATAAGCATGAGGTTGATCCCAACCCCTAGATTAATCAACTTCATAATTTAAAATCTCAGTATCACACTCCTACCATGCCTACTATCAATAGTGTTCCCTTACCTGAATTCATCAACATCAATCTAGACTTATAGGTCACTCTCACTGATTTGGATGATAATGAACCTAATGACTTATAAGATATTTGTAACACCACTAATCTACCTCCTTACATATCAAAGGGGATTCCTACTTCTTTATTACCTCATGATCATACTATTCCTGTCATTAATGAGATCACTAATTTTACCCCTCCATGTAATGTTCAAGAACCTTCTTACCTAGAAGATGCCTTCACACGTGTAATGATTAAGGAGTGGCCAAATTATTCCAAGATCCTCTAATCATGTCTCCATAAGATTTTAGTGACCTTGGAATTTCACCTTTTGAAACTCCCCCTAAATCTCAAGCATGTACCATTTATCCAACCTATGATGATAACTACATCATATCCCAAGCTCAATCTCAAGACTTGGATGTACAACATTATAAAAAAATTTAGCTCAAATACATGATTTCAACTGGGACATTCACACTATTTCTATAGATTTTGAATTAACTTCTGAAGGTCATGTACCTCCTTTTAATTCTCCACTTCTTGATACTCCTTGGGTGGTAGAACAAATCCTACCTTTTAAACCTCCATAGATTCTTGCATCTTCTCTACCACCTATATATCCCATTATTACATATGATTATTTCCCTATCAAAGAAACTAATGACATACCAATCTCATTTGATTAATATACTCCTCTTAATCCCAAGATTACATTAGATGCCAAGGCCACTGATATCTATCAGATACATTCTAAATATGATAGCCATGGTAATCAAATTATCTATCTTGAAGTAGACATTGAGTATTATGGTCTTCTTCCCACTTGACCTATAGATGAAGGTATTATTATATTACTTCATGCTCGAGAACCTCAACTTCTTCAGCAACATCACAAACTTGGGGATTTCAAAAATAAATCCCCTTGTTTCAAAAACTTCATCACTAGCATCAACCCTAAAGCTAATCCAATTTATTCTTTACCAAATGCACCATATCAATTCCAAGATGGAAATGCTATGCTTATCGAATAAAATACTCATAATGAATATGGTAATTCATCATGTCGTCGACCTAATATAGTTTCTCATGAACTCACACCCACTAACATGATAACTTCAGTTTGTTTTTTGATAAATATCATGAGATCTTCACTTGGTCCTATGAGTACATGCCTGGTATTGACCCTAACATTGTGGTACATAATATCATCACTTATCTCAATGCTAAACTTGTGTGCCAAAATCAATAGAAATTCCCACCTTATGTCACAAAGAAATTATCAATTTTTTTGATGTTAAGTTTATCAAACTATTGGACTATTATGAATGGGTTTCTAACATAGTCCTTATTCAAAAAAAGGTCACTATGGTCATTCATATTTGCATTGATTTTTGTAATCTTAATCTTGCTTATCCCAAAGATAATTTTCCTCTACCTTCAATAGATACCATCATCGATTTCATAGCTAGCTATAAAATGTTGTCTCTTATGGATGGCTTATTAGGCTATAACCAAATTGACATTACCCCTGAAGACCAACATAAGACAACTTTCACCACAGAATGGGACACCTATTTTTATGTTAAAATTCCCTTCGACCTCAAAAATACCATAACTACTTATCAACGAGCAATGACCCATATATTTCATGATCTTATTTATAAAATTATAGAAACCTATGTAGATGACCTCATTTATAAGTTTAAATGTCGCAAGACTCATATTTTTGATCTTTCCATCATCTTCGACCACTTTCTTAAATATAAATTTAGACTAAATCCTTATAAATGTGTTTTCAATGTCACATATAGTAAACTGTTAGGATTTTTAGTTTCTCTTTATGGCATCGATGTTGACCCTGCCAAGATTAATGTTACCATTAACATGCCCATCCCTCAGTCTATTCCATACATTATCATTTATCTTGGTAAACTTGGGGCTATTACACAATTTGTCCTTGAAATGGCTTATCGTATCCACTCCATAAATTATCTTCTTAATAAAGGTAATGTTATATAATGGATAGATCCCTATCAAAAATCATTTTATAATATGAAATAATCATTGCTTTACCTACCTACACTTCATCCCCCTTAAAATGATTAACCTTTAATCTTATATAATTCTTCCACACCCATATCAATTGGGGAAATGCTTACCCAACAAGATGACACTGGAAGAGAGTATGTCATCTACTATATCAGTTGATGCCTCATTTATTATAAAAAACATTATAAAAAATTTGAACGTGATTTCCTCACCATATATTTTATATAAAAAAGCTTTGGCATTACATGCTTTATCAAACCACTTATGTTATCATCCATTCTGATCCCCTTCATCACTTCTTCTCAAAATCCTTTCTTCCTGGAGATATAATTGGCAAGTGGATGGTCCTTCTCATGAAATTTAATCTCTAAATTATTCCTCAAAAATCTATCAAAGGATAAATCATCACTGATCAACTTGTTTCACTCTTGTGCCCACTACTGACCACCTTTAAGATAGTTTTCCTGATGATAATATTCTCTATATTGAAGGTCTCAACCAGGACATATCTCTTAAAGTTTACTTCCATAGTTTCACTACTGATCTTGAATCAAGTAGTCTCAATGAATCCATTATCCTCCTTGATACTACTAAACCAAAAGTAGTTATCAAATAACTTCCTAAAATTAATGTTGATTTACATGAGGATACTTGGACCCTTAACTTTGATGGTGCTAAATGCCTTCAATGAGCTGGGGCAGGTTGTATTCTTATGATCCCTCTTGGAAAAATTATCCCTTTCACTTTTTTCTTAATATTTGACATCACTAATAACATGGTAGAGTACAAAGCTTTAATCTTAGGCATGAGAGCTACCCTTGATTTAGATATCCAATACATGCATGCTTTAGGTGATTCCCAACTCATTTACTACCAAGTCAATGGTAATTACCAATGAAAAAGTGAGAATCTCATTTATTATCATCAAATTATAGCTACTCTTTCCAAATATTTCATTTATTTTATGATTGAGCCTATCCCTCAAGATCAAATTTCTATTATTGATTCCCTCACTTCTTCAGCATCTCTTTTTCATTTACACCAAGTTCTTATTGATCCCACTTTTCTTATCTAAATAATGAAATTTCCATCTTATACACAACCACATGATTCACTTATTTATCACATTGAGTCCATCACCATTTGATAAAGCCCATGGTATAAATACATCATTCAATTTATAGAACACCAAACTTATCCTCCCAACCTAGATTCTTGTGTAAAGACTCGCATTCACAAACAAGATTTTAAGTATGTATTTCATATAACATCCTATATTATCGTAATGATAAAGGTACCTTGATCCATTCTATTATGAAATATGAGGTTCCTCCTCTTCTTGAACAAGCACATGGGGGCATTTGTGGTGGCCACAGTAATGGACATGCTATAGCCTGAAAATGCCTATGTATGGGATACTTTTGGCCCACTCTTAAAAAAGATGCCATCAAATTTACTAAAAAGTGTACTTCATGATAGCTTCATGATGATTTAATTCATTCACCTCCAGCTAAACTTCAAACTATAGAATATCCCTAGCCATTCTCTATGTGGGGATTAGATCTCATAGGCAAATTACCTTGATCTCAAGATGGGCATATCTTTATAATCATAGCCACATAATATTTTACCAAATGGGTTGAGGATATGCCTCTTGTTAATGTCACCGGTCCCACCATCTCCATATTAATCCTTAACCAAATCATTTGTTGATTTGGTGTCCCTTATACTATCATTTTAGATCATGGTGGTAATTTCAAAAATAAATATGTCAAATAGCTTTGTGTTAAATTTAAAATCAATCACAAATTCTCCACACCCTATCATCCACAATGTAATGGACAATTTGAGGCCACCAATAAAATTCTCCAAAATACAATTCATGAAACCCACATGAATTGACACCTTCATCTCTATCATGATCTTTGGGCGTATTGCACTAGCATACATACTGCCACTAGGGAAACACCATTATCTCTAGTTTACTATTCTGAATCAATCCTTCTATTAAAATTTGAGATTCCCTCTCTATGTATATCTTTTTATGGTATCATACTCAATGAAGAATTATGTGAATCTCAGCTTCGTGCTCTAGATCTCCTTGATGAACACCATCTTTCTACTTTGGAACATAATCACCAATACAAGGCCCATATCACCAAACAACATAACAAACAAGTTAAAGATCACATATTTAATGCTGATGATCTTGTCCTTAAATTAGACTACACTTATGACAAATAAGGTAAATATTCCCAAAAATGGTGGGACCCTTATTTAGTCAAAGATATTCTTGGTCCAAGTACCTATCACCTTCAAACCAATGAATTCCATATTTTCAAAGAGCCCACCAACATGCAATTCCTCAAGAAGTATCTTTCCTAAATCCTTCCCTTAATTTTCATGTTTTCTATATGTTATCTATCTAACACTTTTTGCATAATTCTTACACTAGTCTCACCAACTACAATAATTCCCTATTTTCACAAACCTTAGTCCTTCCTTTTGGTCTTTTGGTTTCCCTTTCTCTCATGAGTTGCATTGTAAAACCACAAATAAGACATGATCTTCCTCATGATGTACTTTTATCCTCTTTATTTTCTCACTTTCCAAATACTTCTTGGCACCCCTTGGGTTTTTCTTTATGAGTTGAAGTGTAAGACCATGGATAGGACCTGGCCTTCCTCACAAATACCACCTTTTTCTCATTTATTGTTCACATGCTTTATACACCCTCATGGGTTTTTATTTTATGAGTTGTAGTGTAATACCATGGATAGGACATGGCCTTCCTCATAAAATCACCATCTTTTCATTCCTTTTATAGAATGTGTTTTGTAATAGTTATGAGTTTTTTATATTTATTCTCAAATTTTAGCTTTTGCTTCTTTTGTAGATAAAATTTGCATAACAAACTGTGATCACATGTTTTCCTCCATTTCCCTCATTCTTATGATAAATAATCACACTTTTCTATCACTAAATTCACTTTTCAACCTTTTTCACATTTTTTGTTATCAAGTAATTCAAATTGTTTCATGTTTCATTATTCTTAATTTCCTTTCCTTTCACTACACATTGGATAAAACAAGGTCAAAGTCAAGATAGCACTTTTATTTCACCTAGATTTACAAGACTCTTAAACACCATGCTCTTTAGGTTATCGCTCTTAGAAACCAAGTCCCAAGTATTCAAATGAAAGTCATCTTTAGCACTCATGTTTGGTTCTTTTAATCTGTATGGAGGAGGAATAGAAAAATACATCAAGAAAGTTAAAAGTTAAATCATTTGAAATAAATGGAAATGATATACAAAAGGCAACATACAAATCTCAAAAGTCAAATTCACACCAAAATATGTGATTACAAGCACATCTCCTATCTCCAATTGAAGCTCAAACTCCATAGTTGGCCTCATGATAGATCTGAGTCCCATTGGGGTGTGGTAGGCCAATAGATTAGAATAAGATAATTTAATAAACTCTATGGTTCTACCTACTTTCTCATGTAAGTACCCAATCTTCATAGTAGATCGATAGCTCTTTAAGAGGACCTAAAGAATAGGGAACACATTATGGGAAGGTAGGTCCATTTTAATTTTCATGGATATACCCTTCATGGGATGATCTACATACTTCATTTGTTGACCTAATACTTGTGTGGCTAAGATAATTTATTCATATTCCTTAATGTCGATAGTCCTCTTGTTTTAACAAACCTAATTTGAGTGTTTTGACTTCAATAAAGTGTTCTTATACCTTGGTTTTTCCTTCATTCTCCCCTCCACCCATTTTATTTCCCCCTTGAAAGGCATGTGTGATTATAAATTTATTTTCCCTCTTCTCTATTTCCTTCTTCTTCACATCTTAAAAACATGCTATCACTACTTTGTCTCAGTTTTATGTACCCTTATATCAAACCAATATGTTTGCGAAACTACGGATTACTTTATTTACAACATGGTTCTACATTTCTAGCTATGCCTTGATTTATTTTACCATTTGTCATTATTGTAGTACCCTTTTTTTGGACACTTGAGTATGTTTCTACTTTCATGTACTTTTTCCATTATCGAGTGAGGTTGGCTTGTTACTTCTCACTCATCAAATGTTGTTTTATCATTTTTCTTTCCCATCTTTGTTTAAGTAAGTATTCTTACTACTTTTACATTGATGTTTCATTACCATCCTTTTTTATATGTATCCTTGGTTTGATTTGGTGATTTTGCCTTTCTTACTTAAGGTTTACTTATTTGAGTTTTTTAGTCTTTAGTAGTCTTGGATTTTTTATTACCTAATTTATTTTAAAAAAATTGACTTCATCATTTGGTCTAATATAGCACTTGTAACCCTAGCTTGCCAAATTTCCAAGTACGTCCCATCTACATAGCACTAGTTATCTTGAATTTCCTACATTTTTTTTTCATCTTTAGTTTTGTATTCTTGGGTTTGTCAAAATAAGTATTTATGCCCTCCATAATCAAAACTATAAAAAAATAGACAACCATCTAATGATAAAGATAATTCAAGGTACACACACATCTTATGTTTTTAGTTATTTCCCTTTTAGTCATTTAATTTCATTTATTTTCAATTTAAAATACTATAACTTTTTTTTAGCCTCAATGTTGTGTGTTACTATGTTCTTTTCTTGAATTACCATTCCCTATTTCACCTGAGTGACATGTGATGAGATTCGAGTGGTGAATATGTATACACATAATATTTTCAAACTTTATCGATTACTTATGATTTCTATCTTTCACGAACTTGTCGAGTCTCAATATCTTTGAGTACGTGCCTTAAGGGGTGCATCAGGAAAGGGGTGGGTAGATCATTGGTGATTCACAATATTATTGTCCCTTATTGCCACTTATTATCAATTCAACCAACTCCTAAAAACATTTCCCTAAGTTTTGCCTCTATTTTACACACTCTTCTAGTCTTTTACCACCTTCATTATCCATTTCCCTGACCTAAACCCCTTTTTGGTATTTCACATGACTATGTTAGCTATGTCAACCTTGTATTATTATTTACAAAACTTATTAGGGGTCTAGGTCAGCCCCTAAATGACCTAGTCCATAACCTAGTTAGTTTTTGTTAATTACAATACTAGGTTGACCGGGTCGACCTTGTCAGCCAAAACTTTCATAAGAGTTTAGGTTTAGATCAACCTATATAAACACATCCATTTTTCCATTCTTAGAAAGTAGACAAGAGTTATTATTCATTTTTTCTTCTTTACAATCTTCTCTTCCACCATTCCACTTGAGGAGTCTTAACTTAGGGTTTCTTCTTGGAGAAGAATATAGTCTTGTGAAGAAGTCTTAGATGTTTTGGCCTTTCTTAGTGATCCTTACAAACCAGAAAACCTCTTTCAAATCATGTTTGTCTAAGGGAGAGATTGAGTCTCAATGGGTTCGTCTTCCAGGTAAGTATCTCTAACTTTGCTTCTCTCTTTTAGTAGATAGAAGTAGCATAAGTAATAGCTTTTGAATAATATTCTCTATCTATGCATTAGGGTTTTACCTATACATAACTTAACTAGGATTTTATTATGCATGTTTATTTTTAATATTTATTACCCCCACTTTGTGCCACAATATTTTTTGAGCACTAGATTAGACTTTTACTTCACTTGTTATTAGTTTAGTGAATATTAAAATAAAGGACCTAGTTAGGGTTACTATATAGTATTATTTTATTAGAGGCTTTGGAACCCTCCCTAGTGATATTATTATGGTAAGATATCCCTTAATTATGTCTATCAAATCCATATTGGTCATGACCCTAATTATCTAATGTATCCTCAATCAGAAGTGTAAGTAGGATCTATCTTCTTTGAGCTAGGATTGATTTATAGATCTAATGCATTTCTCATTATGTTGAGCATAGTCATTGATGACTTAGATTTTTATTGATCTCAAAGAGAGCATGTGGTACTAATGCATTAATAACAAAATGATAAATTGGATATATTGGAGAGATATGGAACTTTTTCAGGTCTATAATGACAAAGAAGAGGTTGTGAGGCATCCATAGATATCTTAACAGAGCTCTAGTTTATTTTGTGAGTATTTTGGAAATAAAAACATGCATATTCTAGCTTAAGAGAAGCCATAAAATTATTACACATCATGCATATATGTATGAAACAATAATTTTGTGCATTTAATTTAGGTATAAATAAATTCAATAATAGTCAAAGGTTTACATGGATATGTTTTCTATAGTTTTAAGAAACTACCCTAAAATTTTGGAGTCTTGAAGTGATTTCTAGCTCAAGTTATAAAGATTCAAAGTTGCTCTAGAAAAATATGATGGGCCAGAGACCATCAAATTTCATCACGATGAAGTATTAGGTCATTGGTCTAGAAGATCTAATGATGAATGATTAATCATACATATTGAGATCAATGGTGTGTATGAAGTTAACATGTCAAAGTTTGTAAGTGTTGGTGACAAGTGTCACAAGCTTACTAATATGATAGAAGATCAATGGTGAGTGTTTGTTCATACTTATGAATATAAATGGTGTGAGGCAAGTCAAAGAGTCAACAAAACATGTGGGAGTGCTAAATAGCACAAGCACATGGACTGACAGCAAAGTGTTCAAAAGGCACATAAGGGTGCCAAGTGTCATAATTACAGGCATTATGATCAAGATCTAACGGTGAACATTGCAAGATAAGGACATAATTGATCTAAGGAGATTGATAGTGTGTATTTGGTAAATATTTCAAGGGTTCATGAGATGAATTCAACATGTTCAAATTTTAATAGTTTCTTAGTGACCATTGGAATTCAAATATTTGAATTTGTGAGGAAGACTAGTCTATAGTTTTTATGTTATAACTTTTGATATATGCATAATTTGACCATAGTGTAAAAAGAAAATTTTTAGAGGAATTCAAGGTACATACATAAATATTTATTTAAATTTATGAATGTTTGTACAGTCAAAGTTATTGATCTAAAAATTTGACTATGTATGTGTTCATGCTCTAACCCAAGAAGGGCAATTTAGTTGATCTTGATGGTATTTTGATGTTTTAACATGAACTAAGAGTTGGATCATGTTATAGTCTTCATGAAGACCATATATGTGTATTATGGATGTTTTACCAATCTATATTATATATGATCAAAGGCCTAGAAGCTGATATTTATGAAGACTCTACAAAAGGTGAAACCAAATATAATGTTTTTTAAACTTTTGGAATATGTGTTGAGAGATTAGTAGAGACATGTGTGAGAAAATCATGTATTGAGAGTGAAAAATATAGATAAAAGAGGTAGGTCAGAGTGAGGACTATGTGTATGACCTTTTGGTCATGTCTCTATTGTGATTACAGTGTAGTTGTAGGTTTGTGGCTTAGGATGAGTGAAGAAGCTTAGGGTGATCCAAAAGGGTGCTTTGGATGCATTGCTTGTGTGAGCAAGGTTGAGAAAGTGTGAAGGGTGAAAGAGGTGTGTTATACATCATTTCTCCATCAAATTGAAGTACAATCAAAGTTATAGAGTTTTTTATTTCATAGGTGGTGTGTGGGTGCTCAACATCTAGAGCAAGTGGGTACTTATTCATACTTAGGGGTGGGCACTCCTTGTGAAGTGGATGCTTCACTAAAAGGGTTTGTTATTTGTAATCATCTTATAGGACAAGTAGTTCATGTGTTTTTAGGCTTGAGAGAGAGTTTTATTTCCCATGACGGTTTCCCATAGGAATCATGTGTTATGTATTTGATCTTGTGTATGCTTTGAATGTATGAGCTCTTTTATTTATGTTGCTTGATCAAGTTGATATATGATATTTGATTAAAATTTTAAAGGTCTAAATTAAGGATTGAAATATCTAGCATCATTGATTCACCCCCTCTCAATTATTTTACCTCTAAAAATTTGTATCATAGTAGGACCTTTGTTACAAGTTTAACCACTTGAAGGTGATCCAAGGTTCAATATGGAAAGTCAACATATGTAAGGTTTCTCTACAAAGTAATCACTAATGTTTGATGGGTCCAATTATATTTTTTGGAGTACAAGGATGAACACCTACATCATGTCTATAGTGTTTGACATTTGCAAATATATTATGGATGGATATTTAGTCCCCCAACCCCTCCAACTAGTGTAGGTGATAAGAAGATATGTGAGAATAATTCCTAAGCAATAAATGCCATCACCTATGGACTTTTAAAGACTGAGTACACTAAGGTAATTAACTATAAATTTTCCAAAGAGATATGGAACAACTTGAAGATCATATATGAAGGGGAATAAAAGGTCAATTTGGCCAAGTTGTAGACTCATCAAGGATAATTTGAGAGTCTCAAAGATGAAGGAAGAATATTCTATGTCATCCTTTTTACAGAGATTTGATGAGATTGTGAACATTATCAAAGGTCTTGGAGAGAAGCTTGAAGAAGCTACTATAGTACAAAAGGTATTAATGTCTATCTCCCTAAATTTATATTCTAAAGTGTCTATTATAGAATAAAGTCATGATCTTACTCGCATGAATATGGATAAACTACATGGCATTCTTTCTATTTATGAGATGAGAGTTGATGAGGATAGACCTCCTAAGAAATAAGTTGCCTTCAAGGTGATCAAGGAGACAAAACCTAAGAAGATAAAGTTAAGTCTTGAAGATTTTGATCTTAATGAAGATTAAATTGAAGCCCTGATTGCAAGAAAATTAAATGTAGAATCAAGTAAGTATGAAGGAAGACTTCCTTTCAAATGTTTTTAATATGGTAAAGTTGGTCATTTTGTAGCTAGATTTCTAGGTAGAGACAAGTATGAACACAAATAAGATTCTAGGGAATCTCATGAGGATGAAAAAAATAAATATAAGGGTCTTGACAAGTATAGAAAGTTCTTTATTAATAAAATTGGAAAGAAAGAGTCATACAAAGGTGGTAAGAGCCTTTACCATGAAGAAGATAGTAACTCATCTACATAAGAAGTAAACTCATATAAAAGTGATGAGTCTTTTCATAATGAGGACAAAGAAACTTTGTTCATGGATTTTAGTGATGATGAAGGTGAATGCTCTCTAAGAAAAGATTTCTTTGGTAGAGATAGCTCAGAGGAAGAAGATGAGAAAGTCACTCTTGAAGACAAATATCTAGATATTGTGGAAGAAATGAAGTTACTACAAAAGAAGAAGAAAAAGATGTCTTGATCAAATCCTATGAGGAGAAAATTGGACTATTTGAAGGAAGGCTGAGAAATAAAGCCAAGGAGCATGATGAGATCACACAAGAGCTTAAAACTCATGTTTGTACTCTTGATGAATAAGTAAATAATAATAATGAAGAGTGTATCATGTATCAAATAGAGATAGAGTCTTTGCAGATGAAACTAATGCAAGTTATGAGTAAAGATATAGATGATGAAAAATATAAGGAGGACTATGGGATTGAATTGAGGAATGATTTAGAAGATCTGAAAGTTGAGAAGAAAAAGAATAAGAAGATGATGTCACAAATCAAAGATTATGAAGAGCAATTTAGTATGTTTGAGGCAAGAATGATTGAAGACACTAAGGAGCATGAAGACATAGTCAGGTATCTCAATTATCAACTAGAAATCCTATCCAAAATCCTAAAAGTTAAAGAAGATGAGTGTTAAAGGCATGTATTTTAAAATGATTCATTTAAATTTGAGTCAGATAAGAATTCAAGACAAGTGAAGTCATTTATGAAGTTTGAAAAGAGATCAAATGATCTTGATAATATTCTAAGTAATCAAAATCATGCTAGTGACATATTTGGTATTAGATAAAAAGAAAAACAAAAACATGTAACTCAAGACAAGATTGATATGAACAAGGGAAATCAAACTTTGAAGATTAATCATCAATCAAGGAATGAAATCATTGGGAGAATGAAGATAAATCAGATCAGACAACCAAATGCTATAAGGTATGCAAATTTTAATGGTCATTGTTACTCCTAGAATCAGGTTGGTCATAAGTTAAAAGATTATAAAATATCCTCAAAGAATGAGTTTGCATGGAACTATGATCAAGCTAATGGCAAGCATGTATAACAACATCACTCAAGATAATCAACTGGTTCACAAAAAAAGAATGACATCATTTGCTACAAGTGTCAAGGGTATGGCCATATTTCAAAGTTTTGTAATATCTTCATCAAGATACCTAATGATCAGATTCATGAAACTTCAAGGAATCATCATATATATTAATCACAAGGTATGTACATTCTAATAAATCTCATTTATTTCAGATGTCATGAGAGAGGTCACATAGCAAGCTTCTACAAGAATAATCAGTATTCTACTTCAAAAATTGCCAATCTTAACATAAAGAGGAGCCATAGGGAATGAAGGCCTAAGAAAGTAAATGAAAGATAGGCTCAAGGTGGACTAATTGACATGATATAATAAGGAACAAGGTCAAGTATTAATAAACAAGCCTTATCTGCCCAAATGGATAAGGAAATCAATCATGATCCTGAGATAAAAGAAAATAACAAGGTTGAGAATTCATTCAAAGTTAATTTGAAGATGAGTAAGGACTACAAGTTAGGTACGAGCTTGGAAATATGGGATTATCTTAAGTTTTTTTATCTTTAATCCCTTTGTGATAAGTGGGTGTCTCTACCTATGCTTATGTTGACCATTTTTGGTCTAACAGGCCAAAAATCAGCCCCTTTCTTTCCCTACTTTTCTGAGCCATTTTTATTTTTTGATTCTGCACAAGTCTGTAAGTTTCTATGGACTCCACAAAGAGTTTTGACAGACCTTGCAAACAAAAAATAGGCTTTGATCACTTAGATAGTTCATCACTTTAGTTCAATGGCTTGGTTCAAATTTGTGCTGATAAAATAATCGTTGATCTCTATAGTGTCTCTCAGAGTCAAGCAGAAGCTACCAAGTGTCATCTCCCAAGCCCCTTTCTACTTCATTTCTTAAAATAGTGGAACATGCCACGTGTCCCTTTATAGTTAAGTAGAGTGTGACAAGTGTTGGCATCCACATTTCAAGTTCTTATGAGTTTCAAAAAGGGCTTCTTTCAATAAGCTTTCTCAGTGCACGTGGAGGGTGCCAAGTGGAAACTGTGGGAGTTTTTGATGTGTCTCTCTAAATGCAGTGGGAGATGCCATGTGTCCCTAGTGAGACTCAGTGGATGCTGCTAAGTGTCATCATCCGTAGTTCTTCATTTTATTTCATTGTTGGGTAAAAATCTGTGGCAGGACCTGGGGCTTTTGTTTCTAAACTAAGCAGAATGAGCCAAGTGTCACTGTTTGCATAAATCTGAGTGAGTCCCAAACACTTCTAATACTATTACCAAAGCTCGATGGAAGTTGCCATGTGTCATCTTTTATGGGACTCTCGATGGACATCTAAAGTTTATAAAAATAACAAAATGTGCCATGTGTCCCCTGTAAAGCTCAACCGAAGCCGACAAGTGTCAACATCTATGGTCTCTCCCTTTTGTTCAAAAAAAACTATGGTGGGCCCCAAATGAATTGCTAAAGAGAGTGGAAGTTGCCAAGTGTCATCATTCATGATGAATCCAAATCAATCCCAAATTATTTTGTATTGTTTCTAAAGTTAAGCAGAAGCTGCCACATGTCTTGCCTATTTCACAGTATAACACACCATGTGTCACTTATAGAAATCAATGAAAAGTAGCCAAGGCAAGTAGGAAAGACATGAACAAACTGCTAAGAAGGATTATAGACCTGAGGATGTAAAATTTGTGACAATGAGGTAGCCGTTGATCTTCACAGACTTAAGCATGAACCTGAAGGAATTCAAAGGGCTTAAGGCTAGAAGAAAGATAAAGCCAGGAAGGGGCAAAAGAACCAAGTGCAGAAATGGAAAAAATAATTTGAGTGACAGAGGAAAGTGTCAACTCAAGGAGTTACTCTAGTGGTTGACACAGTGTCTATGAATTGATCATCAAGAGGTGCAAATAATTAACAACACGACCCATTTTTCTTCACTTTGCATTGATGATCAGACAAGCCACGTAGGTGCCTTCAAGCAATAGTCTTGTTTATGGGGAAATGACGTGGCCCATGCTTTTGAATGCCTAAATTCAAAATTGAAGCTGACACTACATTTATTTTTCAAGCGGCTTCCTCTTCCTAATGCTCGAAGTGCACATGGGTCACTTGTAAAAAGGGTGCCAAAAGGCCTCTTTTCTTCCTCTATATATGGTAGACTTCTCATTTTTGAAAAGGATCTATCTCTCAGATTGTAAGGTGAAGCCCTAGCAATTCACTTAGAATCAATAAAAACACATTTTTACCTCTATTCTGGTTAGATATCTCTAAGTGTGTCTGAGTCTCAGTCTTGTGTTCAGTCATTGCTTCCTAAGTGACTTCACAGGGTCGACACCAATGCACCTAGTATCTACAAGGTGCCATTCCTACAGGTGACAAGAAGAGCTATACCTAGAGCACAGAGGCAAAAAGAGGTTATTTGATTTTCCTATAGTGCCTATGGTAAGTCCCCTTTTTTGTGTGTTCAATTAAAGCCTCCCTACCAAGCTTCCTACAGTGTGGTCCTTTTACCAGTTAAAGTGTATGTATGTGTTCTTATCATTCAGAGTGTGAGTGTGAGTAGGTCAAACTTATTTGGTGCATCACCCTTTTAGATTAGGTTTTATTTTCCTATAATCCTTCTCCCTTTTCATCCCCCCCACATTATGTGTGTGTGTGTGTGTGTGTGTGTGTGTGTGTGTTAGCACTTACTAGAATAACTCAGATGCATCAAAGGGAGATAGCCCTTATCTAGAGACTCTTCCCCCAATTTTGTTGTCCCCACAGGCAAGAGGGGAGTTTCTATTTTGATTTGTGGAAGAGAGGAGCGCGACCTCCTGTTAAGGGTGCAATCCACTACATCAATAGTTTTTGGCACACTCGATGGGACTCAATTTTTACACTTAGTAAAGTTTTAGGATTGATGTTGGTTTTTTTACAACAAAATCAACTATTTTCAGCATCTGGCAACTCTACTGGTAAGAGCTTCATTTTCTGATCAAAGACCAGTCTAACCTCCTATGCCTAAAATCACCATGTGGTCTACTGCTAAGAGTGTCCCTTTTGAATTCATTGAATTACCTTTGAACTCAGTAAAGCAATTGAGGTTCAAGAGGACCCATCCTTATTCAAAAAACCACTTTCCCAAACCTACTATAAAGAACACCTACACAGGAAAGCCGCGGTTACATCCTGTCATAGCCATGGCATTACCCTTTATTACCTTTTGTGTTCAGAGTCCTTTGAATCTCCAATGTTATGACCCAATTCCAAGAGAATTCCTAACAAGTGTGCCTACCTTTAATAGAGAGGGGCCCATTACAACTATTGAACACATCAAGAACATTGCCAACCTCTGCAATATTCACAATGTCACTGAGGAGAATATTGCAATCAAATTATTGGCATTGTCTTTCAAAGGCAAATTTTTGGACTGGTATGGGACTTTAAACATGAATTCAGTAAATTTTTGGAATGAATTGGGCACCCTCATAATGAACTGATTTGGAGAGAAGAGCGATCACCTCTCACTTGTCGAGCAACTGACTACTATAAAAAGAGCTCCACATGAATACATGCAAGATTTCAACAATCAGTTTTAGAAGACATGGAATAGAATCCCCATTTTGGTAAGGTTGACTCCTAACTATGCTTTGCTTTATTACTTGAGGGCATTGAATAGCGATATCACTATTATGATATAGTCCATGGGGGGACATGTGCTACCTACCACCTATGACATAGCCATAACGGCTGAGAATTGCCTAGTGCAGGCTGGGAAGATAGCTCCTAGACCTCATATGCCACTTTTCCCAAAAATTCTAACCCCAATCCAGACCGCTACTCCCACCCTAGCTCTTCTTTCCATCATGGAAAATCTAGTTACTACTTCATCCAATGACCTCCATGAGGTCAAAAGTCTATTACAAAGCGTAACAAATGAGCTAGTGGCTATTAAAAGGTAGCAAGCTCAAAATAATCAACCAAACTAAGGATATCAATAGTATGGTCAAGCAAATAGATGCCCTTTCCAAAATTACAATCAAGAGCAAGGTTAGTTTGCACAAACCAAACCTTTTCAAGGATACAATCTAGGCACCCCTTCATCATCCAAGGTTATAGTGCCTGCTCAAAACAATCCGGTACAAGAACAACCCAGTTACTCAACCATGGGATATGGTCAAGAGCGGGCTATTTATACTAGTGAAATGATAGGTCACTACCCAAATGTATAAGACAATCAGGCAACCACCCAATTCCAAGGTGTTGAGGCTTCAATACAACTCGACACGAGCAGCATTCAAACTCAGCCTAACTCTACTCTCATGAATCACTTGGAAGGTGAGTTTTATTTAGTCAATTACATGGGTACTACAAATAATCAAAGTGACTGTATCACAGCCAACACATGACTCAAAAGAAAATTAATGGAAGAAGCTCAGGCTACTGTCCAAATGTCAGAAATACCTTCTTCATCACATGTAAATCAAAAGGTCCCAAGCTTTAAACTGCCAGTTGTATCTTCAGCTCCTCAGCCTACACCTCAGGGTGTAAATAATCCCAAAGAAAATTTGAAGGCAACCCTCGTGTCAATTTGGTTGACCAGATGAATAATTTGCACATGAACATCTCCTTGTGGGATTCATTGTCAATACCGAGGCAAAAATACATGTTGTAAAAGAAATTGTATGATCTGAATGAACAAGTTATCTCAACAAGAGCCGATAATGTTTTGATGATGAATGGATAGCCTTCCACCTCAAGCCAAGTTAGGAAAGAATAAAAGGTTCCCCCTTTTTATTTGTCCTTGGTCATAGGAGATTTTTTTGTGCATAATTGCATCATTGACAGTGGAGCAAGCACCTCGGTAATGCCCAAATGCATAGCCAACAAGCTGGGGTTGAAATACGAAGAAATGACTAAGGGAGTCCTGCAGCTGGATGGAACAATAGCAAAGACAGTTGGGGTAGTGAAAGGTTTGAGCTTGATGCTACACACTTGATCAACCTTCTTAGTTCCTCATGATGTGGTAGTGGCGGATGTCCCTCCTTACTTTGCTATATGCTTATCTAGGGATTTTACATCCAAGATAGGCAGTTACCTAACAGCCAACTGGTCTTATCTAGTTTATAGAACCAAGTATGGGACTAAAGTTAAGATTAAATTTGAGCCACTCCATAGAGATCATCTAGAACCATACTCGCTCAAGGCAGAAAATCTTAGCTATGCCATTATTGACCAAGAAGAGTTCCAAGTAGATCAGTCTCCATCCTCTACCCTTGAAAGAGTTGTAGACCTACTCTTAGATGAATGGGGAAGTGACAACTTCGAGCATGATCCTTACAAATTTATAGATGAGGCAGGTTTTGGAATTTATTACATACGTGAAGAGGGTACTTTTGTACCAAATCTGATTAAAATAAGCCAAGAAAGCTCAGGTTTATGGAAGTTTTTCTTTGATGGTTCAAGAAGTAAGTTAGGAGCTAGTGGTGGGGTGGTGCTAGTTTCCCCTTCAAAGGAAAAATACTTTTCAGCTTTTTGGCTCCAATTTTCTTGCACATGCAATGTCACAGAATATGAATCCCTCATCCATAGTTTGGAGTGGGCAAGGAAAAGAGGAATCAAAGAGCTGTGTTGAGTTGTGGAGCTAAAATCTTCACCACATAAGCAAATGCAAGGTTGCTATATTTACACAGTCACCGATGTCGGTCAGGGATAGACTGGAGGTTGCTAACATCAGTTATAGAGTGGCTGACGTCGGTCATATGCAGGCAAACAGGGACCGACATCGGTCACTTGTGTATTCTAAAAGTCTATTTTTGTGGATGAACAGAATGTTTGCATGATAAGTTTAACTATTAGTGTTGAGTCCGTGTTTCTATTTTTGGTAGGACTAATTTGAACCTTTGATTAAGAGGTGTATCTAACAGTGGAGAATGCATAGCTCGTGATCCCTAATTCTATATAATAGGGATAGATCTTCATAGCTTGTAAGGTATGAGAAAAAGGGTGAATCAATTCAAGTAGCTGAATTGTGTTTGTAATTGTGAGAGAGAACTCTTGAGGGAAAGAGATCTGTACATCTGAGAGGTGTGGAAGAAAGAGAGATTTCTTCAATTGTATTTCCTTTTAGAAGAGTTTAATACAAGTTTTTATTGTTTTTTGTATCTCTTATTCTTTGTTGATTCTGATTTCTAGTTACTTATTATTCTGGTTTAATTCCATGTTTAGTTGCTTACACAAAAGTAATCAATTATATTTGTAAGATCCTAACAAGTGGTATCAGAGCTTGGGTTCACTAACAGGTGGTTTCAGATCTGTTTAGTGTGTGTTGATTACATGTCACTCACAGGAGTTTCTGCTTGAGTGGGAGTATAGCAATGGTAGAAGAAAGTAAGCTAAGAATGGAGAAGTTTAATGGCAAGAATTATCAATTATGAAAGATGCAGATAAAATATTATCTATATCAAAAATATCTGTACTTACCATTAGGTGGGGTTTCAAGCAAGCCCATAGATATGCAAGATGAAGAATGGAATGTTCTTGATAGAAAGGCTCTGGGATCTATAAGGTTGAGTCTAGCATCTTCTGTGATTTCCAATTTATCACATGCAAAGACCACGATAGATTTAATGAATACTTTGGCAAATTTATATGAAAAGCCCTCAACTTTGAATAAAGTATATCTTATGAAGAAATTATTTAATTTGCAAATGCAGGAAGGTGGATCTGTATCTAGTCATCTTAATGATTTCCATGCAATAGTAAATCAGTTAAATTTAGTCAAAATAGTTTTTGATGATGAAATTAAGGCTCTCTTAATTTTATGCTCTTTACCTGAAAGTTGGCATAGCTTGGTAATGGCAGTTAGTAATACTGCATCTACTACAAATATCTTGAAAGTAGATGATGTTGTTAGTGTAGTCTTGAATGAAGAAATTCGCAAGAAAAGCATAGAGGAAACATCAGGTAATGCTTTAAGTGTTGAAAGCAAGGGAAAAAAAAAAGAGAAGGGCAAGCAAGGGAGATCAAGGTCTAAGTCAAAGATGAGAAGTAGATCTAAATCTAGAAATGGAAGAAAAATAACTTGCTGGAATTGTGGAAAGAAAGGGCATGCAAAGAAAGATTGTTGGTTGAAAGTTAAAGAAGAAAATCAGCATGAAGGTAATGAAGAAGCAAAAGTTGCAGGTATTGTTACACAAGATGCTTTTACACTTTCTTTGGATACTAAAATAGACTATTGGGTCGTAGATTCTGGTGCCTCTTTCCATGCAACCCCAAATAGATAATTTTTCAATGATTATGTCTAGGGAGATTTTGGAAAAGTTTATTTAGGGGATGATGAGCCTTGTAAAATTGTTGGAAAAAAAAAAGTGCAGCTGAAATTGCAGAATGGCAACACATGGGTGTTGAAGGATGTCATGCATGGACCCATCCTAAAGAGGAATCTAATTTCTGTAGGAAATTTGGGGGATGAGGGTTGCACAGTAATTCTCACAGCTTAATCTTGGAAAGTTTCCAAGGGTGCACTTGTATTAGCCAGAGGTAAGAGAGTAGGTACTCTCTATTTATGTAATTATATTACTGATTATTCTCCTTCTATTTTATCTACTTCAGATGTAGATGCAAAGTTGTGGCACTGTAGGCTTGGCCACATGAGTGAGAAGGGAATGACTATTCTTAAGTTAAAAGGTAAGCTTTCAGATTTTAAAAGCATAGATCTAGATTTTTGTGAGCATTGTATTTTTGGGAAACAGAAGAGAGTGAGATTTCTCAAAATTGGGTCAACAAAGAAGAAGCACAAGTTGGAGCTTGTTCACACAGACTTGTGGGGACCAGCTTAGGTAGCTTCTATTGGAGGATCATAGTATTATGTTTCTTTTATTGATGACGCTACAAAAAAGGTATGGGTTTATTGTATAAGGAAGAAATCTGATGTTTTTGATACATTTAAGAAATGGAAAGCTTTGGTTGAGAATGAAACAAGTTTGAGATTGAAGTGTCTTAGATCTAACAATGGTGGTGAGTACTGTAGCAATAAATTCAAAAGTTACTGTTCTATGAGTGGAATACGCAGGGAAAGGATGGTTCCAAGGACACCTCAGCAAAATGGAGTTGCTAAAAGGATGAATAGAACAATATTGGAGTGTGCACGGAGTATGAGGTTGCATGTTGGTTTGCCCTTAAAGTTTTGGGCAGAAGCTGTAGATACTGTGGTTTATTTGATTAACAAAGGACCCTCTACTGATCTAGATGGTGGAATTCTAGAAGAGGCTTGGATAGGTAAAAAGGTAGATCTTTCATTTCTCAAAGTTTTTGATTCTGAAGCTTTTGTGCACGTTGATAAAGAAAATAGAAAGAAGCTAGATGCTAAATCTATGAGGTACACTTTTATTGGTTATGGCTCTGGAGATTTTGGATTCCAGTTGTGAAATCTAGGAACTAACAAAATTATTAGAAGTCGTGATGTTGTTTTCAATGAGAAGGTGATGTACAGTGATCAGCTCAAGAAGCTGAATAATTTTGAGCAGGGCAATGTTGATTTGGATGAGGTGATGATCCAAAATGAGCTCATGGTTAAGAATTTTCACACTCAAAAAAACATAGACACTGACGTCAGTCAGGCAGAAATTGACATCAGTCATATAGGAACCAACGTCAGTCAGACAGTGATCAACGTTGGTCAGACAGAAATTGATGTCGGTTGGGTAGAACTGACATCGGTCAAGTACAGGCCAGGAGATGACTGAGATCAGTCACTGACAGAGAATTTGGGCGGATAGCAAGCAGTGAATGAGTCTCATATGCCCATGAGGAGGTTAGAAAGGGTAAGTAAACCTCCAATTAGATATTCTCCTTCATTATTCTATTTTTTGCTCACTGATAGTGGAGAACTAGAGAGTTTTGATGAAGCAATGCAGGTAGAATCCCAGAAATAGTGGGAGCTTGGAATGAAAGAGGAAATTGATTCCTTGAAAGACAACCAAACGTGGGATTTGGTTGAGTTGTCAGCTGGTAAGAAAATACTAAAAAACAAATGGGTTTATAGGTTAAAGGAAGGTGAGAATGGACAAATGAGACATAAAGCCAGGTTGGTAGTAAAGGGATTTGCACAGAAACCAGGTATTGATTTTGGTGAAATTTTTTCTCCTGTAGTAAAAATGACTTCTATTCGAACTATATTGTCTCTAGTTGCTATTGAGGATTTGCATCTTGAGCAGCTTGATGTTAAGACAACATTTCTTCATGGATATTTGGATGAATAAATATATATGGATCAGCCAGAAGGTTTTGAGGTCAAAGGTAAGGAGAAACTTGTGTCCAGGTTGAAGAAAAGCTTATATGGTCTTAAGCAAGCTCCTAGACAATGGTATTTGAGGTTTGGCAGGTTTATAACTGAGCATGGTTTCAGTAGATGTCAATCTGACCATTGTGTTTATTTTAAGAGATTGGATAATGGTAGATATATTATCCTATTGCTATATGTAGATGATATGCTAGTTGCAGGTTCACACATGTAGGATATTTCTGAGCTTAAGGTAAAATTAGCTCACACATTTGCCATGAAGGATTTGGGAGTAGCAAAGAAAATCTTTGGCATGAGTATTAAGAGAGACAGGAAAAATCATAGTTTGATTTTGTCTCAAGAGGATTATGTGAACAAGGTGTTGAATAGGTTCAATATGCAGGATGCAAAACCGGTAAGCACACCTATGGATGGACACTTCAAGTTGAGTAAAGAACAGTGTCCTAATTCACATGATGAATTAGAGTACATGAGTAGACTTCCATATGCTTCTACAGTTGGGAGCTTAATGTATGCAATGGTATGTACTAGACTTGACATTGCCCAAGCAGCAGGAGTTGTCAGCAGGTTTATGGCCAATCCAAAAAAGGAACACTGAAAAGTAGTTCAATGGATTCTCAGATATCTGAGAGGGACCAGCATTAGGCATTTATGTTATGGAGGGTCAAACACTTCTCTACATGGATATGTAGATTCAGATATGGCAAGTGACTTGGATGGCAGGAGAAGCACCACAGGATATGTGTTCACTGTTGGTGGAACAATGGTTAGCTGGATTTCAAAGTTGCAGAAGGTTGTTGCCTTGTCTACTATAGAGGCATAATACATTGCAGTCACAGAGGCTAGCAAGGAAATGATATGGATGACACAGTTCATGGAAGAGTTGGAAAAGGAGCAAGAGAGTTGCAGATTGTACAGTGATAGTCAAAGTGCAATTCATTTGTCAAAGAATTTAGCCTTTCATTCAAGAACCAAACATATACAGATTAGGTACCACTTCATTAGATAGGTATTGGAGGATGGTGAGTTGAAGCTAGAAAAGATCCATATAGATAAGAACCCTGCTGATATGTTAACAAAGCCGATAACAAAGGAGAAGTTGAATCTTCATTCAACTTTTGTTGGTCTTCAAGATTGAGCTTGAAGATGGAGAAACAAGCTAGAGGATGTTGTTGTACATGTACAGGTGTAGTTGTTTATCTCCAAGTGGGAGATTGTTGAGTTGTGGAGCTAAAAGCTTCACCAAATGAGCAAATGCAAGGTTGCTATATTTACACAGTCACCGACGTCGGTCAGGGATCGTTTGGAGGCTACTGACATCAGTTATAGATAGGCCGGCATCGGTCATATGCAGGCAAACAAGGACTAACGTCGGTCACTTGTGTGTTTCATAAGTCCATTTTTGTGGATGAACAGAATGTTTGCATGATAAGTTTAACTGTTAGTGTTGAGTCTGCATTTCTATTTTTGGCAGGACTAATTTGAACCTTTGATTAAGAGGTGTATCTAACAGTGGAGAATGCATAGATCATGATCCCTAATTCTATATAATAGGGATAGATCTTCATAGCTTGTAAGGTATGAGAAAAAGGGTGAATCAATTCAAGTAGCTGAATTGTGTTTGTAATTGTGAGAGAGAACTCTTGAGGGAAAGAGATCTGTACATCTGAGAGGTGTGGAAGAAAGAGAGATTTTTTCAATTGTATTTCCTTCTGAAGAGTTTAATACAAGTTTTTATTATTTCTTGTATCTCTTATTCTTTGTTGATTCTGATTTCTAGTTACTTATTATTCTGGTTTAATTCTGTGTTTAGTTGCTTACACAAAAGTAATCAATTGTATCTGTAAGATCCTAACAAGCTGCAAGTTTTTGGTGATAGTGAGCTGATTTTCAATCAGGTAAGAGGCCAAAATTTGACAAAGAATTCTTTACTGAGGTTCTAAAAACATAGGGTATGGGACATAGTGGAAAATTTCTTTGCTCTCAATATTACCTCCATTCCTAGAGAGCAGAACAAGCAAGCAGATAGACTAACAACAGTTGGTGCCCAATTTGATATCCCTAGGGAAATAGGCTGAAACCACAACTCATGCCACTTGAAGATATTGATCCGGCCCTCTATACCTGACAACATCACCAACTGGCAGGTCTTTGATAGTGACCAGCAAATAGTGCTCTTCTTGCAAGAAGAAGCTGAGTTTGCTACAAAAAGCTAGGTTAAGCTACAGCAGCAATATGGTAGCCAAATTATTCAACTGAAAAACAATAAGCGCCCTAAAGATTTGGTCACTTTAGAGAGTATCTTCAATGGAGCTAACTAGTTGAAAAGTGACAAGGCATGCATCACAATGAAGGAAGAGTACCACGAGAAGGTTGAAATATTCAAAGATAAGTTGTTTACACATGGGAAAGTGTGCACAAACTTTGAAAGGCAAGCCTTTATCTTGTTGTGCCAAGAGTTTGTTGATGTCTTTGCTTGGGAGTATAGTGATTTGAGAGGTTTTGACCCAAGTCTGGCCCAACATACCATTGAGCTAAAAAAGGGTGTCAGGCCAATCACACAAAAGTATAAGCTTGTCAACCCAATGATTGAGCCTCTCATGTGGAAGGAACTCACCAAGTTTGTTGAGTCTAGGATAATATTTCCAATCAAACACTCTTCTTGGCTGGCAAATCTTGTTCTTGTCTAAAAAAAGAATGGGGAGATCAGACTATGCATTGATTTTAGAGACCTCAATAGAGTCTCTTTGAAAGACCACTATCCTCTCCCAAGCATGGATCAGATCCTTCAAATGGTGACAGGTAGCAAGCATTTCTCCCTCCTGGATGGATATTCAAGATATAATCAGATTTTGGTGCAAGACTATGACCAACACAAGATAGCCTTCACTACCAAATGGGGGACATTTGCTTACAAGAAAATGCCATTCAGACTATCTAATGCTGGTGCCACCTTCCAACGAGCCATGGATATGGCCTTTTAAGGCCTAATAAATAACACTATGTTGGTATATCTTGATGATGTGATAGTTTTCTCCAAGGAGGTGAGCCAACACATGAAACACCTTAGACAAGTCTTTGAGAGGTGTACAAAGTTTGGCATCTCTCTTAGCCTGAATAAATGCATGTTTGTTGTCCACAAGGGGAAACTCTTGGCCACATTGTTTCTAAGGGAGGCTTAACTATTGATCCAAAGAGAATTCACTCCATCTTGGATCTGTCCTTGCCTAAGCACAAAAAAAGCCTACAAAGCTTCTTCAGCAAGATAAATTTCATCTGGATATTTATCCTAAATTTTGTGAAGGTAGTCAAGCTGTTGACCTCTATACTAAGGAAGGGTGAGGAGTTCACATGGACATCACAAAGAAGGGACAGTTTTGAAGGAATCAAGCAGGCCATAGCCTAGGCTCCTACTTTGATCAGCCCTGACTTCACCAAAGATTTCAACCTCTACACCTTCAGCAATGAAGAGGTAATCTCCACCATGCTTACCTAGGCAAACAATGATAACCTTGAGCAGCCAATTGCATTTTTTACCCAAGGCCTAGAGGGTTTTGAGGTCAGATACACATATGTAGAGAAGTAAGTTCTTGCAGTGATACATAGTCTAAAGAAATTTAGGCATATGTTGTCCAATAGTAGAATTCACCTCATGGTTCTACATCTCGACATCAAGGATTTCCTGATCAACCGAGACCTGAATAAAAAGAGAGTGGGGTGGATCACTAAGGTGATGGAATATGATGTGGACATCAAGGTCACCAAGATGGTAAGAGGGAGAGGCATGTGTGAACACCTTGCTATAGACTTTAAGTAGCAAAATGAGGACTATCTACTAATTCATGATGCAGTTATAGTAGAAGAACTAGCTGTCATCAAGGATTGGACATCAGACTTGAAGCATTTTATTCTCACTGGTGAGTGCCCATAGGGCCTTAATAAGACCAAGAGGAGATATTTTAGACTCTAGTGTCTCCCTTATGTCCTAATTGATGGAGTATTGTTTATAAGGGATATCTCAGGAGTCCTTTTAAGGTGCTTAGACCCAAGTCAGGCTGATAGAGTGATATTCGAGTTCCATGATGGACTAGCCAGTGGTCATTTTGCTCCTAGAGCTATAGCTGCAAAAATAATGAGAACTAGTTACTTTTGGCCTACTCTATTCAGAGATACCCATGCTTGGGTACGAAAGTGCCAAAAGTGCATGCTCTTTGATGGAAAGCAACGGTTGGTTTCCATGCCTTGACAGCCTATTCAGGTAGAGTAGCCATTCATGCAACGGGGCCTTGACTTCATAGGGATGATTAACCCTCCCTCTAATGCTAGACATAAGTGGGTCCTGACTACCATGGATTATTTCACAAGATGGGTAGAGGTTGTTGCTCTAAAGGAAGCCAATGAAAGTGCAGTCCTAGATTTTTATGAAGACCTAGTAGCAAGGTTTGGGGTTACAGCAACCATAATCTCAGATAACGTGTTAGCTTTTTTGGAAACTAAAATAAGTGAATGGGCACTGAGACATGGTATCTATCTTAGCACTTCATCTAATTACTACCCATAGGGGAATGGGCTGGCTAAATCTACCAATTAGAATCTGATCAGGATCATCAAGTGAACAATGGAGGAAAATTAGAGGACTTGGCATGCTAAGTTGAAAACAGCCCTGTGGGCAGATAGGGTCACCCCAAAGAGGGAAATTAGTAACTTGCATACACGCTCATATATGGTAAGGAAGTTAGGCTTCTCATTTCACTTGAGTTGCCAGCCTTGGACCTCACTTGCCAGCTATAATTAGAAGAAGGAAATAGCATGGAGGTTAGGTTATGTGAGCTGATAGAGCTCTAATAGACAAGAGACTAGGCTATGGCTTCTATGACCAACCGCTAGCAGTAGACAAAGAGACACTTCGATAAGAAATCTTCATCAAAAGTTTTCTCTGAAGGAGACATTGTCTTGAAATGGGATGAGGACCGAGCTAAGCTTGGAAAGCATGTGAAGTTTGATGCCGTATGGAGTGGTCCATACGTCATCACTTAGTGCAAGTAGCATAATGCATTCCAACTCTCCAGGTTGGATGGTGAAGAAGTGTATATCCCAGTTAATGGGATACATCTTAAGCATTATCATTGAGCCCCTTTCCCATCATGTATATATTTTCCTTGCTTTTTTCATTGTTTTTCGTAAGTGTCTTTTGTGCACGTTAGTAGTTTTCTTAGTTTTGTGTGTGTTTTCATTTCCTTTTGAGGTAAAATTTCATGATTTATTCTTAGATATCTCAAGGATGTTGCTAACTATTCAAAGTTACATCTTGACTCCGTACCCAATGGACTTTAAGGCAACTAGTTTCTAAGCATAGCAGGCATGCTTCTCCTGGGAGTCACCAATTTGTTGACCATTTTTGGTCCAACAAGCCAAAAATTGGCCCCTTTCTTTCCCTACTTTTTTGAGCCATTTTTATTTTTTGATTCTGCATAAGTTTGGAGTTTCTACGGACTCTATAGAGAGTTTCGACGGACCCTGTAGACAAAAAATAGGCTCTGAGTGCTTAGACAATTCATCACTTTAGTTCAATGGCTTGGTTTAAATTCACACTAATTATTCTAAAGTCAGATGACCTAGGGGGAGTCCCTCTTAGTGTTCTCAAGGTGAGTTCAATCAGTTTTTGATGTTCTAGTATGTTTTGTCTTCATAAGAGTAGAGTATGATTAAAGAAGAGTGTAGTCATGGATCATGTTTGAGAAGTTTAAGGTAAAAAGTGGTATGCATATTGTTATGGGGATTTTTTATCATCTCTCATAGGTGTTCATTTCTTATTTTTGGTCTTGAAATCCTTTCTAGGTCCTCAGGATCAGAAGATAGGCCCTTTTGTCATTAATGTCAAAGGAGGAGAAAGATCATAACAAATTTTGATGAGGCTGTTCAAATATTAAGAAGACATTTTGAGGGTGTTTTTACATCAATGAAAAATCAAGATATTTTTTATCATAGTCACTGATGTCTTAGATTATCATTGATGTTAAATAGAGCATGTGGTACTAATGCATTAATGACAAAGTGATCATATGGATAGCTTGGAGGGATATTAAACTTATGCAAGTCTATAAGGATAAATAATAGGTTGTGAAGCATCCATATATATCTTGACAAAGCTCTAGTTTATTTTTTGAGCATTTAGAAAGAAGAAAATGCATATTCTAGCTTAAGAGAAGCCAGACCATCACTACACATCATGCATATATATATGAACCATTAAATCTATGCATATAATTTGGGTATGAAGAAAGTCAATAATGGTCAAAGGTTTACATGAATATGTTTTCTATAGTGCTAAGAAGCTACCTTGAAAATTTGGAGTCTTGAAGTGATTTATGGCTCAAGTTATAAAGCTTCAAAGCTGTTATAGCAAATTATGATGGGCCAGAGACCATCAAGTTTAATCACATTGAAGTATAAGGTCATTGGTCTATAAAATCAAATGGCAAGTGATTAATTGTACATATTGAGATCAATGGTGCATATTAATTCAACATGTCAAAGTTTTCACATGTTGGTGATAAGTGTCACAAGCTCGCTAATCTAATAGAAGATCAATAGTGAGTGGTAGTTTGTAATTATGAAGATCAATGGTTTTGGACAAGTCAAAGAGTTAACAAAGCATGTGGGACTACCAAGTGGCATAAGTGCATGGACTGACAACAAAGTGTTTAGAAGGCATGTGAGGGTGCCAAGTTTCCTAATCATGGGAGTTATGATCAAGATCTAATGATGAACATTGTAGGATAAAGACTTGGTTGATTTAAGGAGATTGATGGTGTGTATTTAGTTAATATTTTAAAGGTACATTATCTTAGGTCAACATTGTCAAAATTTAACAGTTGTTCAATGACCATTGGAATTCAAATATTCAAATTTGTGAGGGAAGACCAGTTTATAGTTTTTGTGATATAACTTTTGATATATGCAGAATTTGAACATGGTGTAAAAAGAAAGTTGTAGAGGACTTTAAGGCGCGTCTAGAAATATTTATTTAAAGATATAAATATTTGTATAGTTAAATTTATTGAGCTCCAACTATGAATATGTATGTGGTCATGTTCTAACCCGAGAAGGGTAATTAAGTTGTTCTTCATGGTATTTTGATATTTTAAGATGAACTAAGAGTTGGAGCATGTTGTATACTTTATGAGGACCATCTATGTGTATTATGTAGGTTTGACTAATCTATATTTTATATGATCAAAGGCTTAGAAGTTGATTGGGTGTTCATTCTTGGTGATTCTATGTATAGAATGATGTTTGGGCTAATTATGCTATAGCATAAGGGTGTTGTGATGGAGTTGTCACTTAAGGTGGATCTATAGATCATGTGGCATGGGTTTATGTATTTTTAAATTTTTCTTGTGTTCTAAATTTACTTATAAAAGTGTCAAAGAGGTAAATGGGTCTCCATAAGACCTAAAAGGACACTTAGGCCTATTTGAAAGAGGGTACTGCTTAAAGGTGACCCACATAGATGTCTTAAGAGTGAAGAATGTGTTATGGATGATAAGGAAGGTTTTGAACATGATATTAATGAAGACTCCATAAAATTTGAAACCAAATATGATGGTTTATAGACTTATGGAATATGTGTTGAGAGACTAGTAGAGACATGTGTGAGTAGATCATGTGTTGAGAATGTAGAAGATAGAGAAAAGAGGTAGGTTAGAGTGAGGACTATGTGTATGATCTTCTTTTCATGTCTCTATTGTGATTAAAAAAAATTATAGGTTTGTGGATGAGGATGAGCAAAGAAGCTTAGGGTGATCCAAAGGGTGCTTTAGATGCATTGCTTGTGTGAGCAAGGTTGAGAAAGTGTAAAGGGTGAAAGAGAGGTCTTATACATTGTGTCTCTGTTAGATTGAAGTGCAATCAAAGTTATGGAGCTATTGATTTCATAGGTATTGTGTGGGTGCTCAACATCTAGAACAAGTGGGTACTTATTCATACTTAGGGGTGGGTACTCCTTGTGAAGTGGGTGATTTGCTAAAAAGGTCTCTTGTGTGTGATCATCTTATAGGACAAGTATTCCCTATGTTTATAGGATTGAGAGTGGGTTTTATTCCCCATAAGGGTTTCCCACAGGAATCATGTGTTATGTGTTTGATCTTGTGTATGCTTTGAATGTATGAACTCTCTTGTTTATGTTTCTTGATCAATTTGATATATGTTATTTGATTAAGATTTTGAAAGGATCTAAATTGAAGATTGAAATATATAACATAATTGATTCACCCCCCCTCTCAATGATTGTACCTCCAACTCATTACATACACCAACTATGGACCATAGATCACCTAAATTATCTCCAAAACAAGGGTATGGCCCTCCCTTCATGGATGAGTAGATAATGATGGTGCAAGAATCCATAATAAAAAAAACTAGAATCTGTGTGTCAAATATATCTAATACATAATGTGTGCCATAAATAAATCCATTCTAATATGATATCTTATAAATATGAAAACTTTATCAACATATGAAATGATAATGTTTATCAACATTACTTTGGCCAAAAATTTTAATAATAATTGATATCTAGGATCAGTCAAATTCATACACACCACTTGATCTAATTACACCTCATCTTACATTTATGTCACTAATTATGCCAATGGAATTCATCCACTACTTAACTAGGTTCATGAATGCGAGATTTGGTAAAAACACATAATAATAATAATAATAATAATAATAATAATAATAAAACCAATAGATTCATTTATAAATATTCTGACAAGTTTGATTTCATACGGAATGCAAATGAAATTCTATTTCACAATTCAATGAAAAAGAGAGCAAACATTATAATAAATAGACTAACAAAAGACTATTAATTTCACATTCCCAATGACTCTTCCTATTCCTATAGGAATGGAAAGCTTATTAAATAAGATGAAATGCTAAACACCTAGGATAATAACCAATATGTACAATATTATTACATCCCCCCTTAATCTGTAGGGATCTTTATTAGACCAAGTATTCCTCTAAAATTTTCAAATTTTTCTCATCAAAGTGTTTTTGTCAAGATATTTGTTGGTTTCTCTACTATCAGGCAATGTTGTAACTTGTTACTACCATCTTTCACATAGTGATGAATCAAATTAAATTTGGTATTGATGTGTTTGGTTTGGTCATGAAAGACTAGATTCTTTACCATCTGGATTGTAGAAGTGTTGTCAACCATGAGAGGTGTTGATGAAACCTGTTGCTCCTACAAATATATAAGAACCCTTCTGAGCCATAAGATCTCTCTAGTTGCCTCTGAAGCAGCCATATATTTTACTTCTATTGAAAAAAATTGGCACTGATTGCTTATTAGATTTTCAATTGACAACTTTTGTTCCTAAATTTATTAGAAAACCCAAGGTGGACTTTCCATATTTATGATCAGTAACATAGTCAAAATCTAAATACGCAACTAGTTTGAATTCTCCTACCTTAGAGTATTTGTGCCCAAAATGTTGTGTGCCTTTGAGATATCTGAGGACCCTTTTTGATGTTACCCAATGAATCTCTCTAGGTTATTGCATGAATATTGAGAGGACACCAACTGCATATGATATATCTAGTTAAGTGGTAGTTACATATATCATACTTCTAATGAGCTATCTATATTTAGTGGCATCAACCAAATTTGTTGAATCTTTAGATGTCAATTTGAAATTTTATTTCATGTGTGTGTTGAGAGGCTTAAAGTCTTTCATTTTGAATTTGCTCAAAATGTCACCAATGTACTTCTATTGAGTGATGAAGAAATACTTTGGTTTTTGAATTACTTCAATACCCAAATAGTAATGAAGATAACCAAAAATAGTCATTTTATAGCTTTTCATCAACTCTAATTTGAATTTTTTATTGTATCATTCATTGTTCCCTGTAACGAGCAAATCATCAAAATACACCACCATAAATAAAACTATTTTGTCAACTATTTTGATGAAAAGATTTACATCTTTAAACTCAAAAATTTTTGAAGTTCATGTTCATGAGGTGTTCATCTAGTTTTTTTTACCATGCTCGAGGGGCTTGTTTCAAACCATACATTGATTTTTATAGTTTGCACACCTTATGATCTTGTCCCTTAATGGAAAAACCATCAAGTTGTGTCATGTACATAGTTTTATTAAGGTCTTCATTTAGAAATGTAGTTTTGACATTGATTTGGTGAAATTTCCATCCATTGTGAGCTATCAAAGCTAACATGGTCTGAATGGTAGTCCATTTTGTTGTAGGTGCAAAGGTTTCATTGTAATCAATTCCTTATTTTTGAGCATATCCCTTTACAACAAGACTTACTTTGTGTCAATCAAGTGAGTTGTCTACCTTGTATTTTTTGTAATAAACCCACTTGTAAACAATCAATTTGCGATCATATGGTAGATCAACCATATTCTAATTCCCAATTTTCACTAGTGAATTATACTCATCTTTCATTTATTTTCTCCAAGAGTCAAGATTCCAAGCTTGTTTGAAATTTATAAATTCTAAATCAAACACAACATTGAGTTCCTCTTGAGGATATTCCAATGTGAGTTTTCCAATCATGTCCTAAATTTCACCAATATACTTGTCTAGTTGAGAGGAGGTTGCATGTGCACTTCAAGTGCCTATTTTCGTAACTTCATTAGGCCTCACATATTTCAGTGTTTGAGTATCCCACTTAGGCATCTTTTTCTATGTTATAGGTGCTTCAATTTCATCCTTTGAATTTACTTAACTATTTTCCCTCTATCCTACTAGCCCCTATTCAATATATGATGAAGTTTCACTCTTTCCTTTCGAAGGAGTTTCAAGCTCATGTATAGGAGATAATAGAAAATCAATAAATTCCCAACTTTGTATCCCCCACTCATTATCTGGAATATTCAAATCACTCTCTTTGTAGACATCAACTTTGCATATTTGTATAGTCAACTCAACTATTGATTAATATGCTCTTTGTCCTTTGCAGTCTCACAAAAGATAACTTCTCTTATGATGAAAAATGTCTTCTATTTCTCATTGTATATCTTGAATGCCTTGGAAGAATTAGAATATCTCAAGTGGATGCATTTTTTACTCATAATTTAATTTGTTTCTCTTCTCCTTTAGAATCAATGCATAATAAGTGGATCCAAAAATCTAAATATGTCATATTGAAGGGAGGTGACCACACCACATCTTATATAGAGTCTTTGATTCAAGATCTATTATGGTGACCTATTGTGAATGTATACTATTATTTTAGGTGCTTCGGCCCAAAAGTGTAGATTTATCCCTTTGAAATAGAACATTGCACAAACCATATTCATCATAGTTTTGTTCATTCTTTCAACTACTCCATTTTGTTGTGGAGTGTGAGGAACTGTGAGATGGTGTTTGATCCCATTTTACACAATATAGGATTCAAACTTATTTGATTTGAATTCACCATAGTTATATATCATGAGTGTCTCAATGTGAGTTTGTGCTTCATTATTCAAAACTTTTTGAAAGTATCGAAGGCTTCTAATTTCTTTTTTAAAAAGTATATCCATCTCATCTTGCTATAGTGATCAATGAATAATATGAAGTAATTATGACCACCAATGGAGGGGATTGGAAGAGAACACAAGTCTAAATGAACAAGATACAATTTTATATCTACTTTCCACTCTAACTTTATAAATGGTTCTCTTGCATGTTTAGCCAAGATGTAGGCTTCACACTTCTCATATTATTTTACAGGTAATATAGGCATACCGACAACACCATTCTTTTGAAATAAATAAATGTTGTTAAAGTGAGTGTGATAAAATAGAGCTTGACAAAACATGTTTAGATACATTCCATCTTCCACAAGATGAGCATACTTTCTTGAATTTTTTGGCTTTCCCTTCAATTTGAGTATTTTCCCTTCCTCATATCTAGTCAAGATGACTACATTATCACTTTTCTCCTAATTGTGACATCACCATTATCCAATAGAATGGAATGGCCTTTCCTTATGAGCACTAGGGACAACAATTTGCATTTCAATTTAAGAAGGTAGAGGACATTCTTAAGTTTTTAGTCTAGAAGCCATAGACACTTGAATCAAATTGTACCTCTTCCCCATGGTTGTAGACTTAATCTATCTATGAGGTACATTAAGCCATAACTTTCTTCATTGTACTCCTCAAATAATTATATTTGAAAATTCATATGTTGAGTGGTTCTAGTATCAAGAACACAAGCATCAAACCATGAGGAACTGATCAAGACACTATTTACTTCATCATTTTTACTAGAAAACACACATTCACTAGTGAATTGGGCTAAGTTTGACTCTTTTGACTATTTATTTAAATTTTCCTCTTTCTTTTTATGGTATTCTTCAATTTTATCCCATGTATTCTTGTATTCTTGAGTCTCATGGCTACCTTTTCTATCATACCATTCATAATAGAGGTTATATTTATCATTCTATTTTTTTTTACCACCATGATTTTCATTTTTTACACCTTTTCCCTTATACTTATTCTTGAACTTGTTCTTGCCTTCATTTTTGGAAGATGTGTCATTATTTGATGGTTTTTAATTATTTTTTTTGGCATAGCACACACTTTCACCTATTATGGTTTTGGTTTTCCTTCCAAAGGCCTTTTCTCTTTCTGCCATCTTTTGAACTAACTGTTCAAATGTGAGAGTCTTCAGCTAATTTCCTGTAGAGACTCCAAATAGGTTGAATAGTTTTGAATAAGGGATTTTATGAATTTATTCTTTTATATGTTTATTTTGACACTTGTTACTTCAACATCATGGCTGATATCACATATCTCTAAAGCCAATCTCATCACATCACTATCTTTCAACTCTAGGTTGAGTAGTTTCAACTACAACTGAATGAATTCCAACTCTGAATGGGAGTCATATAGGTCCTCTAGTTTATGATATGATTTCCATGGTGTATTACACCCCTATATATGATGAAACACATATATGTCCACTGATGCCCTCATCAATGCCAAAGCCTTATGGTTTTTCTACTTGCATGTTTGAGTGTCTTTTGCATTCCCTATTGGTTCAGATGTTTATTTTCCCCATCACAAATATAAAACTATAGATCATTGAAGATGAGTGTGTTTTCTACTTTTTAAGGCCATTTTAGCCAATTATCTTTACTAGTCAAGGTAGTGCCAATAATGGATTTGATGGAATACATGGTTTTGTGTTTTTATTTCAATTTTTGGAGGTTTTGATTTTTGTTTAACCCCAATTGGTTCCTTATCACTCAAAAAATTTCCTCTTTTTTATATACACAAAGGTAATAAAAAGGATTCATTTTTTCATTAACATCAGCTTAAAAAGAAAACCTCATACATCAATATACTCAATTTTTCTTAATTTTTATATTTATGTTTTTTGACATACATGAATGGGTAAAAGAGTAGCTCTCCTTATTTCTCCTTGACTTGTGTTACTTAGTTATTTTTATCTAAATCCACTTAGAGTATCATTCTCAAGGCAATTTCAATGATAAATGTCACCAACATTTAAATGCTTTCAAATTAAATTTACAAAATTTGAAATTTAGTATTTTAAAAAAATGACATTTTGCTTTTAATGAAAAATCATATACCTTATTCTCATTTTCATTTATATAGAAAATTTATTCCAATATTGGAATAAATGAAAATGTACAGCTCCTTTCAGACTTATACATTTCTTTAGAGTTGATGCTAATATAGAAAACAAAATACTACCATGCATTCAAATTAATTCAGTCATGAACCTCCATACGACCCCAAGGGATTGGACATAGGTTTTAGTCATAGATTGACATGCAACTAGAATAATGTAAAACACCTTCCATATAATATAATATGCAGTCCAACACCACATAGTATAATAGAACAATATGTTTCCAAAATTCCTTGCACAAACTTTTCCCCACGTAGGTTTCCAAAGAAAAATAAATAATAGATACTAAACAAGGTAGAAATTTCTACCCTAGCCTCCATGCCCCATGTTTCTTTTGAATGTTTCCAAGAAATTAGCTAGAAATGCACCACACAGTTCTAAATTTTACAAATAATCCCTAAATCAAATAATACTCAGTCATTTGATTTTTTCTAAGTTATTATCAATATCTATAACACCTCTGATGGACAACAAATCCATAATTATGGACATGTCAGAACACAACAAGAATATAGAAAATACAACGTACCTTCTAGATAATTATCGATGTCAAGCAAATTTAGAATAATTAGTCAAGAACAAACATTAAAAGAAAACAATTATAAGTAGATAGTACGGCTAGTTTTTAGGAGAAAGAAAGGCTAAAAAATCAAATTTTTAGGCTCTGAAACCAATGATAGGCCAGATTTCATACAAAATGTAAATGAAATTATATGTCATGATTCAATGAAAAAGAGATCAAACATTATAATAAATAGACTAAAAAAATACTATTCATTTCACATTCTCAATGACTCTTCCTATTCCTATGAGAATGGAAAGCTTATTGAATAAGATGAAATGCTAGACACCTAGCTAGATACCTAGGATTAATAACCAATATGTACAATATTGTTACATATTCTTCTTAGCACATCCGAATTCATCTAAGTACATAATTTATAATACATTCATTTAGTCCATCAAATGAAATGTAAAGAATCCATTTATCTAGTTTATTGCATATAATAAACATAATCCAAAAATAGTCTCAAGCATACCATCTGAGTATTTATCTCATCAAAACTGTTACTCACTTATCATACCAAGTAATTCATAATGTTATTTCTCCATGAAATAACAATATATTTCTAGCTTTATAAATACAATTTATATTCCAAATATAAACAAAGCCAGTCCAAACATCATAATTACTTATATTAATCTCATAAATACAATATTTTAATGCCTATATCCATAACATTAAAATATAAATCAAGTAATCAATTACACACCAATGGTAACAATGTTTTTAAGCACAATACAACTAAGTATGATATATATATATATATATATATATATATATATATATATATATATATATATATATATATATATATATATATATGTATATATATATGTATATATATATGGTATAAATTGTTTAGATGTAATACATAGTCCAAAAAATCATATATATATATATAAAAACATTTTTAATACAATATAATTATTTATTGTATATGGAATATTTTAAGTAGACATTCATTGTCCTTGACTTAGAGTATTTTATGTACTATAATGTATACATCCAGTCCATAAAATAGACCCATAGCCCCTTTTAAGAAACTAGATAATTTCTCTACATTTTTACTTGTTTAAAACAAACATACTAACTTTCACAAAATCCAAAAGTAACATATAACTAGTCATATATTCTATTCGATTAAACCAAAACATTATTATTTCAATCATTTTGAAACTTTCATTAAATAAAATGCATAAAATTAATCTAAAACATAGTCAATTTATCCCCATATGGGTTATTCATATAACCATATGAAACAATCTGAATGCCTTTGTTTAAATAATTCCTCTTACTCAATCTTCCCTAATTGCATGTATTTAAAGTTATCCATTATTTAAAAGACTATTCAAAAATACACATTCATCCCTTTTTTAACACATTAAGATCATATAAAAACTCATGAAATTAATCACAAAATTGGGCTTGATCATCATATAAAACCACAACACAGTCCACATATAGTCATCCTCCTACCCATACCCAGGTTCTTAAAAATGACTAACTGACTGATTTCACAAAGCCATATGATCATATATATACTCTACATAATTTATTTACATAATTTAATAGTATAACTATATTATGGAAACTTGTAGGTATTTATTTCCAAATCATCACAATGGAATCTTAATCCCTATTTCACATATACATGTACATTCATAATGAATACAACTACCCTCCAAAATGCCTGACAAATTCACAATACAGTTTTATATTTAAATGTATAAGCACATAGTCAAACATCATAGATTCAGTCAAAAATGTATATGTACATATTCAATACATAGGTATACACATAAATGTATATGTACATGGTCAATATACACATATAAATGTATATAAACTCAGTATCACTCAAATCCTTTTAAAAATTGGTTTTAAAATGCATATAGAAATGTGTGTGTGTGTGTGTGTGTGTGTGTGTGTACCCTATGGTTTTAATCATGTATATATTTGTGTGTGTGTGTATCCACATACCCAATTCATATGACAAAATTCCTCATTTTACACCTCAAGAACAATAATGTATACACAGTCAAATTTCAACTACTAACTTTACTTTCAAATCAAAATTTAAACACCCAAATGAGTATATAAAACTAATTCAAACAAACTAGTTCAAGCCACATATATATACCTATCCAAGATAGTTCTTTATCTAATGTACAAATATTTTCTAAACTAAAAGAGAGTTTAAGACTAGTTTCATAAAAGCTTAACAATCCAAGCATTTTTATGGTTAAATCCACAACCCTAGGTTTTCCCTGAGTCGAAGGTGGGGTTTTGTGGATGCCAAGCCATCCACATGGATCCATACTCCACTCAAAATCTCTAGATTTAAAACATATAAAACCCATTTACCCAATACTTAGTTTTAAAAACCCATACATTATTCACACAAGGATTAAAATACAAAACCTACCTATGTCTACCAATGAAAACTAACTAAATTCCTTCCTCTATCTTTCAATTTTTTTCCTTATTTATATTCTACAACTCTCTCCTTAATGTTGTGAGTCATGTGTGTGTGTGTTCCCCATAGTTCTCCTTCTCTCTTTTTATTATTTTTCATTATTTTTCTTCCCTTCATTAATGGTCACTTCAACTAACTATTTAAATGCATGCAAAATTTTCTTGACAACCTTATACAATCCATCACCATGTAAACACAATAGCCTCCATGTTTTCCTCAAAATATAAGCTTAATTGAAGTCATCAGATGATTAGTAACCCTAATCATCTTGAGGCTTTTATAAAAATAATTTTGTATTCCTTTTAAAATCCACATAAAATAAACAATCATCGACCACTATACCTTAATCAATTTTTTTCCCATAACTATTCCATGCAAAGATTAACATTTAATCGATGATCGAGGTATTCCCATGCATGACCTTTGTCCAATGCTATAGAGTATAAATTACATCATATGATAATACTTTTAGATATTATTAGATTATAGTTCCATGTGACTATATATTATCCCCTATCATAAATATAATGATTATTAAATAATTTAATAATAAAATTAATTTATTCAATATATTTAAAAATAACCTTGGGTTAATAGTTAATTGAATACAAAAGTATTTTAAAAACAATGCTATTTATATCTTTTGACATATAGTTATAGCTTATTATTATTATTATTATTATTATTATTATTATTATTGTTGTTGTTGTTGTTGTTGTTGTTGTTGTTGTTGTTGTTGTTGTTAGCTAAATTTTATAGATAATTAACAACAATGGAATATGCCATCATATCATAACATTGTGAAGCCTTACCTAAAAACATAGTAATGTAAGTAAAACATAACTGAACTCACTCATTTAGTCAAACAAGTGCATTATATAAGATAAACTAGTATGATCACAAAACTAGTGAAATCACTCAAACAATCATACAATCATCATCAACAATCAAGATTATTCCAAAAAACATAATAACAATCACCTAAAATTAAAGTACGAAAAACATGCTATGACATACATATCAAACAAATAATTACTAAACATGATATTTTAAGTGGTGTGTGCAAGGGTTTCTGAATTCGTTCTCTGTTGACCCCCAATGTCTCCATCTAACCACCCTCTCTGATAATACTCTCCCTTTGTCATACTATGAGGGAAGAATATATCCTACATTCACCTCACAATAATGAAGGTAGTTAGCATGAAACATTATTATATCCATAAAATAATGTTGTATAAACATGATCACAATGTACATAATATAAAAGTACCACTAACTCATAGCAAACTAATCATGTAGATTAAGCAACATAAACTATCCCATAAATAACATATGTCATCAAACTTAATCAAATAATCGGCCATAATAATCCATGGATCAAATAGGTTACTCAGTTAAAGAGAAATCAGGATGTGATATCAAGTACTAAAGATTAGAATTTAGTATCTATAAATGCCCCTTTTTATTCTAATAATGGAATCACTAGAGTAAAAAGAAAAAATGTACTAGAGTGTGTAAAAAATCTTTGTATTTATTATGAGGCTCTAATTATGTAACTCACTATGTTATTGGGTCCTATTTAAAAAGTTATCGAGTCTTTAATTTAGTTCACTTTGAAAAGTGGCTTATTATTATAAATCCTCAAGGTCATAAAGTTATTTAAATTTTATTAAATTACAAATAATTGTAATTTATGTTAAATAAAATTAAGTTATAACTTAAAATGCAACATTTAACCCTAAATTGGATGTGGATCCTACTTGAGTAGATAAGGTTAAGAATATATAAATTACAATGGATAAGGGTGTTACTCAAATCTACAATAAACCAATTAAATGTTAAACTTAGATGCAACATATATTGAATTTATTAAATTGACATAGCCTAAAAATATAAATTAAAACTATGATACACATGAAAATGACAAATGAATAATGTACTTAGATATTTTTTATGTTAACACAATTCTAGATCTGGAATAGGTAGGAAGCAAACTGGAAGAGGATTCTATAATAGTTGCCAAATTATGGATTGAGTGTGTCTAGAATAATAGACACTAGTGTTAGCCTTGGAAATTAGCATCAATGTTATAATCTAAACTAGATATAGGTGTCATGTATAGAATACCTATTGGAAAAGGATGTGACCACTTGCATTCTTCTTTATTTTCCTTTGTCTTCGCTCTAGTGTATTCAGATTTGGGTCTTGAACTATCGCTCCTCATAAAATGGCAACACCCTAGTTCTTCATCTTCATAGTGACATTGGTAAAATGGGATAGTGATTTCACATTATCAAGTTAACCCTTGAAACCCCTTATATCAATGGGTGTTACCTACATAACCGCTACTCTGAAGAGGGCCTTGTATTGATGTATTTTTCCCCTAATGTGTTAGATTGTGTGTGCAAAAGGATGAAATATATGGAAATCAAATACAATAGTGACCTAACTTGTAAATTTACAAATCAAGCTCTTGGGATGATCCTTCAGTACTTCATACCTATAGATATGTAGTCCCTATGACTAATATATAAATAGGAATAAATAGGGAAGCTTTGCTCAATTGAATGATATTTGAATGCTCTTTGGTATGAATGCTAGGTGAGGAATGATTGTGAATATAAACCACTCTTATCAAGAAATATCTCCAATTAAATCACATAGTACAACCATTAGGATACATTTCTCTTTCAAATTAGATGACTTTAGGGCACTCTTACATTAGTTTAAGATACTAACATTGATGCAAGTGTCTAGGATTGGTGCTTGTGTCTTGAAAGTTAGAAAATAGGTATAAGCTCAAAACTTGTAGGGGCATAATATAATCATATTTTAAGAATTTTTTAGTAATATAGAAGGTTTGGGTCATTGACATAAGTTTAGTCATAACAAGAGATAGGCCAAGGGACACAAGATAGAGTAGAAATGAGACTTATAAAACTAGAAAATATCAAGAACTAAGAATAATAGTAAAGGTTTGAGTTTACCAACTATACAAGACTAAGGAGCTATACAATTCATAAATATTGTCTACATTTTCCCCATTTAATATAGTAATTAAATTGATGGTTTAAAAGATAATAAATGTGTACCTAGGTGTGTATAACACACCTTGCCTTTGAATGAGCCCAACTTGAGTGATTTGTTAGTGATTGACCTACAACTAAGAACATGTCATAGTATATAATCAATGCACATAATCTAAAATTTAAATTATTAAAAATATTAAAATTAAAAGATCAAGGTTTAGGAGTACACATGTGTATCGATGCAACTACCTTGCCTATTAAAAAGTTGATTTGAAATTATGTATCATAGCAAATTTATGAAACTAAGATTAGGAAAAATATATATAAATATAGAAAGTGCATATATAAATATGGATAAATAAATATTGGAAGGCATATGCCCCCAACCTTGAAGAAAATGTGAGTTGCCACCAATTAATTTAGATTAGCTCAATCATGAAACCCAATCATACTTATAACCTAGTGAGAATGAGTGAACAAAGTCAACAAATACCATGTATTTTGTGAGTATGATTGATGTAATCAAGTCCAAACTATAAACATGGTAATATTGAGTTAATTAATCACCTCAACCATACCAAAAGTCAACCAACTACTACAGTAGATTGACTCAATATAGTTCATAATATTTTGACCTGGTAGGTGATGAAAATCCATAGAAGAGTTTTGAAATTTGAATCTGATTTAAATTTTAAAATATTAGGTGCACATTTCATAGAATCTCACCTTAGATATGTCTCAAGTTGAAACTATGTATAATAATGGTACCAATGTATAGAATTCTACCAAAACTATGAATCTAAATTATATAACTATGTACTTTGGCCAATTTAGCATTTTGCATAAGTGTGGGTAGCATGTTACTGTAACATGCCCTCACTATATATGGATAAATATGAAAATTGATATAAGTGATAATGTGGAGGACATGTTTCTAAAACATGCCCCCACTAAATTTGGGTATGTCAAATACTGAATAAGTGTGGATAACATGCTTCTAAAGCATGCCCCTATTGAATCTAAAAATTGTGCCAAATGTGGATATCATTCCTCTATGACATGCACCCACTAATATACCCCCCATTTGAGGTGATGGAAGATACAAATTGGTAGTTACCTCACCTCAAAAAGAGAAGACAACTAAATAATATGTGAATGGAACCATGTAGCATATATAATAACATATTTAGGTACATGTATCATTGATGAACGTAGAATAATGTGATCACATGAAGACTTAACATGAATGATAAAAATCATGGTAATTTCTAGATATAAATAGGACAAGCTCAATAAACAAACTAGCACACACACAAGAGCACTCAAAATCATGTCAAAAGATAATGGTCCAAGGAGACCAAAAACAAGGGGCATGTTTAAATTCCATACAATCAAAGGGACATGACTTAGTCAAATGTCCACAAAAATAATAATGACGTGTTCAAATGTTCATACAATAAGCAATGACAGATGTAAATGTCAAAGAAAGAAATCAAAGGCATGGGGGTTATAAACAAAGGAGCATATTCAAATACTCAATAAATCAAGACAATAACAAGGCATGACACTCAAAGAATTGCATAAAGTAAAGAATAAAAAACCAACATAAACATATCACATTATCTCATAGATTAAATGTGTTAGAAAAAAAATTCAAGTGCATAGCATATCAAGTACCTTGTGAAATATATAATCATGGATAAAGACATGTTTGAGTACATATAATCTCAAACATGGTAATGAAATATGATCATTGAACCATATAACCTATGATTATTAATATCAATGAAGTGTATGCCCTCAATGTCCACATTACATGACTAGAGGGAAATCCCAACATCTAAATTATGAATAGATCATGTATATGTGTATGCATGTATCATACTCAAATAGAATCATAACACACATGTGTATGTAGAATTAATCAATATGCCTTCCATCAACATAAAACCAACACATAGATGTCAAGGAGCCAATAAAATAGTTTTATGCTAAAAATATTTTTGTAGTTTTAAATTTTTTTTTGTCATTTTGGAGTATATGAAAAGGAAATATCATCCTATTATCTCATCAAAAGTATGGTCATATGAATATCCCCACTTAGAACTTGCTGCAAGGAATTTATGGTACTCCCAAGGAGCATATATAGGTGAAATATCTATCACAATAGTATCTATGATGTTTTGTGTTTGTATACTAGGAATCTGAGGTCATGAAGTAGTAATAGAAGGAATAGGGGTTTGTGGAACCCATATTTATGTTTTTTTTGGTTTATTTAGAGTAAAAATAGTAGAAACATGTTTAGGTGCTCTATATATCTCAATATGGTTCACAATAGAAGATGAAGATTTTATGGAATCCAATGTATATCTCTGATGTAATGGTCTCTCAAGTACTAGCCACCTAGTAAAGGGGATTTCCTATTATTTACTCTTTTACATTGGTTTTACCTTAGTAGGTTTGATAATTAGCAACCTGGGTATAATTTTTTCCTATTCAAGAAGATGTTCATATGGAATTTTTGAAACTATAATTACCCGATTGGCATGAATGTATTTAACACACCCATGCACTATATAAGGTACTACTCAAAGTGTATGGATCCAATGTCTTCCTAATAACATATCAAATATTCCCATGAAAGGTATAACTAAAAATCTAGTAACCACATGTGTGGGATTGACCTGTAAAGGTAGGTCAATCTCACCAAGAACCTTCTGGGAGCTCCCATCAAATTTTCACTATAAGGATGCAAATCATGATAAGTATAATCTATATGTGAAATTAATGTCATGATGCAAATATTTTTGCTTGAAAAATTATTAATCATAGCACTATTTATAGTCTAATGATCAAGGAATGATCGAATGAATAAACAATGAATATTAGAGTCATCATCCTTAACATCATTGTAATCGAAAGTAATAGAAGATCTCTAAACCATAAGAGATGTATGTTGCATATTTGTACCAACAATCCTATCCAATGGGTGCTCATAATGTTATGGAGAAGTGTTATATGCCATTTTCACTTATATTTCCTTCTTAGAATGATCTTGTAAAGGTTTTTTAAATATTTTTTATTTCTGGTGATCACCAGGTTGTGAACCTTATTTCTTGGGAGGATCATCAAATATAATATTCTGATCAATAATGAGATCTTGGATATTATGATTCAATGTAAATAACTTGTTTCTATAATGCTTCAATCCTTAATTATTATCACAATAAACATTCACATCATATCCTTTGGGTAGATGCCAACTCATATCAACCTCTATAGGATGAGGGAGAGATATAAGCTTACATTGTATTAACCATGGGAGTAATGAAGCTAGAGACTCAAGTAAATGTGAGAATAATATTATTATTACATTGGATGAAACAAGTCAATTAGATTTTTGTGACACTATTTTAACCATGGGGGTTGCTTCTTTTTAGGCTCAGGATGTTTTACCTTATATCTTAGTTTGATTGTAAACTTGATACTAGATGTAGATGTAGTTGGTGTGTTTGTTACATACTTGATTTTATTCAATGAAATAAGCTTCATTTCATGGTCCCATATAATAGAAGATAAGTCATCAAAAGATTTAAACTTATTTAAAGTAATGGACTCATATAAAGGATCAATCAAACTTTACTTGAATATGTTTTTCAACTCTTTATCTACCATAGGATTAGTAATTTTATCCAACATTATCTTGTACCTCAAGAGATATTCATTGATAAGTTAATTTGTTCCTTGTTTGATTTTCCTAATTTAAGCATAGGAAACATTTTCATAAATATTAATGGAAAAATGTGTCAAAAATAGATTTTTAATAGGTTTTAATTCTTTCATATATTGGAGAGGTAAATCATAGAACTACCTCAAAGCATAGTCCTTGAGGCTTCTTACGAATAATTTGGTCAAAAGCTTAGCATTGGATGCATAGGCAAGGCATGCCACATAAAAGGATCTAAGATGTTGTTTAGGATCACCTTTACCATTATAAAATGTGAACTTAAGTGCAATAAAATTGGTTGGTAAGGGGTGCAAAGATATCCCAAGTGCAATTGGATTATGTAACACATCATGTGAATAAATAGTATGGGTATACTTTAAAGCCTTTTGTTCAATGTTTGTAACCTTACTCTCCAAGGTATTTATAACTTGAAGGAGAGTTTGAAATAGAGATTCATTATGATTTAGATTAGTAGTCTAAGTAGTCACCAAATGGGATGTAAACATGGTTTTAATAGGCATATAAACTAGTATTTGAGTTAAAGTTGTTGGTAATTCCATGGTATTTGCAACAATAATATTTTGGTTTTTAGAAAATAAAGGTTTAAAAATATAACTTATGCTCCCAATAGATGTATAAATTGATTAATTATCCAAGGGGAGGGATGTTTTAACTAGACATTTTTATTTTTTTATTTCTAATATAGTTTTTGAGGATCTCATCAAGGTCCTCAGTGTTTTGATGAATGGGTTCTCAAAACAAAGAAAGATATTTTACTTTCTCTTGATCAATTTTTTCATTTGCATTGTTATCATTGGATTCATAGTTTCCATTATGCTATGCCCTTAACCTATAATGCATTTATGGATATATGGGGCCGACTTGTGGCTTACACACCTTCATATTATCTTATTTCATTTCTCTATGCTCTTATTATGGTCGGCCTATGGAATAACCTTGGATAAATAAAGTATATATAGGAGGTAGTGGTTAGAATTTTATCATCATATGGCATATTCTATTTTTATTACATTATTGTGGAGGTTTCTCCCTCGAAGGGGATCAATCATAATATTCAAGTATTCTACTCTTTTGGTAATTGTTTTTATGGACCGATTTATTCTACTATAAATTTTGTGATATATAATTCTATTGTTTTGAATTATCTAACTTCATTACAAGTGGTATCAGACCTTTGATTTTGGAAATTCTCTACAACATAGTGTTTTTAGATATTTTATTCTAAGCACTAAAAGGCTAAATAATTGAATTTTTTCATCATTTTAGTTCTGTTTGTGAGGTTGTTTTACAAAAATGAAAAAAATATTTTCTGGTAAAAAAAAGTCTAGAATCTTTTTACTTTGTGCAAATTAGTAGTCTTTGGATTTTGTTTTAACTTTTTAGGAATTAACACATGTAAATCCTATGTTTATTATATATTTGATTAAACCAAATTAGGGAAATAATATGCAATAAAAATAACTACTAATTTATTATAGAATTGACCAGCTTTGACTTTTCTAAAAATTGTAATAAATAGTGCAAGTAATGACTTAGCTAGAAAACACATGATATGGATGATCTGGATGTTGGAAATTGAGATGAAAGCTAGTATGAGTGTCATAAATATGATCTTAGTGTCAAAAACCCTCCTAGGTAGTAGTAGCACAATTGGACATTAGTGTTATTATTACAAATCTAGTGGTAGTTTCCTTATATTAGTGGTAGTGTCCTAATTTTTTGTCCAAATGATTTCTAAGTTTTGTATATTAGGTCCTATTCTAGCTCTAGTCCAAATTTCAAGTATGTGTGACCAATACTTTTTCATATATCACTATTTTCCTCCTAAAATCATAGGTTTTCATGTGTGTAAGTGTTTGAATGAACACCATGAGAAAAAGGCCTTAGTGGGTCTGATGTGTTGGATGTGCGATCTACACCCCTTTATGGGAATGCTACCTATATACCAATACTTCTAGAAGGGATCAAACTCAATGTAATCTTCCTGCCTAAGTGCTTGGTGCAAGTGCAAGTGAATGCTATAATACCTAACTATGAATGCATGAGAGGATGTCTTGAAGGCCACTTGATATTTGAATACATGTGCTAGGGTTGGATTATTAAATGTATGGGTTGTGACAATATAATATTTGAATAATTAGGATCTTTCCATCAATGTGAAGTGTTACTTTTATGTGCTTCTTTGTTATAATGTCCACCTAGAGTGTAAGAGTGTGAGAGTAGTGTTTATATAGTGTTCTAATAAAAATGACTTGGGAGGGTTACTTTAGAATAGGTCTAGGCCAAACCTAATCCTCTTATGGATATGTAAATTACCTTTTGTTTCTTTAATTTGAAACCTTTGAGGAGGTGGTTAAAACCTCGTCACTTCAACTATCATAATGGGATCACTCCAAGGTTATGGATGACCTTATGTGTGAAGTGATCCTCCATAGAGGGATGGTTCCCTTGATGCTACACCTAATATAACACTAACTCTACTGATACAAGTAAAATGGATAGAAGAGGAAAAGGTATATAAGGAAACTAAACTAAGAAAATAAGAGATGATGCACCAAAAATATGATTCTTGGCTTGCTTTAAACCTAGACAATGAAACATAAAAGGAACTACAACATACACAACTCACTCTTAAACTACCTAACATAAGTGTTTCATAGAGAGGTAGAGAGATCTATGGAATCATTAGAAGGAGAAGTATTCATCACCAAACTAAACCTACATAAAGCATAATACTACATAGACTATGACCTAAAAATAGAGTTCACTTGCATAGATGTGACAAAATTGGATAACAATCAAATGGCAAATGAACTTCACCACAAGGAAAGATAAACAACTCATAAAAAACATAGAATTTGAGCCATGAGAAGGAAAAATCATCTCCATTATTTCTTTAAAGGCATTACAAACTTGCCAAGAATGACAATTACAGAGGATTAACCATACTTAAATAAAAAATGCATGAGAGAGAGAAGGGATAAGCTTCAATTAAAGAGTAAAAATGCATCCCAGTTCAAGTCATGCATGTGACTCAATAGTGAATTTCTTATATATATTTTTTAAATGGTAAAAAATTAGATCTCTACTTTAGACATGATCATCTCCCTCTTTTATCTTTTTCTCCCACCTCCATGTTGTATACATATAATATTTTCAAACTTTATCAATTACTGAAGTTTTTTCTATTGCAAAAACCCATCAAGTCTTAATCTCTCTGAGTGCATGCCTTAAGGGGTGCACTAGGAAGTGGGTGGGCAAACCATTGGTGCTTCATAGGATTATTTTTCCTCAAATACCACTTGTTATCTACACAATCATCTCCTAAAAACATTCCCCTAAGTTTTGCCTCTTCTTTTTCACACTCCCCTAATCATTTTTTCCTTCGTTAGCCCCTCCTTATTCTAAACTCATTTTTTGATGGTTTATTATGCAATGTTAGCTACATTGACCTTGTACTCTAATTGATAAAACTCATTTAGGTTCTAGGTCATCTCTTGGCTGACCTAGACTAAGACCTAATTTTATTTTATCAATAATGATACAAAGTCGATTAGGCCAACCCTATCAATTAAACTTTTAAAAATGACTAGGGTTAGATTCAATTATATATACACATTCATTTCATCATTTATTTAGGAAGAGAAGAAGAAGAATATTATAGTATGCATCTACTTATCGACCATTCTACTTGAGGAGCATATCTTAGGGTTTCAATACTTTCTTTGGAGATACAAATCTTGTCTTGTGGAAAAGGTTTCATGGATGCATATATAGGTTGTGTATCGTAGAGATTATTTATCCATGTGATCATTACATACCACAACAACCTCTTGCAAAGCACCTTGGCCAAGGGAGAGATTAAGGCTCGGTGGGTTCATCTTCAAAGGTAAGTATTCCTCACTTTCTTCCTTTATAAGATTAGATAGATTAGCATTTGTACTTCTATCCCATGCATTAGGATTTTGTATATATTGATGTGAGTATATATGTTATATGCATGTTTTTTTTTATGTTTATTACTTATACTTTATGCCATAATATTTGGTGATTACTATATTATATTTCTATTTACTTGTCATTTGCGTAGTGAATATGAAAGCATAGGATCTAACTAGGGTTATTACATAGTTTTGCCTGATTATAGGCTTTAGAACCCTCCTTAATGATATTATTGTGGTAAGATATCCCTTGGTTAGGTCTAGCAGATCCATCTTGGTCATGACCTTGAATATTTAATTATCAACAATATGAAGTGTATGTAGGATTTATATTCTCTAAGCTAGAATTGATTTATAGATTAGTTGCATTTACCTTTGTATACATTTTGGTGAACCTGAAGTGAGTCTAACCCTTACAGGTTTTCTTTCATGTTATCATTTTTATAATTATATTATATTTTTTTTAATTTGTAGTACTGTATCGAACCAGTCAATATAGTTCTAACTTTATCTATGCAATTTTAACACACAGTCACTTTGAAACACTCTATTATGTCTATGTAGGTCTTCATCAATTATGGGTTACTCAATCAAGTAGTTTAACATAGTATTATTCTTTTTTTATATATTTATAATACATAGTCAAACAATTCAACTTTGTCTACTATTTTATTCTTTCAATATACAATTCAATAAACACTATCTAATAGGTCAAATCTATTCATTACTTCTTCTTTAGCACATAAGGTTTTACAAATTTGGTCAAACTAGTTGACCTAATTGGCAGAATTTGAAAGTAGCAATTAAGCACTATAGCATAAAATTTTGAAATCTAAATCATCTTCAATCCCACCAAGGTTAATTTATTTTCTATATTTGTCATTTCAATTTTTTATTTTGTACTTTTTTCACAAGTTTTTAATCTACAAAACTACAACTTACAGTGAACTAGGTCAACCTAGTTGATTTAGTTTTGTAGTCTACCTTCTATTTGAGAGACATAGTTAACCTATTCAATTTTATTCTTAAAGACCTTATTTCTGTATATAATCAATGACCCAATTAAATATATTATATATTGTTTAATATAGTGTCTCCTAAACTGAATATGTGTTATGATCAATCAAAAAATTAACATCTATTTGTTAGTAATTAATTCACTTTTACTTTTCAGTTGTTTGCATGCTTAAAGTAACTCACATAGTCTAAATAGGTGGTTTTTCAAATTATTATTTTAGTTACATTATTTTACTCTTTTTTACACACTACCAAACCAATTTACATTCAAAAAACATTAAACATTTATCTTCCCAAGGCCTACCTACTTGGATTTCATCACCAAGGTGAAAGTTGACTTGGTTTTCTAATCAAGTATAAATATGTCATTAATGATGTATATTGACAAAACACTCAACACCCTTATCACTAAAGGATTATGAATTGAGGGGATTGTCCCAAATATTTAGCCATTACCATTACCAATACATATCCCTTTCATCTGAAACATATTGAAACTAACCTTAGATTACTTTCTAATTCCTTATTTTAGCCAACTTTCATATCACACTAAAATTACAATTTATTATAATCTAATAACACTTAAGTTGACCAATTAGTTAGCATTTACTTTTCAATTTCTAATTTTTATTTGATCATGGTGTGTTTTATTACAAAACTTGCATTGGACAGTGTTGGTACAAGGTTTGTGTTATGTGCTCCAATTGGATTAGTCATATTGATTCAATTGTTTTTGTCGATCATTCATATTGATTCAATTATTTTTGTGTTTGCTTTCATTCTTGCTTCAAACTATCTTGAAATTTTTTTCCCTTTTTTTATAACACTATCATCTTGCTTGATAATTCTCTTACAAACTATTTTTCACTTTCTTACCATCAGTATACAGTCAACCTGCATGACTGTCTTCTTATCCCCTTTTTTAGTTCTTTTTTTAGTAGCACACCATCGACTTGTATGATTATGTATCCTTATCAACTTTTTTAGCCTTCCTATCTTCCATACATAGTTGACCTGAATGACTATGTATTCTTATATTTTTTTCTAGTTCCCTATGTTACATAACATAGTTAACTAGTTTGACTTTGTATTCCATTTTCTAATTTTGTCTTTGCATCATTATTCTTTCAGCTTCCTCCTTTCATCATGAATTTCCTATTTGAGTACAACATATAGTTTCACTCATTAGATATGATGAGCTTTGCCAATCCCAATAGGTTTCCCTATAAACAACTTGTGGCTTCTACTTTAGATGAAAGCAATGTCCATGTGGCCACTCAAACTACAAATTATGGGACTCCTCATTCATATTCAATTTGTAACCCTATTTTCTCCTTAGAAGATCAATCTGAATTAGAATAAAATCCATAAATTATTTTATTCATTAATAATTTTACTCAACATATGGGAAAAGACCCTTCCACTATTTACAACCTTATGATAAGTGGTTGGGCAGAAGAACCCCTTTCACCTTCCCCCACTTTCTCTCATAGATTTAGGGGTGATACCTTCTTTGATTCTCAATCTCTCCATAATATTTTGACTCCTTCTCATACTATGACCTCTTCTTCCTTGATTTCTTCCACTTCCATGCCAAGTATTTCTACTAACATGATTGGTTCAACATCTAATGGGCCTTTTCCAAGACCCACACCTCTCAATCACTCCACTAGTGCATTGTTTGCTACCAATGGTAATCATATAACTAGTGCTTATTTTTCTTCTAATCATTCTACTAGTGCACAATTTTTTACACATGATAATCATGCTAATAGTGCCCATTTTCTATCAATGCCTCTCAATCCACTAGTGTTAAGCATGCCTCTACTCAAAGTGACACCCAAGCCACTAATACTAATGTTAATGCTTCATATACCATAAAAACTAATAAAAACACCACTCAAGCCCACCAACTCTTATTGTAAACTCTTAACCAAATGAACAATTTCCAAGATAATAATGCCAATCAAATTATGAAAATGAATAATAACCTTATTCACTTCCAAAATCAACCTCAATAGGTTCCATGGGGAGCACAAAATCAAAATTCCCCCCACCCCCATTAAGGATTCCCATGGAAACCTTATTCCCAAACCACCTCTTGTTAACAAAATGATTAAACATATTCAAAATTAACCTCTTACACCTTAAATTACCAATATAGATATAAGAGGTATCACATCTACCATTATTTAGAACAGGTCAACTGATCTTACCCTACATTTAAAAACATTTAGAAACCTTTATAAAGATTGGGTTAAATTGAAAACTTTTAATGCTACCAAGATCTTAATGAAAACCCTATCTAGAGACATTTTAGATTGGTCTAATGAACTCAAGTCCCATTATATCACTAATTTTTAAGATCTAGTTAATGCTCTAGTATAGAATTTTCAAAATAGTGACCTTCCTAAAAACACCTTGGCTCATTTTATCAATTGCAAGCAAGTTGAAACTGATACCCTATAGGTTTTCATGAAAATATTGGAATACCTTGTCTAATAAATGTAAGAATAACATGGTAGATGATAATATATTTTATCTATTCACTAATTCTCTCTATCCTAAGTTTTGATATCAAGTTATAACTTTCTCTGTATGAACTCTTGAAGAGGCCCTTGACCAAGCTAAGTTCCAAGATTTTCTCATGTGTCAGTTTGAGCCATCCCAACCTCCTATGGGCACTCTCATGCTCATAAAAAATAAAAAAATCATACAAACAATGATGGTGTCACTAATTACTATGATACCATTCATAATATTCAAGCTATGGCTCTCAACCCTACTCTGGAGTAAGCTTTCCTTTTAAATCACATCCCTAATCCTCAATTTTCTCAAATAAATAATATCAATGTTCATAAGCCATTATCCATAGAGGAACTCCAAAATCATCTACCAAAGCCCCTTCCATGAGATCTTGACCCCACTGGCCCTATGAAATCATGGTATGATCCAAATAAATTTTGTTTATTTCATGCTAGTTGGCATAACTCTTATGAGACTTGAAAGTAATTAAATAACTTAAATATGGATTTACTCCTTGGTCCAAATTTCAATCACAATTACCTCATTCATAAATGTTAAAAAACCTATGACATTGCCTTCAAAGCTCACAAAACACAAAATAAAAATCAAGTTTTGAACCAAGCTAATGCTTATTTGGCCATATACAAAGACCCTCTTCCTAACCATCAAGATAATAATGATAAGCCTATTCCTTCCACCAATAATGTTGAAATTATTATAGACCAAACTCCTAAATATAATGTGGTAAATATGAATAATATGTGAAGTGTAGTTACTTTCATTGATTTTAATCCTACACACATGCACCAACCATACCAAACTTTCTATGTTATCCATGATTCTTCCCCAACTCACCTAACAGAGTTGGGTCAAGAGTACCTTATCTCCTTTGAAAAAAATTCCAACTCCTCCATTAGATAACACCTCTCATACTATTTCAACAATTTTCCCGACCTCTCTACTCATCAATAACATTATTCAAACTTCTAATACCACTACTTCAAATCTATCAAAAGATAAATCTAAATCAACTACCCCATCCTCTCAAGATAATCAACCAATTTCTCTCCAAACTAAACCAACTACATCCTATCAACACAAGTGTACATGTACTTCTAATCCTCCTTCCCAGGAGCTCCTCCAACATTATGCACCTCTATCTAGTAGTCCACCCATGGGTTATGATGAATGAGACATTATCATGGAACTTGCCAATGTCCCATCTCAATTTCCCTTTTTAGAACTCATGCATACTTCTCCATGTCATTGCAACTGCCTTATGCAACTCTTATTCAAAATTAACATCCCCCATCCTCCCCTAGTAGGATGTGAAGCTAACTTGTCTAGGTCAAAAGATAGTATCTTACAATAATGCAAATATATGTATATACATGTTGATGAAATAATGGACACTTTTCTTTCTCTTGAATTTCCTATTTCCTCTATGATCCCAAATGTGATTCTGCTTCATGTGAATGATCCTCCCCTCTTTATAAGTGTTTAAATCAGTGATATAAAAATAAAGCATTCTTTGATTGATGAGGTTTCAGGTACTTGTGTTGCCTCTTTTGACTTCATTAAAACCCTTGAATACTCCAAGTGTACTCTTAAGTCCACATGCTTCATGTGTCAAGGTTATGATCAAAGGAAAATGCCTCCTTCAAGTTGTGTGTGGCTCCTTATTACCATTTCACTTGTCATTATTTGAGTGAAGGTTATGATATTTAAATTTCCACTTTCCTACAATATCTTGTTTGGTAGGCCTTAGACTCATCGCATGAGGGTTATCACCTCTTATACCTACCAATGTGTCAAGTTTCCCCACAATGGTGCTATCTATAGGATTTAAGGCAACACTAACCCTTATAACTTTGAATAATTCTAGGACTATGGTTTATTCCAAATTACAACCCTTTAACCCTTGTCGAGTATTCCCTTCTAGAAATCTCAACATTTTAATTTCCCTGTCAACTCTACATGAGGTTATCATGGTCACCCAAAATTGATTGATAACATACCACCTAACCTCTTAGACTCTAATGATGATGAGCCTAACAAGATCAAACTCAAAATCAAAACTTTAGATCTCTCTCCTCATATCATTTCCCAGCTTCCAGCATCTTTGAATCCACATTTCCATCAGCCACATAGAAATGATATATATGTGGTTTTAACTAATACTTGGAATTCTATTCATCAGGCAACCTCTGATGAGAAGGTCATACCTACTTTTGCCATTGACCTTTATACACCCAACTATGATTATTTTTATACTTAGATGATCCATTTTTAAGAGGTCTTGTTCAGGCTAAAGATGTTGATATCCTTTGTTATCATTCTTATTTAATTTAGTTCTTCATTCATCTTATCATATTCTATCTTATATAGTTTCTAATTTTAGAATTATTATTCTTGTTAGTAGGGTAGAGATGGTGCATTCACATGGCACACCTCTAACTTTTAAATAAACTCTTAGCAGCATGCTTATGGATCATGCTATGACTAGTCCCTATCATTTTGCTAGATACTAGGATCCTTATAGCCTACTTCCTCTTGAGATGCTTGTTACTATCCTTAAACCCTTTATGCATCCTGCTCTTCCCTCAATTGAGCTTAATTTAGATCCTACTCCCACTCTACCTTTATTTGAGTCTCTTCCTACTTCTGATTATGTTTTTCCTTTAGATGAGCCTTGCCCAAGCTCTCCACTAGGCCCACCTCCCCTTGGAAATACCCTACTCCCTTTTTTACAATTTTATCCCCTACCCACCCAATGGGACAATAAACCATACTATAACATTCATAGAGTTACTAGTCATTAGACTCAAGACTGCCAGCTATACTAGCCTTCCCTGAATTTTATTTATATTCTCTTTATTTGTAAACCCACAAAGACTAATAACAAGCATATCTATTACTTTCATAGCATAGATAACCATTCCTCTACCCATTATCAAAATAATTAACAATATATTGATACATTATATCCAACTCTTCCTTAGCCTACAGACAAAACTATACCTCCTCTCAATTTATTACCTAAGTATATTCTTAAATATGGAGAGGTATATTGTCTATGACACTAGTACAGTAGCATTATCACATCCTTCAGTATCATCTTTACGATTGCCTTATGACCATTATTATACCCATTATTCCTCCTCCCATAGGTTGTCCACATAATAAGGCTCCTTTTCTTCCCCTGTGCTCCATCCACCTGTGATCCCTTCTTCTCCAGTGGTTCCTCCACTTGTGGTCCCTTCTCCACTTATGGTTCTTCCACCCATAGACTCTTCTCCACCTATGGTTACTTCTCCACCCATGGATCCTCCTTCACCTATGGTCCCTTCTCCACCAATGGCTCCTTCCTATCCCAAAGCTTCCACTTGTAATATTTATCCTAGGTATTCTATGTATAATGGTCCTCATGAGCATGATCCTTCAGCACTACCTACATTTTTTGTAGAGGAGATTCAACAAGAAGTCTTTTCATAACATTCTCTAAAGATAGATGAGACCCTTGTTGTAGTTAGGATCTAGCTTCACAAAGATCTATCAGATGTTATGGATAATGTTTGTGAATAGATTTACTAGTATGTATGAGAAAAACATGGTGTTCCTTCACTTTTTTATTCATTTATATTGGGTGTGTGCTCTATTTTTTATATCTAATTTATGTCATTCTACTCTATGTCAAATTTTTCTTCATTTATCTATCTTATATGGCTATTTATATTTCACATTTTATGTTATCTATGGTGTCATTTTCTTTCTTTATGACATCTTATGGATTATTTTCATGATTAGGTGCTTCTCTTTAAGATTTAATTTCTTTCCATGGATGTCTTTTTATTTTCTCATGTTTGTTTGCTACCTTATCTCAACCACACAGATAATTATTATTGTGACTTGAATCTATAAGCCTTGTTACCCTTAGTAATCCTTATTTACCATGTGACCAATTAGAAAATAAGTCATCTCATTTTCATTCTCTATTTTACCTATCCACTTTATATCTTCCTTTATTCCCCTTATTTCCTTTCACAAACTAATCATACATATGGTTGAAACTTGAGATAACATATTCGTTCATAGGTAAGCCTAACTGTTTTATTCAGTCATGTCTTTGGATACTTAGCTTCATTTAGCCAAATTCTAAAGCTCATTTGTGTGTATCACTTTGTCCCTCATGTTGTTTATTCCAAATATATATGGAGGAGGAATCTTAAAATCCATAAAAATTCAAAATCCAAATCATTTAAACAAAAGGCAATGATCTAAAAGGCAAAATTTCAAAAGTCAAATCACACTAAAAGATGTGACTCAAAACACATCTCTTTTTTGTAATCAAATATCAAACTCCATAGTTGGCCTTATGATATAGTTGAGCTCTATTGGGGTACAATAGGCTAGTATATTAGAAAATGAGAATCAAAAAATATTTTATTTCCACCTACTTTCTCACATAAGTACCCAATCTTCATAGTAGACTGACAGCTCTATAAGAGGTCTTGAGGAATGGGGAACATTTGTGGGAAGGTAGGTCCATTTTAATTTTCTTGTTCATCTAACCAATATGAGTTAATCTAAGTATATCACTTATTTGCATATACATATTAGCACTTATTGTGAATGGGTATCCTTTGTTTATTGATGGTCATTAGCCACTTAGTGTATTTTTTGTGTCCTTATTATGCCTCATGTTTTCTAAGGTATTCTCATTGATGCATACATTTTAATTTTTACATTAGCTCTTTCATTTACAACATTCTTAATATTTCCCCTTGAGAAATATTATTTGTTAATTGATCATCCCCCTTGGTATCCCATTTGTGAGTTGCATTGTAAGACCATAGGTAGGACCAGGACTTCCTCACAAATTACCACATTACCAACATTTCCTTTTAAAAATAATTACCATTTGTTTCCACCTCGTTGATGTTCCCTTTATCAATTTCAGTGTAAGACCATGGATATGACTAGGCCTTCCTCACAAAATATTCCAATATGTAAGTCATAATGAAATTACATATGTCAAATTTGAGATAGTTGGTGATTGATTATGAGTTACACATCGTTGACATGCTTCCCATCTTGATATAGTATGTTTTGTGCTTACTTCAATGATCTTTCACTTTTGTCTTCATATTATCTGATTGCCTATATGAATACAACCATTTTCTTAAATTTTTCATATTTCCCAGCTCAAATTGATGCGATTAATTTAATTTCATTTTTTCTAATTATGTTTCCCTTTTATACTTCTCAATATGATTTAGTATGATGGATTGACTTAATTATTTTTTTATACCATTTTCCTTTCATGTGTCTTCCATTTTATTAAATTATTTTCATTCTTCCCAACATGATATAGTGTGATTTTACTTGTTTTAACTTGGTGTGAATATTTTTCATGGTTTAAAAACATTTTGTTGCCCCCTTTTACCATCTTTGATTTATTATATTCAGTCATATTTTGTTATTACATGTTTCCCATTATGATATAGTGTGTTATACTTTATTTTTTATTACTTATACTTTTTCAAGTCATTTTTTCCTTTTTCTTTTTAACCACACATGTGTATCACATAATGCTAGAAAAGAAAACACATAACATAGACAAAAAAAGATAAATACATGTGATAAAAATAGATATATGCATGCATCAACATCCACAACCAAATATAACTCATATAATCAAATCCAACTATCAAAATAAATATATATATCATGAGTTTTATATAATACAAAGTACAAAATTTTCACAATAGCTCCAACTCTAAGGTTGGGCTCCATCCTACCTATCCTATGGTCTAGACATGTTACCCATAGATGCCTGGGGCTATCCCCTTTGAATGGTATGCTATAATGAGGCAGTCTAGGATCTCTAACCTACCACCTATCCCTGTAGATTGGCCACTTGGGCCTGCACCTATCAAAGATGGATAGTGGTATCCATGTGTGCTAATCTCTCTTGATCCAAGGCCTTCCAATCCTATGCCTCACCCTCTTCTACCCCTATCAATGGATACCATCCATCCTCACATGCCTAAAAATTCCTCATAGCCTCCCCCACCAATATAAACTAGCCTACCTAGGTTGGGGTAGACATAACCATAGGATATTCTAGTGTGGTGGGGTCATATGGAGCCAATTCCCCATTAAAAATGTCATGGTACACATCCATAAATAGAGATCCCCATCTGATATCTTCAATTGAAAAATCTACAAAAGTAAAAATAGATAGATATTAGATCACATATATATCTTAAAATCTATCTATCTACTATAATCACATGTAACTAGTATCTTATATCAAATCTTAAAAATAAAATTACAATATTTCTCACTAGTGTTGGTATCACCAATCATCATTTCCCCATCTACTCATATATCAATCAAAATCTATCCATCAACTTTGTTGTCAAACACCTCCTCTATAGTTTTCCTCTACTCCAATGAGAATCCAAGAGTCACCACTCATGTACGTCATGACCCTCTCCTAAGAGGTGCCTCTATGAACTAGCTATATCCTAGAGTGGCTGCTAGGTTATCATGTGTTGTATCCCTCACTTGTGCCTTCCCTCATTGGTGGTACCTCCATATATAGTGTGGCTAGGATGGTGATTATTTTTAATGCTATGATGCCAACTTTGGTACTTGTTATGTACCTATATCTACATCCATGTCATCCTTTCCTATTGTTGCTTTTTATCATGTTCGATAACTCCATGGTTTAGCACATCGTAACCTAATCATAGGTATCTCCACTGGTACTCCTCCTCCTCTCCCCCTTATCTCTCTAGTATGCCTTTCATAATAAGTAGGAACTACTAGAGGGGTCATTAGGTGTGGGATTATAAACTACCCTAGCAAGTGTGCCATTAGATGTGGCTCTACCCATGAGGTGTAGTGGCTCAGGATCCACACTTATGTCAGACCTATCATAATGATTAACCAACTAGGCCATAAAATAATGATGTGCATGTAGGGATACCACATGATCTCCCCTCATGTGATAGTCTACAATGTTGGCACATTGGGCATGGATTAAGATACATGGTCCTACCTCCATATCATGACCCAAGGTACCTATCATCAACCACATAGGGAAACCTATCTAGTTGATACATGTAAAACCTCTCATATATATAGTCACTTATAAAAATTACATGATCCATGGTATTTTCCCTTTAGATAACATCCCATACATATCATGCATGATCTAGACCTAGATGACAACCCTAAAGTCATAAAGTGCTCCCTAATATAATGTGTTTTGACACAAGGCTATCACATATAGTGGTACCTTAACATCTGACTTGTGACACAATACTCATGCTATCAAAATTTTGATCATGACCTTCTAAATGTCTAAAATATTTTTAATATATACATAAAACAATCTCACCCTCAATATAGGGTATATCCTTTTCGAACATATCACCCACTAGGTTAATGCTCACCTCTCTTTCAAATCATCCTATGTCTTAGTGATCGCTAGTGTCCCTCTTATCAATAGTCCCAATAATTCATGGACATCCTCTAATGTGATACCCACCTCTATGGTATCCCCATCCACCACCCTCAAAAAGTGTTGGTTAACTATTCCCATGCTTCAAGGAACACAACAACTAGATCAACACTAAGAAAAATGCACCTCATCTCCATGATGCCTCCAAATATTGGTGTGACCAATCATGCTCTATCCATGTCTGTCAATCAATATAGTAGGTATAAGATCCTGAACATATTTATCAAGCACCAATACCTCTGGTATATCTATAAAATATCAAATAATAAAGTATGTATCATATCTCCATGTCACAAATAATCAAAATACATTCTTAAAATTTCACAAATTTATCACTTAAATTAACTAGTTTGATTTAGTTTCTCAATTTTCTATAGAATCAATTTATTTAATACTAAATTGGCCCTATTTTTTTTCTTATGATACTAAATTTGCCCTTCCGTTTCCAACTAGATCATCCCATTTAATATTACATTATTCATCTTATTGCTTTACAATACTATATCAACCCTGATATACACCATCAACCTCTTTTAATGATACTACATTGGCCCTCTCCAACAAACTATGTCATCCATGTTATATATAGCCAACTTTGTTCCCCTTGCTAATTCAGCGTGTTACTATGCAGTTAACCACCTATTATCATATTAAAATGGCCCATGGCTATGTAGTCAACCCTATATTTTGGCTTTCCTTAGGGACTAAATCAACTAGGTTGAGTATGTTCTTCCATAGTGATGACTTTTTGACCATTTACCATAAATGCCTTAGGCATTTATTGGTCCAAATTCTTCTTACCCAATACCCTATTTCACCCCTAGTTTACCTAAAAAAATTATAGAGTTCATTATAGTGCCTAGATGTTGCCTAGTAGTCAATTTTCTATTTTTAGATTAATTTCAAATAAACATATTTGGGTGACTTGGGTTAAATTCATATATACACACACTCATTTCATCATTTATTTAGGAAAACATGAAGAAGAATAGTATATTGTGCATTTGCTTATGCACCATTCTACTTGAGGAGAATAGTTTAGTGTTTCAATACTTTCTTTGGAGATACAAATCTTGTCTTATGGAGAAGTCTTTTGGATGCATAGATAGGTTATGTATCCTAGAGTTGATTTATCCATGTCATCCTTACATACCACAACAACCTCTTGCAAATCATTTTGGCCAAGGGAGAGATTGAGGCCTGATGGTTTCATCTTCAAATGTAAGTATTCTTCACTTTTTTCTTCCTTTGGAAGATTAGATAGATTATCATTTGTACTTCTCTCCCATGAATTATGATTTCATACACATTGGCATGATTATATATCTTGTATGCATGTTTATTTTTTATGTTTATTACCCCCACTTTGTGCCACAAGATTTGGTGAGCACTAGATTAGATTTTGCTTTACTTGTCATTTACTTAGTGAATATGAAAACATAGGGCCTAACTAGGGTTATTACATAGTTTTGCTTCACTAGAGTCTTTGGAACCCTCCCTAATGATATTATTTTGTTAATATATCCCTTGGTTAGGTTTAGTGGATCCATATTGGTCATGACCCTGAATATATAATATATCAACAATCAGAAGTGTAAGTAGGATTTATCTTCTCTGAACTAAGATTGATTTATAAATCAATTGTATTTCCCTTTACATATACATGTGACACCAAAAATGGTGCCCCGCTTCCACATGTGAGAGCTCAATCAGCTATAGTGTTTTCTTGTCTTTTCCTCCATGTGCACACATGATTTCAAGACAAATTCCGATCATATTTTTTACCTTACAAGACAATAGAATCATGAATCCACCTAAAAAATGTTCCCCACTCTCACACATGTGAAAGCAAACACATGTGAATGACCAAGGACAAAATAACTTGTCCTTTAGTGGAATGTTATGCCCCACTCTTATCATGTCATCTTTTCTTCATAAAATATTCCTTGTGGTCCATGCCACATCACATATATGCCACCTCATCACTATGCCACATCACATGCCTAGTCACTTCCAACCTAATATAATGAATAGTGTTTATGTGAATAGTGTTCTCACTCCCAATAGTAAGCAATGTGAGCTCATGAAGATCAAGTAAACCTTACAATCCATGTTGCAACCAAATGGTGACTAGAACAATGAACATTCAAGGTGACCTCTGCATAGTGCTTACCTACTAAGTAAAGACCAGTAACCTTATGTAGTCCATTAGGCATGGATTCATAGGAGTCCCATCACAATATAATTTAAAATTACAACTATGGTTGCAATGCCTTGAAAAAAATTCTAAAAAAATAAAATTTACCTCCCTTACAAGAAATAAACAACTATATTTTCCAAAGCACTTAGAAGAAGGGAAAACAATTAAACTACTAAAACAATGTGTATGTAAGAACTTAGAGGAAATAAAATACAACTAACCTACTATTATAAAGTGTACACAATCACTTGGAAGAAAAAAAAATCAACTAATCTACCCTAAACTAGCCAATCAAAGGGCCATCTACACAAAGCCATTTACTTATGGAGCAAATTAGTTACCTTTTCTTACCAAAATTAGGTGACTATCAAGTTTGATGGTAGCCATGAGAGAATGAAATAGAGGAAACTATATGTTGGTCTTGATAGCCTCCTCCCCTTCAAAATTAACCTTGAAAACCTCCTCCATATATATTGAAGCATGAGTGATTAGAGGTGTATGGTTGGACTAATCTTGGACATGTTTAGGCTCATCTTCATGTTATGAAATGAACATGATAGGCAATGGCTCCTCCTTGATGGTTTGCTTGAAAAAAATACCTTTCTCATTGGCCTCCAATAAAATGGATTCTTATTTAAGGATGGGTTTCTCAAAATCATAAACAAGATTTAAACTTTGGAGATCCATGAGCTTATCATTATTTTCCTTCCATTCACCAATCAAACCCTTAAAAATTGATATGCTTTAGTCTTCAACCTTCTCTACAAAGGATTCCTTATTCATTTGGATGATTTCTTGGATATAATTCCATGATTATAAGGTTTTAGGTTCATGAATTGGCTTTGGGATTGGGTAGACACTCTTGAAGCTTGGGACTTCTCATTTTTTTTTGATGTTGTCTTGGATAGACTTCCATGAACAAAAGGTTTGAGGAATGTATGAAAAAATTAGGGAGATTTAAAACTCACTTGATTTTATCTTTTGAGGAATCATGGGTGAAGCAAGATAGGGATGATGTGGAGTAGGATAAGGCACATGAGGCTGATGGTACTAAACTTTCTACCCCTCATGAACCATTAACTTGTCCTTTATGCATTGAATTAGGCCACATATATCTAGTAAGTCACTAATGAGTCTTTGTTGGTTCTCTCTATCAATAGGTGACCACTTACTCTTAACCATCTATTATGAGTCCATATTCTAAATGAGATGAATAGGGACACTCAGGATGTACTCCATTTTTCTATTAAGCTCTATCATATGCCTTTCATATCCCACAAGAATTTGTTTAAAGCTTGAAATAAATAGAGTAAAAATGTAACTATGTTGACTAGGGTTAGCATTGTCTTGACAAAGGTAATTAGAGGAATGATAGTCTTCCAAAGAGGTTGATTCTCTTGATAATATTGATGAAGAAGGGAGGAAGGATGATACTATTGATAGTAAGGATGGTATGGCTCAACATGGGGCTGATATAACTCATTATATTACTGGTGAGGATCAACATAGGCTTGATATGGCTCACCAACTTTAGTAAACTAAAAATCCACTCCAAAATCAACCATGAAACCTCATGATAAAGGCAAAATTGAAAGAGAAAATAATTAAAATAATACTTGGGATACTAAAACTAGTTAAATGTGCTTGGAGTCACCATTGATGTTTATGTTCATGCCTCCAAAGGATGATGTATTGAAGAGAAACATCAAAAACCCTTCAATATATGATGTAAGGATCATCAAACCACATCCCACAAGGCTTGCCAGAACTATTGTCACTTGAATTTTCACCCTTTGAGGATGTGGTTCAAGCCTCCTCACTTCAACTATCATAATGATATCACTTCAAAGTTGTGGGTGACCTTATGTGTGAAGTGATCCTCTAGAGAGGGATGGTTCATTTGATGCTACACCTAATATAAAACTAATTCTAATGATACAAGGAAAAGGGATAGAAGAGGAAAAGGGATATAAGGAAATTAAACTAGAAAAGGAAGAGGTGATGCACCAAAAATTTGATCCATGGCTTACTTGAAATTTGCACAATGAAACCTAAAAGGAACTACAACATACACAACTCACCCTTGAACTACCTAGCATAAGTGTTTGATAGAGAGGTAAATAGATATATGTCAGCATTAAATGGAGAAGCATTCATCACCATATCTAACCCTACACAAAACATAAGACTACATAGACTATGACCTACAAAGAGAGATCACTTGCATAGAGGTGAGGAAATTGGACAATAATCAAAGGAGAAATAAAACTCACCATAATGAAAGCTCAAAAAATCATAAAACACATAGAATAAAAACCATAAAAAGGTAAAATCATCTCCATTATTTCTTTAAAGACATTAAAAACTTGACAAGAATGATAATTACAAAGGATTAACCATCTTTATCTTAAAAATGCATAAGGAGAGAAAGAGGAGGGAAAAGTTTCAAGGAAAGAGGAAAAATGCACCACACTTAAAGTCATGCATGTGAATCAATAATGAAGTTCTTATCTTAGTGTGTAAATTTTCAAAAAATGGATCTATGCTTTGGATATGATTAGCACCCTTTTTTGTATTTGTCTCCTACCTCCATGTGACACCAAAAATAGTGCCCCACTTCCACATGTGAGAGCTCAATCAACTATAGTTTTCTCTTGTCTCTTTATCCATATGTACATAATATTATAAGACAAATTTCAATCATATTTTTGACCTTACAAGATAATAAAATCATGAAACTGCCCAAAAATGTACCCTACTTTCACACATGCGAAAGCAAGCACATGTGAATCACCAAGGACAAAAAAGCATGTGTTTTAGTGGAATGCTACACCCCACTCTTGTCATGTCATTTTCTCCTCATAAAATATTCTCTATGGTCCATGCCACATCACATATATGTCACCTCATCACTATGACAAATCACATGCCTAGTCACTACCAACTCACCATAGTGAATAGTGTCTACACGAATAGTGACTATGAATAGTGTTTTTCAGTCCCAATAGTAAGTAGTGTGGGCTCATTAAGATTAGGTAAACCTTGTAATACATGTTACAACCAAATTTTGATGTGAACAATTAAAATTACCTTTTTTAGGGTATAAATATATAAATCACTAATGAATTACACTATTATGGGTCTCATGTGGTGTTTTATAAGCATGGGTGTTATTTGTAGTTGCCATGTGACTAAAAGTGGATCAAAATTGGCCCTAAGATGGGTCAAATGCTATAATAAGGTTAAAGTGACCTCAAGTGGACATCAAAGGCATGAATGGTAATCTTTAGGTAATTACATTTTCCCCCCATTTATTCTATAAATGGAGTAAAGTGAAATGACTAGGATAAAGGAAAAAGAAGTGTACATGAACTTACCTAGGTGGTGAAGCCCATGAAGATATGTCTGAGTATGTGAAGTTGGGTCTAAGTATGTGAAGCATACTCCAATTCATGTCCTAAAAATTAAACATGCATAAATTAGTCTTTACTTAATAGATATCAAAATCAAAAGACTAAACTAAGTAAAGAATTAAAACTAAGGAGATGGGAAAGAGGAAAGGAACAAATACACCTCATTGGGTACACAAACCAATACATGAACCTGGTGATAACCTATGTGTATGCATGTATATATTGATCAATCAGTAAATATCTTGGACTGAGTTGATATCTTTCTCAATCCTCATGTGTGGGTGACTCAAGAACTCAATCTGATTTTGACTCCATCATTACCCATCCCTATTTGGTGGATCATAACCTATGAATATCTTGGATTGGATTGATAGTGTGTCCAACCATCTCATGTAGGTGGCTCAAGTATGATATATCTCCATCAATTCCCACCCATGTGTAGTATATGCATCTAAAACTAAATTACATTAAGTATTGTAAATGTCTAACTAGGTATATCTAACTATGTATGTCAACTCTACGGCCACTTGGGTACATCAAGTAGCTCTGAGCCACTCAAGAATGCCAACCACTATAGATAGAGTAAGGCATGAAACTAGTGTGTAACCTATAATATGATTTCAAGTGTATAAAACATAGATAATGACATGGAATTTGTCATTTCATCTAATCAATTGGTGCGTAAGTAAGCATATGGATATTATGTGCCATGCACACGTCCCTAAATCTAATATCTAAGTATATGGATTCTAGACTGAGTTGTAATAAATTGATATAAATCTGAGTTGAACTAGTATGAATCTAATTAAAACTAAGTATAACTGATAAAAATGTAACAAAATTTGTGCAAACTTGTAGTATACATGTTGTACTATTTTGGCCAATCTAGGTTTTTATCAAACTGAGGCAACTAGATAGTATCACCATATCTTCAATGGTAACAATATTTTGTGTTAGTGTCTCCCTTTAGGTTCTAGTGTCCTTTTGGTCTAAATTCTATGTAATAATATAGCTTTTTGGGTCATTTTTTTCCCATTGTGTTTACCTATGTTTGATTTTCTATAACTAATCATATGCACTAAAAATGTATTGTGAATGCAATATAGGATCCTAATCTCTATGACAAACCCATGTGATATCACCCTCTTTTGAGGGGAGTTGTTGAAGATGTGCAATAATTATCCTCAAAATAAAAATCCTTATAAAATGTGTGTTAGCTAGAGCATATATGATAACTATGTGATAATCCAATATAATGTGCATACATAACATCAGATTGTAACAAGATCTAAGAATAAGTATGTAATGTAAGATGTATGTTATTTTTATCATTCCACAAAGGTGTCAAGATATATGTAATAAATACATATAATATAAAATATTAGTAAAATTGAGTAGATACCTAGGGGGATGGGTCATGATGTCCATCAAGGTACCCAATTAGGGAAAGGAGAAGCATGAGATCCCTCATGGCATAAAAAATTGGTATGTGTAACAAGAAAAGACAAGTGTCATGACCATGATTCATATAATAAAGCATACATACAAAATGCATGGGACACACAAAAGAGACCAAGGGGACACAATACAAGGGATATGGTCACATGTCACTAAATCTAAGAAAATAATACATACAAGGACATGTTCAAATATCCACATATACAAGCAACAAGCAAGTTGGCTTAAAGCCACGTAGAAGGACATGTTCAAGTGTCTACGTACATAATCAAGAAAGCACACACAAGTACATGGGCACATGTCCAAAGCATAAATAATGTGAATAGAAGTGGTGTAAAGCCAAATAATAATGTCATATTTAAATGTCCTTGAATAGAAGAAGCATAGAAATACAATCAAGTCTAACTAGGTAATCTAGAAATGAAAGTATGCATGAATATGTAATAAAAATCTATGTAAGAGTGGGGATGTACATAATTTGAGTCTAATAGCCGATAAAAAATTTGAGTATGAGTAGCAATGATCAATATCAAGATAAAACAATGCTAAATTTGGAATGTAGAGTATATAAGGATAGAAATTAGTGATCAAAACTATGTATAATATGCCCCCAAGTGGGTGAATGTGTCAAGTGAAGAACCGTGTATCGATGTATATGTTCCCAGTGGATAGATAATATCAAGTTTATTTTATGATAAAATTGAATATACTAAGATAGATAGCATATTTAGTGTCTATAAAATATAAGAAATGTAAATATGTCAATGCATACAATCTATAAATTTTGTGTTTTTTGAGTTATATTTGAATGCTTTTATGTTTTTGACATGTTATATTATTTTTGTATTTTCTAGATATAAGCTATGTATAAGAAATATGAAAATTAACTATATAAAAGGATCAAGGTAGAGGGAAATAATGTACAAGAAGAGAGAATAATACTAATCGATTAGTCTCATGGGAGACTCACTATCATTGTGGCCTTTATCAAAAATAGGAATGGTGATTTATCATGCAATGTGATTGATATGATATAGTTGAATGTTGTTACACTATGAATCTAAGTATTTTGCATCATTAAAATCATCATAACCTAGGATGTTAGAGGGAATTGCCTCATACTATAGAGTTGACCTTTTCTGAATTATGCTTTGGATTATTGATTGTGATTTTTCCCTTTGAAATTGTGCTTATTGTAAACATATGGTGTTGTGGAGGCTTTGTTGGTGTCCTAGATTGTACCCTAGTTGAGTAAGGAGATTGTTCAAGTCCTCTTACATAAATCTAGTCCAATATGTGATTGTGTCACCTAAACTTGGTTCAAACCTCCAGAGAAGGCTGACTTCCTTCTGGATATATCACCTAAACTAGAGCTAAACTAACAATTACTTGGAAAAAGGGGGAGAGAGTAATAAAAAGATATGAAATCATATAAAATTAGGTGATGCACTAGTAATTGGAACACTTATACTTTTCACAAGATAAATTATAAGACACATTCAATACCAAAGAAGATCAATCCCACATAAGTATTTCATAATAAGGCATTGGCCAGCTATTAAACTAGCATGAGAGGGTAGATATCCACTTCTAAGCTAATCAATAAAATATATATTGCACTTAAAATGACTTGTGAGGACTACAAATAACTTATTGAATGTGAAAGAACTTAGACATAGGCAAGGAAAGTATATATTCACTTTAACCACAATACATGAATTCATAGAACACACTTCAATTCATATTGTAAAAAAGATGGAATTCAGTATTTATTGCATCAAAACATGTTATAGTACAAATTTTGGCATAGCTTGAGCAAGCCAAAGTATAAGAGTTTATTTCTCTAAAAAATCTTAGATTTTTCTTCTCTAAAAACTTCCAGATAGAGTTATAATGTGGAATAAGATGGAACATATATAGAAAAGGGGGAGAAGAGAGGGGAAATTATGATGGATTAGCACCAATTTGAGGCTATTGACTCATGATATTATCAAGAAGGAATAAATATTTTAAAATCTCTATAACAAAATTGAATGCCCATTGTCTTTATCTATCCATTAAGTCTCCTCCTTCAAACTCCATGCTACCTTCTACTTGATCTGCTGACAAGGATAAACTTCTCATATCTCATAACTGATAGCTTCATGCCACATCTACTTTGGATGGCCATAGGTACGTATTTATTAAAAATGTGACCATATCAAAAGGTGATACAATTCCCTATAATCACATTTATGTTTGTATTTACTCCAACTTGAACATAGGTCCACCATAGATTGAAAACCAACCCAATCTGTCAGTTTTCACATAGTCACAATATCCATGAAATTATGACAGACATTTAGTCTTGATCAATCTCTATATTAGGCCCAAAAATACCTATTTTTCCTCTAAACCATGTGAGATCCAAGAAGCTACTGCATGTGAGGATCTTCAATCTGGAAGAGCAATGAACACATCAATGGAGTAATCCTACAATAGGGTCAATAGGTTCTAAATTATCAACTAGAGGTCTTGTCTAAACTTTAATGAAGATAAATATTTATCCTTGACCATCTTGACTATATTATTTCATTTACTATTAACTGAGATCTAATGGTGACATGGCTCTTTGAAACATTCATTCACCTGGGTCAAAAACTAGTTCATTGACCTCCACTGAAAGCTTTTGGATTTGCCCTTTGTTTATTGGTTGTCAATTGCCAACTCAAACCTATAAATTTATGCCAAATTATTTTGTCCTTATTGGTCCCCAAAATACACTAACTCTTTGAATTTAACTCACACTATTAGATCTAAATTTATGAATGAATGCGAGCCTTTGATCTAGATCCTCTAACTCTTTGACTTTAACTCACACCATTATATATAGATGTATGAATGAATGTGCACCATAGATATACCTAGGCCCAGTTCCTTGAGCTTATACCACATATCATCAGATAAATATCCTTCTAATGATATCACGCTAGTTGTCACCTACACATTTTATGCTAACCTTTTGACTTAGCTCGCACCGTTAGATCTAGATGTATGATTTAACATGCATCATTGATTTACTTTCATTTGAAAATAAATGGCTACTTCATGGGACCTAATTTTGGCACAAACATTCCCATAATTTTGATTTCGCATGATTATCATTGAAATCCATGCACCCATCTCCATTTTTAACCCTAATGATTATTTGATGTGGCTTTATTTTGACACTTGTGTGAACGTCTTACTCTACTAGATCAGCTTTGAAGGCTTGTATCTTGAGATAGAGAACTCATCGAGACATGAATTTTTTAGAGGGTCTTCTTGGCATTAATTAAATCATGTTTATAAAATTCTTTGGCTCTAAAATTATCTCCAAGTGAACTTATTAAATTCATGATGAGCTTACTCCACTCATTCCTAAAAGACATCGTGATGATGATCTGGTCTCTTAAGATCACCAAATTTGCACTTTAAGTCTATTTAAAGTGTTTTGAAAGGTTAATAATGCTATGTGATCTCCTCTTGAATTATATATACTCCTTTTGACATTATGTTACTCTTTAATCAAGACTATGCTCAGTTTCTCATTCTAAACGAGGCATGTAGGCTAAATTTGGCCAACATCATTGGCGACTTGGCTGGGCAGCATGCCTATTATGCTTGAGAACTCAAACTATTTACATGATATATGGACCATTTATATGACTCTATTTTTAGGGTGTGGAGCTAAAAGCTTCAACTATGTAGACAAAAATAGGAGGTTGCTGAAGATCTAGAAGTACTGGCATCGACAGTATGACCGACGTCGGTCATGATGCTTATAGAAGGCAACCGGCATCGATAGGGAGTCAGCTGACATCGGTCAGAACTAGACAGATAGGGACTGATGTCGGTTGCCTATGGCAGTTCCAGAACTACTGTCGATGAACAGTCAGTTAAGTGAAGTGAGTGTTTGCATGTTTAAGGGCTAATTATAGTCACAAGCTGCGTGTCTAATTATTGTAATTAGAGTTCTATTTTTGTATGCATGGGATTCTATTTAAAGACCCATGAGGCATGTATTGTAAATCAAGTAAGCAAGTAAAGCATTGAAGCAAGGAGCAAGGTCAAGGAGATCTACAGGTGTAAGGTCAAGGAGATCAACTGAAGCATTCAAGGAGGGGATAACAACTCAGGTTGTTGAGTTGGTTGTGTTGAGCAAGAGAGAGAGGGAAGAAGGTCTTGAGGTGTGGCAAGCCTTTGAGGTGGAGGAAGAAGTGGCATCTCCCTTATTGTATTTTCTTCTAAGATTATCTAATACAAGATTGTGTATTGTCTCTCAAATTCTTTGTTGTCTCAAGTTTCTAGTTACTTAATCATTCTGGTATAATTTCGTGTTTAATTACTTATAAGAAAGTAATCAATTGTGCTTCTATTGGATAGGGGTTCCTAATAGTTGGTATCAGAGCTACGTTTTGCATGGAGCAGGTTATTGTTTGATTACAGGTCATTCACAGGGTTTTCTAATTGAGTGGGAGTTTAGTAATGGCAGAAGAAAGTAAGCTACAAATGGAGAAGTTTAACGGTAAGAATTATCAACATTGGAGGATGCAGATAGAGGATTATCTATATCAGAAGGATTTTTACTTACCATTGGGTGGGGTTGCATGCAAACCCACAGATATGAACGATGAAGAATGGAGTGTTCTTGATCGGAAGGCTTTGGGTTCCATAAGGTTGAGCCTTGCATCGTCTATGATTTCCAACTTATCACAGTGCAAGACAATGGAAGAGTTGATAAAATCTTTGGTGAATTTATATGAAAAGCCCTCGGCTTCTAATAAGGTATTTCTTATGAAGTAGTTATTTACTTTGCAAATGCAAGAAGGTGGATCGGTACATACTCATCTTAGTGATTTCCATGGTTTGGTAAACCAGTTCGCTTTAGTCAATATTGTTTTTGATGATGAAGTAAAGGCTCTCTTGATTTTATGTTCTTTACCTGAAAGTTGGGATAGTTTGGTTATGGCAGTAAGTAATTCTGCATCTGCTTCTAAAATATTAAAATTTGATGATGTTGTGAGTGTGATCTTGAATGAATAAATACGTAGGAGAAGCATAGGTGAATCATCAGGGAATGCTCTAAGTGCAAAAAGCAGGGGAAGTCAAAGAGATAAGATCGAGCAAGGGAAATCAAGGTCGAAGGTGGGAAAGAGATCCGAATCCAGAGGTGTTACCTGTTGGTTTTGTGGAAAGAGAGGACACACAAAGAAGGAGTGTTGGTTGAGGGATAAAGAGAATCAACATGAAGGTAATGAAGAAGCAAAGGATGCAAATATTGTGGTACAAGATGCTCTCATACTTTCTTTGGATAGTCAGGTAGGATCATGGGTTTTAGATTCTGGTTCTTCTTTTCATGCATCCCCAAATAGAGATTTGTTCCATGAGTATGTCCAGGGAGACTTTGGAGTGCTTTATTTAGGGGATTTGATAGGACCTAAGTTCCCCAAAGCTCTGACACAACTTGTCAGAATTAAGAGCACACATGATTACCATTGTATAAGCAACTTAAGATTGCAAAAATAACCAGAAGAATAAATAATTATCAATGAAAAAACACACAGAATATGAGAGGCAACACATAATTGTATTCAACTCATTACAAAGGAAATTAAAATAAAGAGATCACACTCTTCTTCCACCTCTGTGAGGCTTCCTCCTCAAGGGCTCCAAGTAATCTTCCCACCTGAGTAATCTTCTCTCATAGGTCACAACTAACAACTAATACAAGCTATTGTTCACCTCATTGTACATCTAGTATGAATCGATAATCCAAGTAGATCTCACCATGACCTGCTCTTGATGTATTGTTGTCACCTTGATCTTGCTCCCCCGTTGATCCTCTTCTGACCCTCACATACACACATCCCTACAGACCAACCTGATCTTACTTATCACATGTAAATCTCCACCATGATCCTACAACACCCTGCATATCAAACCTGATCTTACATACATGAGGAATCCTACTTGATTCCACCATGGGAAGAACTCTCCAAGTTCTACACTTGGGTTCTACAAGTTCTACACTTAACGATAAAGCCCATGAGTTTATTATATAGATCTCATGCATACACTAATTAGAATTGCGGCTCAAGACTCAAACTGGTTTTCATCATGCAAACTACGCGTTCACTTAACTGACTATTCGTCAACAGTAGTTTTGACCACCACAGGTGACTGACATCAGTCCCTGCCTTCCTGGAGGTGACCGACATCGGCTGATCTCCTGCCGATGCCGGTTGCTTTTGCGCTTCCCCTGACCGACGTCGGTTGTGGCCTGCCAATGCCAGCGACTGCATACGCTCAAAAACCTCCATGTTTGCCTTAAGGTGAAGCTTTTAGCTCCACACACTAACATCTAATCTATGACTTCAATAAACCCTATTGACTTTCAAGGATAATGAATTCCACCAAATAAGGAAAGAAATAAAAAAAGAAAGGAAAACTAACCTAATTAATGTAAATGTGAAAATAAAGCACTTATTTGGGATAAAATAGAACAAAATAATGTGTTAGAACAACACTTGGAAGAAAAAAAGACTAATTAACTTTGTACATGTAACTTATCTTCCTTAAGAGGAGTTTTTTAGATATATCCCATTGACTGGGATAGGAATCTCTTCACCATCCATCTTTGTAAGTTGGAAGGCATTGTGAGACTTGTCAATGGAGACAATGTATGGACCACTCCAAAGAGATTTAAATTTTGTATCCATTCTTGGCTTAACTCTATCCTCATCCCACTTAAGGACCAAATCTCCCTCTTTAAAGTCTCTTTAATAAGCTCCTTTTTCAAAATATATCTTCACTTGTGCTTGATGGGCTTCCATGGCCAACATGGACTAATGTCTTGTATCTTCTAGCTGTATGAGCTTAGCATATCTTATTTCTATTAGCTCATTCTCTAAAAGTTCAAGTTGTGCATTAATTCTAAAGTAGGAAATTTAAAATAAATGGGCATTCTTGCTTCCTTACCATATACCAACTTGTATGGAGAATTGGTTATTGATCTCTTATAGGTGATTCTATCAACCCACATAGCTGACTTTAATTTGAGATGCCATGACCTCTAATTTTTTTCAATAGTCTTCCTAATGATCTTCAATAGGTTCTTATTAGTGGACTCATTGAGGCAATTGCCTTGTGGATAATAATTTGATGAAGTAATGAGAAAAACCATATGTTGAATTACCCACTAGCTAATTCTAGACCCCATAAAGTCTATAGCATTGTCAAAAATAATTTTTGAAGGGACTCCAAATCTAGTAAGCAAACCTTCATAAAAATCCATAACATTGGACTCATTGTCTTATTTCAATGCCACTGCTTCTATCCATCTATTTAAATAATATGTACCAGTCAATATCCATTTATGTCCTAAGATTTAAGGGAGGTTAATGAGACTAATAAAATATAATCCCCTTTGAAAAAAAGGTTGATTCATTGTAATTAGTTGGAGAGGTAAGGCTACAAGTTTCAACTTTCCAATAAACATAGCACATTGTCTGCATTTCCTAACCCATGCATGATAATCACCAAATATGTTTGGCCAATAACACCAACCTCTCATGATCTCATGGGATATTTTTCTAGCTAAATAATGTCCTCTATCATGTCCATCATGTAATTTCTCAAGAAATATCTGTGTTTGACCTAGCACTATGCATCTTAGCAACATGCCATTGATATCTATTTTGAACAAAACATTATCAATAAGGATAAAATGAATTGAATACAACCTAAAATATATCATTTTTGAAGGGGCCAGATGAGAAGGATAAACACCATTCTATAGGTATCTTATCATGTCTTGGAACCATCTATAAGGTGAGGTGTGATCAGTTGTAACTTCTTCATTATTTGATGCCATAACCACTCCATTAGCCTCTTTCAAGTCTTAGGCTAGATGTTCACAAATTCCTTTTCCTCTAACCAACTTTATGAGCCTGATATCCACATCATACTCCATTACCTTGGTTATCCAACTAGCTCTTTTGTCATTTATATTCTTGTTCAAGATAAAATCTTTGATACTTGGATGTGCAACCATCAGATGTATCTTATTATTGGACAACAAGTATCTAAACTTCTTGAAATACCTTATAAATAAAAGTACATGATTCTCAATAAAATATTACCTTGTTTCATATTGTTCCAAGCCTTGACTAAAGAAGAATATTGGCTGCTCTATATGCTCTTAATTATGTTGCATGAGAATACATGAAATTGTGTTAATGTTAGCATAGGTGTACAATAAGAAATACTTTGAGAAATTAGGGTTCAGGAGTGTAGGAACACTGGTTATGGCTTTCTTAATTTCCTCAAAACTCCTCACTCCTTTCTTGGACCAATTAAAAATCAAACCATTTTTTAGCATGGTTGTAAGTGGCTTAGCTAAAGTGGAAAGTTTTGAAATGTACCTTCTTATAAAATTGATCTTGTCTAACAAGATTTTTAAAGCTTTCTTGTGTGTAGGCAAGGAAACTGGAAGAATTGAATCTATATTATTAGGATCCATAATTATACCATGTTTTTAAATCACATGTACAAGAATCCTACCTTCACAAATAGAGAAAACACACTTTTGGGGATTAAAAGACACCCCAAATTGCCTACACCTTTCAAAAACTTGTCTGAGATCAATCATGTGCTCATCTACATTCTAAAATAACTCGGTTATGTCATCCAAATAAAAAAGTATAAACTTGTTGAGGAGACCTTGGAATGCCATATCCATGGCTTTCTATAAAGTTTCCCCAGCATTGGATAAACCAAAAGGCATCTTTTTATATGCAAATGTCTCCCATTTTGTGGTGAAGATTATTTTGAATTGGTCTTCTTCTTTGACAAAAATCTAATTGTAACCACTATATCCATCCAACAATGAGAACATTTTTGAACCCGTAACCAACTGTAAAATTTGTTCCATTATTGGTAAAGGGTATTGGTCTTTAAGGGAAGCTTTGTTTAAGTCATGAAAATCAACACATAGTCTAATCTCACCATTTTTTTTTTGTATTGAAACAATATTTTCCACCCAATTTGAGTGCTTAATTGGAAATATTATATCTAAATTCATGATCTTATGAAGTTCAACTCTCATCAAAGGTTCAGGCTCTAGATTAATAAGCCTTTTTATTTATATTATTGGCTTAGTCTCATCTTCTAACTCAATGGTGTGTTGATATACACTTAGATCAAATCCTTTGAGGTCATTGTACTACCATGTAAAGACATCTAAAAAACTAGAACATAAATCAATTAAAGTTTTTTTTTTGGAGTGCAAACTTTTCCCAAATTCAAGTTCTTACCAGTTGCAATTTCAACATTTGTATAGTGTTCCTCTTTTGTTGACAGTGAAAAATTCTATTTTCTCAACTCATCATCTCTAATAAATATATTCTCAAGTGTGACCAACACTTTTGACAACTTATTTGTCTTTAGTTGCACAATTTGGTCACCATACTACTACAAGAACTTGTCTTGGTTCCTTAAGGAAAATTCAGCTTCTTCTTATAAGAACTTGACAATCTAATTGTCATCTTCAAACACTTTCCAATTGTCATAGTTATTTGGTATATGTCTTAAAACCACCTTGATGTGTGACTTAAACTTTTATTTCTTTATATCATTTAGGATACTAAATTGTGACCCAATGGCAACCAACCTATCTACATGTTTGTTTTCATTTCTTGATATGGCATAAATATTGAAAGCTTTAAAATATTCAAGTAAGTCCCATAACCCATTATTATAAGACCTAAGTAATGTAATATTTCATATATTTATATCTCTTACTTAGTGGACTACCATTTCACTATCATCAAATACTTGTAAGGTATTGACCTTTATCTTTCTTGCCCATTATAAACCATGAACTAGTGCTTCATATTTAGCAACATTGTCTAAAAAACCAAACTAAAACTTGAGAGAAGAGAAATACCTTTGATTATCTGGATAAATCAACATTATTCTATCCTTAGTTCCATGTTTATTATTTGATCCATAAAAGTATAGTTTCCACAAGCCATCACTCAACTCATCATCCTTCATCAAGGCGAGAATTAGTGTATTTTTTTCATGAAGGCAATAAACACCAAGTAATTATCATTCAATTAAATTATATGGATCATCTTCATGAAAATTAGAGGCTCATTCATCAAGGAGTAGATATGAAACTCCATCTAGAGGTGACTCAGTCTCTACTTTATTAATTTATAACACCTCATCTGAGATAGTATAATTAGTGTTCACCATACTTGGCATATATGGCTCCAAATTGAAACATGCAATAGGTTAAGAATGTATTGTTACCTTATTACCATACCTAGTTTTTAACATCAAATATGACCAATCAACTTATAAATATCCTCCAATTTTTGAGGTAAAGTCCCTTGAAAGACACATGGCAAAATAGGGAGGCAAGTCCACTATAACTACATCTTGTTGGATGGTAACATTGGGATAAACATGTATCATCAACATGAGATATTTGATGATGACTACTATCTTTTTTGGTGACCCATCTAGTTTTAATACTCCTTTAGAATTTATTTCATAGATAAAACCAATCTTATTTATAATTTGTCTAGGCATGACAGTGTTACTAGCTCCACTATCTACTATACAATTATGAGCTAAGCAATCACTAACTATCAAAAAGAGGTAAAAAGGAGGAGTTTTGTTTGATTTGACATTGGTTTTTTCTACCTTTGTCATTTTATATACCTATTGATTTTGTTACTTGGTTGGCTATTCTAAATTAGTTAAAATTGCACCTTATTTCTCAATTGGTTCTTGAGACACCTTAAGATTTGAAATATCTTGGATGAACATGTCATTTTTCCCTAGAATAGTAAGAGAATCCCACTTGATAATGTTTACATCATATTTCTTGATCTAATTTATTATACTAAATGAGGTTTTATATACACATAATATTTTTAACTTTTATCAAATACTGATGCTTTACATCTTGTAGGAACCCATTATGACTCAATCTCTCTAAGTTCATGCCTTAAGGGGTGCACCAAGAAAGGGGTGGGTAGACCTTTGGTGCTTTGTAGGATTGTTTTCCCTTATTTCCAAATTATTCCCAATCTATTTAGCTCCTAAAAATTTTCCCTAAGCTATTCATCCTCCCTTGCACATTCTTCTAGTCTTTTCCTCTTTTTGTCCTTCTTCTTGCTTTACACCCTTTTTCCCTATTCAATACACTAGGTCAACCTGGTTGACCTAGTGTATTCTAGGGTCACTTTATCTCTTATGACTTGTTTGTCTACCGGCCAACCTAGCATAGATTTTAGGCATTAGCCCAAGAATATACTAGGTCGACCTAGTCGACCTAGCATAGCTAACATGTTAGAATGATTTTTAGATGAGATACTCCTATATATAAAATTCCATTTTAGTAATTATTAATAATATGCAATAAAGAGTTATTATTCACTCGTTCTTCTTCACAAGTTGTTCTTCCACCATTCTAATTGAGGAGTCTTAGCTTAGGTCTCTTATTTAGAGAATCTAGTCTTGTGGATAGGTCTTGAATGTTTTGGCCTAACAAAATGATCTTTATGAATGACAAAAACCTCTTCTAAAGTGACAAAATGAGAGATTGAATCATAATATGTTCACATTCAAGTAAGTATATTCTAACTTTTTTCTCCTCTCTTTTAATAGATAGAAATAGCATAAGTGTTGGCTGAAATAATATTAATCTTCATATTCTATGTATTAGGGTATTACTCATACTTACTTTATTTGAATTTCCCTATACATATTTTATTTCTTTGCATCTAACCCCTCACATTTTGACACAAGCTTTGGTGTCCACTAGATTAGTTTACTTTTCTTATTATTAGAATAGTTTACTTTCTTGTTTATTAGTATAAGTAAAATATCAAATCATAGGACTCTTTTAGGGTTGTTATGTGATTATGTTAAACTTTAGGCTTTAGAACCCTTCCTATCATGATTTGTTATGATAAGTGATACAAGTGATCCCCTAATCAGGTCTAGCAAATCCCCATATTGGTCATGCTCTCATTTAACAAGTGTATACCCAATCAGAAGTGTAGGTGTGTTTTATCTAATCTGATCTAAGATTAATTCATTGTGCATCATGCAATTTTGATTCCATACATTTTAGTGAACCCAATGTGAATCCAACCCTTTTTTGATTTGTTCACTTTTATTTCATTTATTGAATTGTTTTGTCATCATTTCTATCATATATTTTGACATATTAGTTTGATTTTGTCGAACCAATTTTTATTTTTCTTTATGCATAGGAACAAGCAACTAGATCAAGTAGCTCAACCCAGTATAGGTTTTCAGTACTTTTTAGAAAACCAATTCAGCCTACTAGGTCAACTCAATTGACCTAGTGTGTTTATAGTCACTTTGTAGTAGTTTCTAAACAGATTGATCGATTAGCTCAACTCAGTACAAATTCTAGTTTCCAAACTTTTAGATCATCCTACTAGGTCAACCAACTTGACCTAGTACATTTCTAGACTTCTAGTCCAACCAATTAGGTCGACCAAGTTGACCTAGTGCATTTTTAGCACTTTTTAGTAGATTTTTATATTGTTAAGTCGACCAGCTCGACCTAGTTTGTAGGCTTTAGATCAATAATTTATATCTCTAAACCATCAAGGTGAGTTTATTTCTTTTGTATCTCTCTATTTCTATACGTTATTTTCAAGTTTGCAACCTTCAAAAATGCCTCTACATAGCCAATAAGATCAACCTGGTTGACCTAGTTCTATGTCTTGTTTATTGTCTAAAATTACTAGGTCAACTTGGTTGACCTAGTAGGTTTTCTAGACCCTATTTTCAATAGTGCTAGCTTGATACTCTTGACTTAGTTATATTTAAAATGCATATAGTGTTTTCACTGTACCTTGTTTCAAAGTTAGAATTCACCTTATATTCTAATCACATCCTTTATTTTAGTTGTTTGCATGCTTATAATAGTTCACATAGTCTAATTACAAGGTTTTTAATTAACTGCTTAGTTTCACTATCTCTATTTTATACACACATAGCCAAATCACTTAACATCAAAAATCATTTTAACATTTGACTACCTAGGCCAACTTACTTAGATTTCATCACCAAGGGAGAAGCTGACTTGGTACTCTAGTCATGTATAAATCATGGTTAATGGTATATTTTGGATAAGCACCTGACACACTTATCATTATGGTTTGTGAAGTGAGTGGGTAGACCCCAATACCAATTATGTATCATTTCCACTACAGTCTATTTCATCCTAAACTCACCTAAAACCATCCATAGATTGTTATTTAGTACCTTATTTATAGCCAACTTTATATCATTTAAAATCATTCTTAAGTAATCTAACATTCTAGGTTAACCAATTATCTAGCTTTACTTTCCAATTTGTTTACTTTCTCTTTGTTCAATTGTGTGTGCAATAACTTACGCTAGCTAATATTGGTGCAAGATATTTACTTTGTGTGCTTCAATTGGATTGACTAACATCAATCTAATTGATTGTTTGTTTACTTTCAGCATTCACTTTCTTGGATTAGCTAAAAATTATCTTGTTTTATTCCCTATCTTACTATCAATCTTTTATTTTTCCCTATCTATTGTACTAGGTCGATCTGATTGACCTAGTCCTATCTTAAACCTATGTTCTGCCCTTATTCATTGCACTAGGTAGAATCTTTTTGGATAGTCTTAATCCATTTATATCCTATATGGTATGTTCATGTCTCCCTTTATTTTCTTCCCAAGAGAACCATCACTCTTGGGGCACCTCTTCTCTTCCTTCATCTTCAAATTGTCACATGGCTCAAATAACACCTCAAGATGAAGTTGATGGATCCAATCCTTGTTACACATATCAAGAAACTTCTCAAAATCTTCAAACCAATGTAGGAGTGATTAACACAAGTTTACTTAACAATCACACTAACAACAATCCTCCCCCTTCCCCCACCAATTTGGGAAGTGCTCCTTCTAACACCAATCCACCACTTGATACAACCCAATTATTAGCTCAAGTGATTCAATAAATGAACATTATGCAAAACTCTAATACCAATCAAATGATGCAAATTCAACAACACTTAATCAATGTGACTAATCAACCTCCAATCATGCATCCTCAAGCTGATCTTAACTACATTCCTCCACCTCTTAGATATGCCTCAATTAATGTTATTCCTCAACCAATAATGAATAACATGATGCTTAAAACCATTCAAAATGAGCCTTTATCTCCCTTCATTATCACTATTGACATTGGTAACATATCACCAACTATGAAATATGATGGGACTAAAGACCCCACCTCATTTCTTAAAGCCTTTGGTAATCTCTACAAAGAATGGATCTAAACTAATATATTTGCCACTACTAAACTCTTATTTAAAAATTTTATTGGTGATGTATTATAATGGTATAATCAATTACCTCAACATTCTATTTGTAAACTTGAAGATTTAGTCTATCTTTTAGTTAAAGAATTTCAAAATAATGATCTTCCTAAAAATTGTCTTAGCCATTTCATAAATGCTAAGCAAACTCTTAATGAATCAGATCTTGACTTTATTAAAAGATGGAAATCCCAAGCTCATAAATCTGGTCATAATATGTCTAATGATAACTTATTCAAACTCTTTACCACTGCTTTAACTCCCATTCTTGAATATAAGGTTTGAACCTTTGCTCCTCAAACTCTTAATGAAGCTCTTGACCAAGCTAAATGGCAAGACTTTCTTATGAAGCAATTTGAACCTAATTCCAAGATTCTTAAAGGATCTTTCCAAACATCCAATGCTATCCCTAGTAACACTTCTCAATCCAAATTAGGAGTTGCCAAAAATGATATTCCTTTACCATCTCACATACCTCTTTTGGTACATCAAATGAGACAATTTTTACCACCCTCAAAACCTTTCATATATCCTAATGTGCCTCTTAAGTGGTATGGTCCCAATCTCTTTTGTTGGTTTCATGCTAACATTGGACATTCTCATGAATCTTGTAAAGGGTTTTCTAAATGTGCTATTTATTACATGCTTGGTGATTCATTTGACCATGAAATGATGATCAAACATCATCATTCAAGAGTATACTAATACTTCTCAAAAATGATAATCCTCTAAGGCTTTTACATCTAATAACCAAAAATATTCTTCCCATAATCAATCAAATTCCAAATATTTTTATGCAATTGATGTTGATTATAATCAATACTTTAACAACTCTCAATATGTCAATACAGCTAAAGTTAACTATCATCAGAAACCTACCCACAAAGATCATGTTACCAAGCCTAAGAAACCTTCTTTTGAGGAACAATTACTTAAATATACCACCACCATCGATATTGAACTAGAAGCACCCGAGGAACAACTTCCTCTTTTTGATCCTCTAACAACATCTATTCCTCCAAAGTCTAATATGTCTTCTAAACCCCATGGCTCTTCTTCTAAATCTCATTAGAATTTTCTTGAAGAACTTAACTCTATGCCATTCAATATTCCTCTTATGGAGTTGGTTTGCACTTCACCTTATCATCAAAATTTCCATATGAAACAACTCCAAGAGATTGAAGATCCATCTTCCTTAGAGGAAGAACCACCTTCTATTGATTCTCAACCAACTAACATTAATACCATCAAATCTATGTGTCCTTATTCAAAACCTTTCATTGAATTCCTTGAATAAGACATGATTAATGATGAAATCCTCTTTCATGTCGACGATCTACCTCTCTTCATCAAAATATCCATTAATACCACCTTCATTCAAAAATTTCTAGTTGATGAAGGTTCTGATATTAATGTAACCTCTTTATGGCTTCTACAACAACTTGGTTATAATAAAAGTCATCTTAAACAAACCCGTCTTACTTGTGGTTTTGACAAGACTAATCAAAAGCCACTTGGTTGTATATGGATTCCCTAAACCATTAGTCCTAAGACCATTTAGACCAAAATCATGGTCCTTGACCTTCCTTTATCTTATAACATACTCCTTGGTCATCCATGGACTCATCAAATGAGGGCTATTACTTCTTCTGACAATCAATGCATTAAATTTCTCCATAACGGAAAATGTTATAAACATGAATCCGATCCCAACCCATGGAGTATCCAATTACTTAATCCTAGATAACAATATTATATTCCTATGATCCCTAAAATTAATAACACTCCTTTACTTGAGTTCATCAATATGAATCCTAATTTACAAGTTACTCTTGAAGATTATGATGATGATGAGCCCAATGAATTATAGCATACTTGAAACACTACTAGATTACCTCCATATAGTTTAGAATGGCTTCCTCCTTCTCTTTTACCAAAGGAACATACCATTCCTCTCATGGATGAGGTTATCAATTTTCCCTCTCCATGCAATGCTCAAGAGACATCTTCACTTGAATATGCTTTTACTTGTAATGATTTCAGAGTAGCTAAATTATTTCAATATTATCTCACTATGTCTCTTAGAACATTTAGTAATCTTGGGATTTCACCTTCTGAAGATCCTCTAGAATCTCAAACAAGCACAATTTATCCCACATATGATGACAACTATATCATGGCCAAAGCTCAATCCATAGAATTAGATGTCTTACATTATCAAAATACCTTAGCCCAAATTCATGCTTTCAATCAAGATGTGCATACCATTTATGTATTTAAACACTTAGAACTTGAGGGTTATGTGCTTCATATTAATCCTCCTCTTATCAATTATCCTTGGGTGGTAGAAAAATTTACACCTTCTGAACCTCTGGAAGCACCATCACCTTCTCTACCTCCATTGGATCCTCCCAATGAATCTAATCCTCCTACCTCTTCCACTCCATCTACTTCTTCTACTCTTGCAATCACACTTGATTCCAAGGCAACCAATGTTCATCAAATACATTATGAATATGATCATCATGGTAACCAAATTCTAGATCTATAAGTAGATGTTGATTATTGTGGTCCTCTTCCTAATTTTATTAGTGATGAATCTATTCTTGAGTTACTTTATGCTTGGGAACCTCAACTACCAAGACAACATCATAAATCTTGACATTATAAAATTAAAACTCCTTATTTCAACAATTTTATCACTAGTATTGATCCTAAAACTAATCCAATTTCATCCTTACCCAACATACCATACCACTTTCAAGATGGTAATACCATGTTTATTAAATAAATAAATCATATTGAATATGGTACTCCTTCATGCCCTCGATTGATCATAATTTACAAAAAAAATTCACCTTCTAAACATGATAATTTTAGCCTATTTTTTTATAAGTATCAAGAAGCATTCACACGGTCGTACCAAGACATGCATGACATTGACCCTAGCATAGTGGTCCATAACACCATTACCTATCTTGATCCAAAACCTGTGTGTCAAAATAAATGTAAATTTCCTCCCAAAGTTACCAGCTTATGCCATAAGGAAATCATCAAACTACTTGAGGCTAAATTTGTTAAACATGTGGATTATTTTGAATGGGTTTCCAATATTATTCCTATTCAAAAAAAGGTCACTATGGTGATTTATATTTGCATTAATTTTCATCATCTTAATCTTTCTTGTCCTAAAGAAAACTTTCCTTCACCTTCAATAGATTCTATTGTCAATTCCACTACTATATATGAAATTTTGTCTCTTATGGATGGCTTTTCAAGATACAATTAGATTCATATAGCTCCCAAAGACCAACATAAGACTACCTTTACCATGGAATTGGGTACCTATTGTTATGTAAAAATTCCCTTTGGTCTCAAAAATTTTGGATCCACTTACCAACGTGCAATGACTCATATCTTTCATGACCTCATCCATAAAATTGTTGAAAAATACATGGATGATCTTATCACCAAATCCAAGTATCGTAAGAACCACCTTAATAATTTTTCCATCATCTTTGACCATCTCCTTAAATATAAAGTCCAACTTAATCCTTTTAAATGTGTTTTTGGAGTTACATCTGGTAAATTGTTAGGATTCTTAGTCTCTCTCCATGGCATTGATGTTGATCTAGCTAAGATTAATGTTATTATTAACATGTCCATTCCTTGTTGTATGTTTGATATTCATACCTACTTAGGCAAACTTGGGGCAATTGATGATTCATTCCTGAGATGGCTTATCAAATTCACTCCATTAATTCCCTTCTTAAGAAAGTCACATCCTTGGAATGGACAAATCCATGTCAAAAATTATTTGACAATATGAAAGAGTCATTGCTTCATCCACCTACACTAGGTCCTCCTTATAATGATAAACCTTTGATTCTTTATACTTCTTCCACACCTTTTTTAGTTGGGGCAATGCTTTCCAAACAATATGACATGGGCAAGGAGTATACCATATATTATATTAACCAAGGCCTCATCGATTATGAAACGTGTTATACTAAAATTGAGTGTGATTGCCTCGCTATCTATTTTGCCATTGAAAAGCTTTGTCACTACATGTGTCATCATTAATTTTGACCCCCTTCATCATTTCTTCTCCAAATCATTTCTTCCAGGAGATAAAATTGGCAAGTAGATGGTTTTACTAATGGAATTCGATCTTCACATTATCACATAAAAGTTTTCAAAAGGCAAGTCATAGCTGACAAACTTACCACAGCTATTATTCTATCCACTTATTCCCTTCAAGATAACCTTATAGATGATAATATACTTTATATTTAAGGTCTTAATCAATCAATTTATCTTAAAGATTATTTTCATAGCTTTACTGTTGATCTTGAAGCTAATCAACTTGATGAAAATTCCCCTCCCTCTGGTACTACTAAATTAAAGATAGTTATCGAGGAGCTTCCTGAAATTAATGTTAAATTGAATGAGGATACTTGGACCCTCCACTTTGATGGATCTAAATGCCTTTAAGGAGCTAGGGTAGGTTGCATTCTCACTAGTCCTCTTAGCAAGATCATTCCTTTAGAATTCTATTTTACATTTGATGTCACCAACAATATGCCTAAGTACAAAGCTCTTATCTTAGGTATGAGAGTTGTTTTTAATTTAGACATACAATACCTTCATGCTTGGAGTGATTCTCAACTCATTTTCTATCAAGTTAGTGGTGCCTCTCAATGTAAAAGTAAAAACCTTATCACCTATCATCAAATTACAATCAATCTTTCCAAGGATTTTGTCTCTTTCACACTTGAGCCTATTCTTAGAGATCAAAATTCTATTGCTAATTCTCTTACCTCTTCAGCATCTATTTTTCATCCACATCAAATTCTTTTTTATCCTTCTTTTATCATATAAATAATCAAATCCTTGTCATCTACTCTCCCTCTTGATTCGTTTATTTGCCACATCAAAGCTATCACCATCTGATAATGCCCTTGGTATCAAGATCTCATCCAATTATTAGAACATCAAACTTATCCTCCTATTTGGATTCTCATGAAAAGACATGTCTCCGTAAACAAGACTTCAAGTATGTATTTAGACATAACATCCTTTATTATCGCAAAATCAAAGGTACCTTACTCTATTGTGTTATGAAAGATGAGTTCCCTCCTCTACTTGAACAAGAACATGGGAGAATTTGCAGTGGTTATTGTAGCAAACATGCTATAGCTCACAAATGCCTACGTATGGGTTACTATTGGCCCACTCTAAAAAAGGATGCTATTGAATATTCTCAAAAGTGTAATCCTTATTAGCTTCATAATGATCTAATTTATTTTCCACCAGCTAAACTTCAAACCATTGAATATCCTTGGCCATTTTCCACATGGGGATTCGATCTCATTGGTAAACTTCCTTGTTCCCAAGATAAACACGTCTTTATTATCACTGCTACTGAATACTTTATCAAGTGGGTAGAAGCCATGACCCTTGTTAATGTTATTAGTCCTACCATATCTAAATTCATTATAAACTAAATCATTTTCCATTTTGGCATTCCTCATACCATCATTTTTGATAATGATGGGAATTTTAAAAATAAACATGTTAAACAACTTTTCACCAAATTTAAGATTAATCATAAATTTTCCACTCATTATCATCCATAGTGTAATGGTCAAGCTAAGGCCACTAACAAGATTCTAAATAAAATCCTTCAAAATATAATTCAATAAACTTGTATGAATTGGCATATTTATATTTATCCCACACTTTGGGCCTATCAAAATAGCATTCATATTGTAACCGAGGAAAATCCATTTTCTCTAGTCTATGGTTATGAGTCAGTTCTTCCTCTTGAATTTGAGCTTCCTTCTCTTAAACATGTTAAACAACTTTTCACCAAATTTAAGATTAATCACAAATTTTCCACTCATTATCATCCATAGTGTAATGGTCAAGCTAAGGCCACTAAAAAGATTATAAATAAAATATTTCAAAAGATAATTCATTAAACTTGTATGAATTGGCATATTTATATTTATCCCACACTTTGGGCCTATCAAAATAACATTCATATTGTAACCGAGGAAACTCCATTTTCTCTAGTCTATGGTTTTGAGTCAGTTCTTCCTCTTGAAGTTGAGTTTCCTTCTCTTTGCATATCTTTTCATGGAATTATTCCCAATGAGGAATTGTGTGAAGCTCACCTTCATGCTCTTGATCTACTTGATGAACTTCACCTCTCTGCCTTACAGCATAATCTCCAATATAAGTCTCGCATTGCCCAATAACATAATGAATGTGTTAAAATATGTACATTTAATGTTGGTGATCTTATCCTTAAATTATACTACACTCATGACAAAGAAGGAAAGTTTGCCCAAAAATGGTGGGGGGCATAATTAAATATATTCTTGGTCCAAGTACCTACCACCTTCAAACTAATGAAGGCCATGTTTTCAAAGAACCCACCAATGCTCAATTCTTAAAAAAATACTTTGCCTAATCATTTCCTTCTTATTATGCTTTATATATATATATATATATATATATATATATATATATATATATATATATATATATATAATAATTTTTGTAGATTACTTAAGCATGGATCCCTCCCTCTATAGTAGTTCCCTCTTGTTCACAAACCTTTAGTCCTCCCTTTTGGTCTTTTGGTTTTTTGATGTACCATAGCCTTCATTATCTTTTTTTTTTTTCCATTCTTATTTTTGTTTGATAATTTTTATTTAGTACCCCTTGGGTTGTTCTTTTGTGATTTGATTTTTAAGACCACAGATAAGACCTAACATTCCTCACAAAATCACCATATTTCATCTTATTTTATTTTCCCTTGTTGTTTCTTTCCAATGTTGTTTTGGCATCCTTTGGTTTTTTCTTTGTGAGATGCTTTGTACAATAACTCACTCACTTTTTGTTTTTCTCTTGCTTCTTAACACCCTCATGGGTCTTTATTTTATGATTTTATTTGTAAGACCACGGATAGAACCTAGCCATCCTCATAAAATTACCATTTTTTTCATGTTCTTTGTGATCCTTAATCTTAAACATTAGCTTTTGCATCTTTTTTTAGATGGAATTTGTAAAAAATCTATGTTAGAATGTTTTCCTCCACTTCCCTCTTTCTTATGATAATGAATCACCTTTGTTGTCATTGTATCCCTTATTTTTTCCATTTGTCACATGTTTTGCAATTTGAAGTAATTTAAATTGTTCTACGTGTCATTCCTCTTGATTTCTCCTTTTTCTCATCTCCACATTGGATAAAACAAGGTCAAAGTCAAGATAACACTTTTATTTCACTTGGATTTATGAGACTCTTAGACCCCATACTCTTTGAATTTCTCTCTCTTAGCAACATTATCCCAAAGTCTTCAAATGAAAGTCATTTTTAGTACCGATGTTTGGTTTTTTAAATCCATATAGAGGAGGAATAGAAAAATCCATCAAGAAAGTTAAAATCCAAATCATTTGAAACAAAAGGTAATGATATCTAAAAGGTAACATACAAATCTCGAAAGTCAAATCACTCAAAATATGTGATTACAATCACATCTCCTATGTCCAATCAAATCTCAAACTCCATAGTCAAATTCACATAGAGCTGAAGTCCTTTGGGGTGTGGTAGGCCAATAGATTGGAATAGGAGAATTCAAAAAAATATATGGTTTTACCTACTTTCTCATGCAAGTACCCAATTTTAATAGTATACTGATGACTTTGTTAGGGGTCTTGAAGAGCGGGGAATACATCATGGGGAGGTAGGTCCATTTTAATTTTCATGCATATAGCATTCATGGGATGATCTATATACTCCATTTGTTGACCTAAGAGTTGTGTATCTAAGAGAAGTTCTTCAGAGTTCTTGACGTTGATAGTCCTCTTGTTTTGACAAACCAAATTTGAGTGTTTTGACTTTGATAAAGAGTTTCTCTACCTTGGTTTTCCTTCATTCTCCCCTCCACACATTTCATTTTCCCCACTTTGATAGCCAAATTGTGATTATTTATTTTCCCTCTTCTTTAAATTCCTTCTTCTTCATTTCTTAAAAACATGTTAGCACTACTTTGTTTTAGTTTTATCTATCTTCAGATGCAAAACAACATGTTTTGAGCAACTTTGGATAATTTTCTTTTACACCATAAAGTTTTCATTTACTATACTTACTTTACTTTCCTTTTTATGTTTATCATGACTTTGTTGTCATGCTATCATGAACACCTGATTTCACACATTTTTTTCATTGTTGAGTGATATGTGGATTGTTATTGCTCACTCATCAATGTTGTTTTCCCTTTTATGTACCTTTTTTTGTTATTGAGTGAGATGTGGAATTTTTTTGCTCACTCATCAATGTTGTTTTACCATTTTGTTTTTATTTTTACCATTTATTTGTCTTGTTTATCATTCTTTTTTTAACATGTGTCTTTGGTTTGAATTGGTGAGTTTGCCTTTTCCTACTTTTGGTTTAATTTTTTGAGTTTTTCATTCTTTATTAGCCTTAGCAATTTGGTTACCTGATTTAATCTTGCTTGACTTGGTCATTTGGTCTAACATAGCACTAGTCACCCATCTTGCCAAATTCCCAAGTACGTCCCATTCACATAACACTAGTTATCTTGGATTTTCTTATGTTTGTTTATTTTTCCTCCTTAGTTTTGTATTTCTAGGTTTGTTGAAAGCAGTCTTTATGCCTTACACAATCAAAACTAAAAACATGGCTAATAATCATCCCATGATAAAAGGTAAGTCAAGTTACGCATTGCATTTACTTTTTATTTATTTAATTTTTATATTAGTTTTCCTTTCTATCATTTACTTTAAGTTATTTTATGCTTTTTAAAATACTACAACTTTTTTAGCATCAACGTTATGTGTGTCCTTATGTTCTTTCTCAAATCACCATCCCCTATTACACCTTAGTGACACGTGATGATCTTTGAGTGGGGTATATGAATACACATAATATTTTTAAATTTTATCAAATATTTATGCTTACATCTTGTAGGAACCAATCACGACTTAATCTCTCTAAGTGCATGCCTTAAGGGGTGTATCGGGAAAGAGGTGGGCAGACCTTTGGTGCTTCACAGGATTATTTTCCCTTATTTCCACATTATTATTAATCCATTTAGCTCCTAAAACCTTTCCCTAATCTATTCCTCCTCCCTTGCATATTCCTCTAGTCTTTTCCTCTTTCTATCCTTCTTCTTACTTTACACCCTTTTTACCTATTCAGTACACTAGGTCGACCTAGTGTATTCTAGGGTCACTTTAGCTCTTTTAACTTGTTTATCTTTTAGCTGACCTAGCATATATTTTAGGCATTAGCCTGAGAATGTATTAGGTAAACCTAATCAACCTAGCATAGCCAACATGTCTGAATGATTTTTGAATGAGATACTCTTATATATAGAATTTCATTTTGATCATTATTATGAATATGCAATAAAGAGTTATTATTCACTCGTGCTTCTTCACAATCTACTCTTCCACCTTTCTACTTGAGGAGTCTTAGCTTAGGTTTCTTATTTGAATAATCTATTCTTATGGATAGGTCTTGGATGCTTTTGCATAACAAAGTGATCTTTATGAACCACAACAACCTCTTGTGAATCCCCATTGGCCAAGGGAGAGATTGAATTATGATGGGTTCACATTCAGGTAAGTATATTCTAACTTTTTTCTCCTCTCTTTTAGTATATAGAAGTAGCATAAGTGTTGGCTCAAATAATATTACTCTTCATATTCTATGCATTAAGGTGTTACGCATACCTTATTTGAAGTTCTCTATACATATTTTATTGCTTTTCATCTAACCCCTCACATTGTGCCACAAGATTTGGTGCACACTAGATTAGTTTAATTTTTTTGTTATTAGAATAGTTTACTTTCTTGTTTATTAGTATAAGTGAAATATCAAATAATAGGACTCTTTTAGGCTTTTTATGCGATTGTGTTAGATTGTAGGCTTTGGAACCATTCCTAGCATGATGTGTTGTGACAAGTGATACAAGTGATCCCCTAATCGGGTCTAAAAAAATCCCCATATTGGTCATGCTCTTACTTAACAAGTGTATACCAAATTGGAAGTATAGGTGTGATATATCTTATCTAATCTAAGATTAATTTATTATGCATCATGCAATTTTGATTACATACAGGTTCTACTAACCTTTGGAGACACTTTATGAACCACTATTTATTCTCTAATCAAAGGTCCTTGAGGGATCTTCCTAGCTTTTGCATTCTAATTATTTTAAATTGATCCTTGACACTCTTGGGAACAATATTAGGACTACAAATGTTGCTCACATTTTGACCTTATTCAACATCTCTTCTTTTAGCTCTTGTCAAATCTACAACTTGACCACTTGTGTTGCTAGTCTCACTAATCTGATTGAATGTAGCATGACCATATATTTTCTAATTCATATTAATGGAATTAGACTACCTTTGAAATTATTTATATTCTCTTTGGGGTATCAAATTTATCTCTTAATATTGACTTGCTTGAAGATAAAACTCTTATTGTGTCATTTGTGGCATAGTAATATCCTATGATACCAAGGTTTGGTTTTGCATATCATTGGGATTAAAAGGTTGCCAACCTATATCTTGCATCAAGTTATTTTGAGGAGGTCAAGGTTTGTATATGGTTTAGATTGGGTTATGGATCCTTGAGATTGATATGGTGGTCTATTTTCTCTGAAATTTTGATAAGGATACCTTTGATTATAGGAGGGTTGATAGGGGTTCTAATTTGTTTGATGATAAGGCCTACCCTAGTACTATTGTCTCTTGAGTTGAACTATCTCATTTTCAAAATCTTGTAACATACTTTTAAAATCTCCAATCTCATTAGTCTGACTAGAAGGGGTTACAATTTATGCTTTAGGAGATGGAATAAGAGCTATATATGGGATTTCAAGAAATTGAGGGGGTGGAATATGTTATAATTATGGGAAAATAGGCATCAAGGGCCTTGGAGAAAGTTTCCCAACTTGTATCATGTTGTTCTCTGCTCCTATTGGAAGCTCATATGCATTTGGAAAAGTATTACCACCCATGGACTATATCATCACACTAATATCAGAATTAAGGGCTTTTTAAAAGTACAAGAATGCATATTATGGGGATGGTCTGACCAATGTAGGTATCCTAGTCCATGTCTTTTAGAATCTAAGGTTGAAATTAGACATGAATTTATGGGGGTACCTTTTAATAGTAGTCAGTTGTTCATCTAAGGATAGATGATTAGATTTGTATTCAAATTTCCTAACTAAGGATGTACCTAAGTCATCCCAGGTAGCAATGGAGGTCAAAAGAAGATTCATATACCATTGTAATGCTTTTACTTTGAAGGAAGTAGCAAGCAATCTAATAGCCACATTATCTTGAATAAGATTTTGAATGAAACAAAGGTTGAAAACATCTTTAATATTCTCAATAGCAATTGTTTTATCCCATTCTCTTGAGAAGAAATGAATACTCTTAAGGGAAGACATAGGAATGTCATCATATTGGGCTAAATTCAATGGATTGCCCCTATTGAATGAAATAAAAACTTGATTCCTGATAATCATTTGGGTAATGGGGAGTTGGGTAATGGGGACAATAGCTTGGAATAAGATAATAGGATGATGAGGAGATGATTATTTCCTTTGAGGATAAGGAATTATCCTATTGAATCTTGATTTTTTATAAGAAGCTGAAGGTAATTCAATGTGTTTAAAAGGAGTACCTTTACTTATTGATCTTGTAGTAATCTTTGGTATGAAATCACTATCTAGATGATGCTACTATAACTTGAATAATATTCACTTTTTTATGATGATATATGTCTCATCCTACTATAATTTCTTCATCTCAATCTTTAAACTTCAACTATGCCAAGGAAAATTTAGTCCCATCGTGAGTGTCAAAACTATTGGTGTCCTAGATTTCACCCTAGCTGAGTAAGGATATTTTTCAAGTCCTCTTACACAAATTTAGTCCAACATGGGAATTACCCTAGGCTATGGCTCACCTAAACTTGGGTCAAACCTCCAGAGAAGGCTGGATTCATTCTGGATCTATCACCTAAACTAATAATTGCTTGGAAAAGGGGAGAGAGAGTAACAATAATAAATTAAATCATATAAAATGAGGTGATGAACTAGTAATTGGAACACTTATACTTTTAAAAATACATAATATAAGACAAATTCAATACCAAATAAGATGATTCCCTCATAATTATTTCACAATAAGGCATTAACCAGCTATTAAACTAGTATGAGAGGGAAGATATCCACTTCTAAGCTAATCAATAAACTATACATTGTACTTAAAATGACCTATGAGGACTACAAAGCACTAAATGAAAGTGAGGGAACTTAGACATAGGCAAGTAATGCATATATTCACTTAACCATAGTACATGAATCCATATAACACACTTCAATTTAGCTTGTAAAAATGATGGAATTCAATCTTTATTGCATCAGAAGGTGTTACAGTAAAACTTTTAGCATAGCCTCAACAAGCCAAAGTATAAGATTATATTTCTCTAAAAAATATTAGAGATTTATTTTCTAAAAACTTCTAGAGAGAGGTACAATGTGGAATAATATGGATCACATATAGAAAAGGGGGAGAAGAGAGAGGAAGCTATGATGGATTAGTACCAATACAAGGTTACTGAGTCATTATCTTATCAATAAGGAATCAATATTTTAAAAGCTCTATAATAGAAATGAATGCCCATTATCATTATCTATCTACTAGGTTTCCTCCTTATAACTCCATGCCACTTTCTACTTGATTTTTTGATGAGGACAAATTTCCCATATCTCAGAACTGACAACTTCATGCCACGTCTACTTTGGATGGCCATAGGTACCTATTTATCAAAAATGTGACCATATCAAAAGGTGAGACACTTCCCTATAATCACATTTATGTTTTTATTTGCTCCAAATTGAACATAGGTCCACCATAGATTGAAAACCAACCTAATCTATTAGTTTTCACATAATTGTAATATCCATGAAAGTTTGATAGACATATAGTCTTACTTGATCTCTGTATTAGGCCCAAAAAGACCCTTTTTACCTTTAAACCATGTGAGATCTAAGAAGCTACTACATACAAGGATCTTCAATATGGAAGAGCAATAAACACATCAATGGAGTAATCCTACAATAGGGTCAATAGGTTCTAAATTATTGACCAGAGGTTTTGTCTAAACTTTAATGGTGATAGAGCTTTATCCTTGACCATCTTATCTATATGACGAAAAAATTTATTTATCAATATTTAATGGAGACATGGATCTTTGAAACCTTCTTTTGCCTTGGTTGAAAACCGGTTCATCGACCTCCACCAAAAGCTTTTGGATTTTCCCTCTATTTATTGATTGTCGATTGCCAACATGAACCTATCAATTTATGCCAAACTATTTTCTCATTATTGGTCCCCAAGATACACTAAATAATTGAATTTAACTCACACCATTAGATCTGAATATACAAATTAATGTGAGCCTTTGATCTAGATCCTATGACTCTTTGACTTTAACTCACACCATTAGAGCTAAATGTATGAATGAACACACATCATAGATCTACCTAGGCCCACTTATTTAAGCTTGTACCATGTATCATTATATAAATATCATTTTATCACCATTATGACACTTTTCACCTATGCATTCTATGCTGACTCTTTGACTTAGCTTGCACAGTTAGATCTAGATGTATGATTTAACATGCATCATTGATTTGATTTCATTTGAAAATAAATGACTACTTCATGGGACTTAATTTTGATGTCTATACACCCATCATTTTATGTTCACATGACCTTAATTTATTTCCATGTGCTCGTATCCATTTTTAACCATAATGGTTATTTGATGTGGCTTTATTTTGATGCTTGCATGAATGTCTTACTCTACTGGATCAACTTTGAATGCTTGTATCTCGAGATAGAGAACACATCGAGACATGAAATTTATAGAGGGTCTTCTTGGCATTAATTACATCAATTATATACAATTATTTGGTTCCAAGAGGCTCTCTAAGTGAACTTATTAAATACATGACCAGCTTGTTCCACTCATTCTTGCATGATGTCCTGATGATGGTCTGGTCTCTTAATATCACCAAATTTGCACTTTAAGCTTGTTTAAAGTGTTTCAAAAGCTTAAAAATGTTATGTGATCTCCTTTTGATGTATATATGATCCTTATGACATTAGTTCACTCTTCAATCAAGAATCTTCTCAGCTTCTAATTTTGAACTAGGCATGTATGCCAACTTTGGCCAATAGGCTCTTTTATTAGAAAGCCTTTTTTGAGAATGCTTGTTGACTTAGCATTATTTTGACTTTACAAGTTAATCTCTTACTCTTTTCATAACATTTCATATGTATCTAGACATTTTAACTTGATAAAATCTATCTATGAATGATTTGCCTTAGGATGTTTAATAAATCTCAAACCTTATTGACAAAAATTATCAACTGCTAGAATAGGAGAGGTGATGTCATAGGCTTGCTTGCCCAAACCTTAACCATGACAATCAAACTATTGTAGATATTTTTGACGAAACCCATTTCTTTGAAAGTTGAGCCTCATTTTATAGTGGTAGATTTGTATCTCTTACATGTTTTACCTATGCTTTTTGTACTATTTCTTTCTTTGGTTGTGCTTTGTGAACCTTTTGTAGTTTTGAGCTATGCTTTGGTAATCATTTTTGTACTATTTCTAAATTTAAACCTTTTTGAATTTTTAGATGTGCCATTGTATGTTCTATGGATGATGTGTCATTATGTGATTCATTTGTATTTGTTATCTAGTGTATATTCCTTTTCAATTATAAACATGAATTAGTGTGGTACCCATGCATCTATGTTATACGTAATAATATCTGGATCTCCTCACTAGGTGTAGAGGGGGTGGGTTGATAAAAATAGCATTAAACACTTGCCTTGGTACCTCACTTAAAATATTATTTGATATTTGAATTATTTTTGAATCACTACTTGTATATGTACTTTGTTTTGATTTATGATTTGGATAAGAAAGAATGTTAGGCATAATTTTTCTAAGTGTAGATGCATATACATGGTTTATGTTAGCATATTCTAAAGACTATGTACATGTAATATGATTTGATAATAATGTAACATGTCCACTTAATAACTAATTTTGATTCTATATATATGATATTATTTTTATCAAACTGATAATTTGATCCCTTAGAGTCTCATAAGTGCAAACCCTAGTTACTTCTGATTGAACATGTAAGCACACACCCTATAGGGAAGAGGTGTGAATAGGCTGAGTATGGGGGTTAGTGATAATGGTATAGGGTGCATCATTTCATGAAGGTGTGATAGAATGGACTTGGTTAGAGGAAAATTATTTATCACCCTCATAGAGATGAGGAAGAGAAGGAAATCATTTCTTGTGCATAAGATATATTGAAAATTGAAACTTGGTTGTTAGCTTATGTAATAGATCCTATATTTATGTAAGGATTTATTTCTTAATTAAATTATACATAATATAATAATGAAAATCTAGAGATATAATGAAATATGACATACATTTCAATTGATATAAATCATCATCTGTACATGTGTTTAATGTCTTTTTTATTTCATTCTGAATTAGAGGAAACAAACATGAAAATGAAAGTACTGGACTTTGCATCAAAAATTTATTGACTTCTATCATTATTATCATGATTATATGAAATAAAAATTATAATATATATGGATCTAAGATGTGAGTGCTATAAATATAAACCTTAGGGTTATTTAGGGTTAGGGTTTTTGCAATATTTGAAGTCGGGTTTACCAAATGTTTTAACCTTTTAGGAATTAACCCATGTAAATCCTATGTTTGTTAAAGAGATAAGTAGACTAACTTAGGTAAATAATATTCAATAAACACAACCATTGAATTTTTATAGAATTTAATACCTTTGACTTTTCTAAAAATAGTAATAAATAGTACAAGTAATGACTTAGGTGTTAGAAACTGAGATGGAAGTTGGTACGTGTGTCACAAATAGGATCCCAATGTCAAAAACCCTCTTGGATATTAGTTACATAATTGTACATTAGAACCATTATTATAAATGTGGTGGTAGTGTCCTTATATTAGTGTTAGTATCCTTCTACTTTAATGTACGAATAATTTCTAGGTTTTGTAAATTAGGTCATATTCTAGTTTTGATCTAAATTTTAGGTCTTTAAAACTAATAATTATTCATGTATATTTGTTTTCCTTTAAAAAACCTAGTTTTTCATGCTTGTAAGGGTTTGAATACACACCATTAGAAAAGGGTTAGTGGGTTTGATGTGTTGGATGTGTGATCCACACACCTATGTTGGCACATTGCCTACATACCAATACTTTGAGAAGGGATCAATCCTGATGTAATTCTCCACCTAATTTCTTGGTGAAAATGCAAGTGAATGGTAGAATTATTGACTATGAATTCATGGGAGGATGCCTTGGAGGCCACTTGAGATTTGAATACATGTTATATGTCTAGATTATTGACTGTATCGGTAGATTCTATGTAATATTAAAATAATTAGGAGCTTTCCCTTAATGTGTAATGGTAATTTTATGTGCTTCTTTGTGATAATGTCCACCTAGAGTGTAAGAGTGTGAGAGTAGTGTTTATATAATTTTCTCATAAAAATGATTTGGGAGGGTGACTTAATAATAGCTCTAGATCGACCCTAATCCTCTTAGGGAGATGTAATTTACCTTTTTAGAGGGTGTAAGGATCTAAATCACTAATGAATTGCACCATTATGGGTTTCATGTGGTGTTTTATAGGCCTAGGTGATATTTGTAGCTACCATGTGACTAAAAGTGGATAAAAATGGCCCCTAAGATGGGTCAAGTGTTATACTAAGGGTAAAGTGACCATAAGTGGACATCTAAGGCATGAATGGTCATTTTTTGGTGATTATAGATTCATCTTTGTGAGATGATCATAACAGTATATTCTACTAATACATTTTTTTGGGCTAAAAATTTTCACACTTGTGCACATTAGTAGTCATTGGATTCATCTTGGCAAGGAAATCATAGTGGTATCATTTGTTAATACATTTTTTTCATCATGAACCTCCTAGGGTTTTTGCATTATAGGTCCTAACACTCATGGTCATGGGAAAGGGAAAGAAATGCCTAAAACTCCTCACAAATATGACATGGATTCAAAAACTTATGATTCAAGTATTTTGGATGTAGTTCAGAAACTTAAGTTAGAGTTATGGGGCATGGTGTAGAAATACAATCTTTGATGCAATTAAAGGTGACCACACAAGGCTGAGAGAGGACCTAAATAATTTTTTGGGATCAATTAAAAAAAATCACTAAGCAATTGGCCTAATTTTCAATGTAGTAATTAAAAAAAAACCCTCCACCACTTTAGTTTGGTTCTCCTCTAAATAATCACAACACCAACCATAGTATGAAATTATAGTTTCCAAAAGTGGACCTATGTAAGTTTGATGTTAATGATCCACTCACATGGATTACTCTAATTAAAAATTTATTTTATCTACATTAGACTCCCTGTTCACAAAAGGTGGTCATGGCCTTTCTCTAATTGAAACCTGATCAGTTTATTTGGTATCATTAGTTGTGTCCTCAAAAAAAAAGTAAGGGTCTCTTGGTTACCTGGTACATATTGTTTGAAGAGTTTTAGCTCCACTATCACAATAATGTCCCAAAAAACTATTGGATCTAATTAGCAAAGTTGCACCAAATTAAGATGATAAAGGATTACATTCATCAATTTCAAAATCTCTTTTTACATGTGGCAAGCATCACTAAGGAAAATCGAACTGACCTATTTATGGGGGGCCTCAGATATAGCATCTAATTGGAGGTTCGCATGTTTCATCCCAGTAATGTATCTTAATCCATACCAATGGAATGTTTATCTAAGGAAAAAGAGTTGATCAAATGAAGACATTTCACTACTGTATGTGAACACACCTTCCCAAAACCATCATTTCCATAGCCTACTAGATTGACACCTCAGCAAGTTGAAGAAAATCATGCAAAAGGTTTATGTTTTAGATGCGATAGCAAATGTAACAAAGGACATTGATTTTCTAAAAATAAGTTGTTTTACATTGAAGGTGCCAATGAGAATGAAGAAGATGATAAGGCTTCAGAGGTAGGTTTTAAAGAACCTGAAGATGAATCTAAAGATTCTCAGCCTAATATTTCCTATCATGCACTTTTAGGAATTATTACTCCTCAAACTCTTAAGGTGGTGGGTTTCCTAAAGAAATAGAAGTGACTATGTTAATTGACTCTAAGAGGACACATAACTTCATCAACAGTAAGTTGGCTACTCATTTGAATTGTTTTATTTACCTAGATCCAAAATTTTAGGTCATGATTACATATGACAGTGCAGTCAACTATTATGGAAAATTCTATAGCATTATTCTTAATATGAGAGACTACTTTCTAAATTCCCTTATGTTTTATATTCCCATGGGAGGAGTTGACATTGTTTTTTGAGTGCACTAGCTCACCACTTGGGCACTATTGAGATAAATTTATAGGAATTATTTATGAGGTTCCATATAGAAGGCATGACCTTTGAGTTATATGGACTACAGGCTAAATTTACAAAACTTGTTAGTTCTCATCCAATGACAAATATTCTCATAAAAGGTGCAAAAGTATTTGTGGCATGCTTATTTTCCATAGAGGTTCAACCAACCAAGGAGTCTACACATCCTTATTTGTAGAGGGTGATAGACGACCATTTTATTTTTTTTGTTACATGCTAGTATAACATCCTCCTATTTGTGCACATGATCATGCCATCAAAATTATTATATAAAGTACACCATCTAACATCAGACCCAATAGGTATCCTTATACCCAAAAGAGTGAAATTGAAAACATGGTACATGAGATGTTGGAGGTAGGAATCATCCAACACAGTTAAATTGAATATACCTCCTCGATGGTCATGGTGTAGAAGAAGGATGATAGTTGGAGAATGTACCCAAACTATAGATAAATCAACAAATACACCATCCAAGATAATTTTCCTGTTCCATTAATTGATAATTTTCTAGATGAATTGCATGGTTTTACTTATTTTACCAAGATATACCTTCACTTTGGATATCATCAGATTCACATCCATGTTGAGGACATACCTAAAACAACTTTTAGAACTCATGAAGGCTCTTATGAATTTATGGTCATACCTTTTGGACTCACAAATGCACCATCTATATTTCAGAGTTTGATGGATATTATTTTTAGGCCATTTTTTAGAAAGTTTGTATTGGTATTTTTTGATGATATCCTCATCTACAACAAAAATTGGCAAGACCATTTGAACCAGGTGAAATAGGTACTTTCAATTCTAGAACAACATCAAATTTATACCAAACCCTATAAATGTGTTTTTGGTGTCCAAGAGGTGGATTACTTGGGTCATATTGTTTTACATGAATGAGTGAAATTTAATCATAAAAAAATTCAAGTGATGATGGAGTGGCAAATTCTTAAGACCCTCAAAAACCTTTGAGGATTTCTAGGGCTAACTGGTTACAATTGAAGGTTTATCCAAAAATTAAGGTAGCATTATAGCCCCACTCACCACTCTATTTAATAAAGACTCCTCCAGTGGATCGATTTAACTATCAAGGCATTTGAACAATTAAAAATGGCTATGTGCACAACTCATGTCTTGGTTACTCTTGATTTTTTTTAAACTTTTGTTTTGGAGTGTGACAAATTAGGATATGGCATGGGGGATATACTCATGCAATTGGGTAGGCCAATGGTATTTTAATATCAACAACTAAAGGAAAAAAATATTCTTAAACTAATCTATGAGAAATAGATGATGGCTATTTCGCATGTAGTGAAACAATGGAGACCTTATCTGATGGGTCGTCACTTTCAGGTAAAGACTAATCATGATAGCCTCAAATATTTTTTGGAGTAATGATTGTCATATAAAGAATAATGGAAATTGTAGACACCTAAATTTAGCCACAAATGGATTTTTATCTGACTTTAGACCAATTCTTACCAGCAATTGACCATTTAGCCTAAGAATTTATAAATGTCTCAAATTTAGCTTTATAACCATGAAATAAATCAATTTGGCCTATTAATCAATTAAATTAAAAAATGCACCATCAATTAATTCAAAATCATTAAAAATGTTCAAAATCTTAAAAAGAATTAATTACCATGTTAAAGCAAACCAAATCCTTATCAAGTCCTAATTAAATTAATCCATGAGCAATTAAATCAATTATCAAAAAGAAAATTCAAATATCAAGAGCATCTTAAAATCTAATCATTACCTTTTATGATTTGTCACTTTTGGATAATATCTAAAGAATATCTTAGGAATATTCCAAACTCAACCAAGGTTAATAAACTCAGCCAAGGTTCTAATTTAACTCATTCCAAGTGATTTTGAAGCTTATAAAATCAATCCTAGAGATCTTCATTTAGAGAGCTTGAAACATAGTAGAGTTATAATGCTGGAGTTGATCCATAAAACAAATACATAGTACTATAATAACATAATCAAGCTAAGCTAAGCCAATCCAGTCCAATCCAAGCATGGTGCCTAGAGGAGATGGAGATAGCCAAGCCCCATTGATGAAGACCTTTTGAGCACAATCTGAGCAAGCCAATGAAGAAATCATTTGGATCTCTCAAGGAAGGTAAAGATTTTTGTTCTTTGCATTTTACTTGGGTTTTAAATTGTTGTTTATTCACTAAGCTCCCCCTAATATCTAGGATTAGATATGTTAGTATGTTAGTGTGTTGATTTCATGGTTTTATGGACTAACATTTTATTTAACCTCCTCTCTTTGTCAAATTCCTTGATCACAAATATCACACTTGATGGGACCATCCCAAGCCCACATCTATCTACCACTTCACCCATCACCCAACCAGTCATTGTACCTCAAAACAAACCATTCAACATTGACCAAGAAAATAAGTTTGACATTTTGGAACAATTGCAAAAGATGCTAGCACAGATCTCCATTTTAGATTTGTTTCATACATCAACAATCCATTAAAACATCCTAAATGATTTCCTTAGCCAATCCACTATTCCAAGTGACATATCCCCTAATAGATTCTAAGCTTTAGTTGGATACCAAGCTCCATCCCAACAAGTCACTTTCAACCAAAGTGATATGTCATCCCTTGGTCCATTGCATGACAACCCCTTCTACATTGAAGTTTATATAAAGTATAACAAAGTGAAATGGGTCCTTATAGATAATGGATCAGGTCTAAACATAGTTTCCCTAAAGATCATCAAGCTTCTTGGGTACATAATGGCAAATCTTCAAGTTGAAATGATAACCATCAAAGCCTATGATAATGAAGAATAAGAATCACAAGGCACCATCTATTTGCCAGTTATCCTTGGGCCTTCAACCCATGATACACTTTGCCATGTGCTATATCTTGATTTATCATACAATATTCTTTTGGGTAGACCTTGGTTACATGAAAATCATGTCATCCCATCAACATTTCACTAATGTATCAGGTTCTCCCACTCAATAATGGAAGTTTGTATATTAGGAGATTTGCATCCATACGAGCACTAAAAACACCTATAGGTCAAGTTCAAGAGCCATAACTATCATTTTAGCATGAATCTAGTAGCCAAATAGGATAAGGGAAAGGTAATACTCCTTGATTTTCTAGAGGACAACTATATTGATCCTAATGCCCTTGATTCCCTTTCCCTTATGTCACCTCCTGAAATATCCAATCATTATACCATCTCAACTAATGGCTTAAGAGAGTATTTGACCCATGATAAATTTCACATTAAAAACCTTCCAAAGAACCCAAAGTCCTTTGGAAGACCTAAAGCCAAGCCACTTCATCTAGAATGGCAAAATAAATGCAAAGGTAAAAATTATAGCTAGGACCCATCATATTTATACCAACATCTAGCCTAGAATAGGACCCTCTTGAAGGAGATGAATCATGGTTATACAATGATAAGCAAGATTATTTTTATGAGAATAAAAAGTATACTATTACCAATAAGATCATGAAGAATCAAAACTATGAATAAAGAGACCTTAAACCAAATCAACAAGGAACACTTGAGCCAATTTTCATGACCAGATACAAAGGGACCTATGGACTTGGATTTAAATCACCTAGGGGTGACCCCATGTACTTTAATCTTGTTCCATCACCATCGACTAGTGATGATGATGCCAAAAATGAAGCAGAATCTAATCATAGCCTTTTTGATGATGTAGTTGAGACCAATAAGAATACATGTAAATTAATAAATTTCAATATGATGAGGCTTTATATAATTTTTTGGGCCTTAAATATAATGTTCTATTGGGGGATCATAAATCAAGGTTCTCAATCAAGTTGGGTCTTAAGGCCAATTTTGGAAAGTGGGTGAATATCCTTAGCCAAAAGTAAATAAATAAAACATTGAAGTCCTAAAGTGAAAACCTCTTTAAGGTGCTTTATGACTAGGGAAAAAGTAGAGAAAAAGGCCAGTCTATTGGTGAAAACTTATTTTAGCACCATTAGGTGGGGGTGTTTAACCTTCTTCAAGAATAGCTCAAGAGACCACCAATGACAAACTTGTCTATGAGTCTAAGTTCAATTTTGAAGAACAACAAGCTTTTGATCACATCATTTAGGATTTTCCAACAGTATTTTTTATGTGGCCATATCTCCCAATGGGGGATTATAATTCATCATGCCTAGGAGAACTCAAAGAACAAGTCCTAATATAGGACTCTAACATTACCAATCAGTTTAAATCATTACCCACTATCCTTGAAGATGGTTCAACCCTTCTAGTGGAAGATACAACAAAGGTGAACACCAGGTCCTTAGATGATCTAAAGTGGATCAATCTAGGCACATCCCTTACTAAGAAGGAGAGGGAAGTCTTTACAACCCTTTTAAGGGAATTTATTGACATATTTTCATGGGCATATTCTGACATGCCAAGTTTAGGCCATGCCTTGGTTATGCACCACCTTGTGGTAAATCCTAATGCCAAACCATTAAAAAAAATTATGTAAGATGCATCCTCACATTTTTGTATCAGTGAAGAAAGAGTTAGAAAAACTCTTGGAATTAGGATGTATTCATTTGATCAACTATTTAGAGTGGATCTCTAATGTTGTGCCAATTAGAAAAAATCCAGAAGAAATTAAAATCTATACTCATTTATGTGATATAAACAAAGATTTCCCTAAGGATGATTTTTCATTACTAAATATTGGCATGATAGTTGACTCCAAAATGGGTTATGAAATGCTTTCATTAATGGATGAATTTTTAGGGTACAACTAGAGCAGGATAGCACCAAAAGACCAACCCAAAATAGCATTCACTACTTCATGGGGAATATTTTGTTATCAAGTTATGTTATTTGGTCTTAAAAACATAGGGGCCAACTATCAAAGCTCTATGACCACCATATTTCATGATATGATGCATGACATTATTAAAGACTATGTCAATGACATTCCTGGAAAATCAAAAAATAGGGTAGATCAACCAAAAGTGCTACGCAAAAAATTTGAAAGACTATGTTAGTACAAAGTTAGACTTAATCCTAAGAAGTGTATATTTGGAGTCACATCAAAAAAATTGCTAGGCTTCATTGTATCTTGTCAAGTCATTGAAGTCGATCCAGCCAAAGTTCAAGCCATAACAGAGATGCCACCACTAACTAATTTGAAGAAGCTCCATAGTTTTCAAGGCAAGATCCAATCTATCTGATGCTTCATATCATAGTTGGCTAACAAATTCCATTATTTTATGCATATTTTGAAGAAGGGAGTTATAATTCACTGGGATGATCATTGTTAGACAACTTTTTAGTAGTTAAAGGACTATCTAGTGAATCTACCTATTTTGTTGCCTCTTATGTCAGGAAATCCATTCTTATTGTATTTATCAACTACTGATAATGCCTTGGGGACACTTTTGGCTCAACATGATGGTAAAAAAAAAAGAAAATGTCATGTACTACTTAAGTTGTACACTGGTTGTATATGAAAATAATTATACACCCATAGAAAAATCTTGTTTAGCCATGGACTTTGTAGCTCAAAACCTACACCATTGCATGTTAAATAATAAGACCATGGTTATTTTAAAAGTAGATCCGCTAATGTATTTACTATCTATAGAAACTTTACAAGGCCATATAGCCAAATGGATCACGCTTCTCATTGAGTTTGACATTGAATACATCAACCAAAAAGCCATTAAGGGGCAAGTTCTTATAAATCAACTTATTCAAGCACCCCTTGCTGATACAAAGCAGCTCACATTCCAATTTCTTGATGAATCCATAATGACCATTATTGACACACCTCTTGGGGAGTAGCATTGGAATCTATATTTTGATAGATCATTTACAGCACATGGATCAGGGATAGGCCTTTTGTTTATTACACCATAGGGGGATCTAATCCCTATATCATTCAAGATCAACTTTTATTTTACCAACAACATGGCTGAATATGAAGCACTTATTATAGGAATTCAACAAGAAGTACAATGGAACACATCTCATCTCAACGTTTATGGTGATTCTCAATTAATCATCAATCAGGTTACAAACCACTTTCAGATCAAAGATGACAGCTAGTTCCATATAAGGCCATGGTCGATACTCTCAAGTAGTATATTTTTGACATTTAGTTTGAACATATACCAAGGGAAAGTAATAGAACTATAGATTATATGGATACTATTAGATCTCTGATTTACCAAATAGACATGGCTAAAGAGTATCAATTCTTCATCGAGAATTTGTTATCACTATCTCATAAGCCTTTAATTGTCATGATGATTTGTGATATTGTTGGTCCTAGCTCTATCTGGTACTCAAACCTTTAAAACCACCTCCACGCCCAAATTATACTACCCAATCTATCTTGAAATTAATCTATAGCCTTCATTCACCAAACCACTCATTATACCTTATTTAGATCAACCCTTTACCATCATAATTTCGATAGAACTCTACTTCATTATTTAACTTTGGTATAATATACACTAGTATTACAAGAAGTTCATGAAGGAGTATGTGGAGTCTACACTAGTAGGGTAGTCTTATCCAAAAATCTCTTACATATTGGTTATTATTGGCCCAAAATGGATGTATATGCATTAGTATATGTAAAAAAATGTGACAAGTGTCAATGACATGCCAATTTGATTCATGCCCCAGCCAAGACTCTGAAACCAATGTTGACACCATGTCCATTTTATACATGGGGCCTCAACATCAATAGGAATATCAATCCCACCTCATCTGATGGCCATAAACATATCCTTACTACCACTAAATATTTCACTATGTGGGTTAAAGCTATACCCCTCACATGATTGGAAATCAAATTTCCAAGTTATTTTTAACCATCTCATATGTCGCTATGGTATTCCCTCTGATATTATATCTAATAATGGTAGTTCATTCAAAAATAAGGATGTCAAAAAGCTATGTACATAGTATAAAATCAAATAATATTTTTCCATGACATAGTACCCACAAGGTAATGGCCAAGCTGAAGCATTAAACAAAATAATTGTTAGCATCCTGAAAAATATTATCAATGATGCCGATCATGATTGACACCTTAAGATATTTTACACCCTTTGAGAATCTCTTACTAATCACCATACACCCACAAGAGCCACTCCAAGTTCACTTGTTTATGGTACTGAGGCCATTCTTCCCATTGAGGTTGAGTTTCCTTCTCTACGCATCTCTTTCAAACATATCCTAAATGTTAATAAATATCATTTAGCTCACCTATAAGAGTTATAAATACTTGATGAGAATCACATGGTTATACTCAAAAATATATAGGCATATCAGAATCAAATTTGAGGCCACTATAATCAGTGTATAAAACATAGGGAATTTTAACTTAGTTATCTTGTTCTTAAAGAGAACCAAAAAAATACCATGGTTAAAAAGAAGCATAAAGCCAAGTTCAAACCCAATTGGGTAGTTCCTTTCATCATTATGACAAAATATGGAATAGGATAATATAGGTTTGCCACACCAGACAGAACTAAACTTGATGAGCTAATGAACATTATCCACCTCAAGCGGTACTACTCTTGAGTGATTTGGTATATTGTCTATAAGGACCATTTCAAGATGTATCATTTTATCAATCTTCTTATTTGTACTATACCATTTTACTATCCTATCATTATACCATAGATTTCCTATCAACCAAGTTTATTTCTCCCTCTCTACCTGGCCTTATGACCTTCGTTCCATTCCATTTGGTTTCATTCACATTTTTTAGCAAAAGGACTCAAATTCAGTTTTAGTAATTCTTTCAAGCATTCCAAATAGAGATAGTATTTTGGAGTAGAAAGATAGTAGTTTGGTATTTTCATCATTCATTTCTTGTTTCATTCTCTCTCATTGTCTTGATACTAATTATAACGACCTATGGGCAAATTAGTATCATTGACTTATGTTGTATCACTAGCTATAACCACCTATGGGCAAACTAGGGGAAACATTTGTTTATCATGCCTTGACATACCAAATAGCCATTTACATGTTGACTATGCCATCATACCAACTGTGCCCATTTTATTTGAATTAACTACTACCCTTTTCAGACTCCTCCACTGTAAAGTAGAACTACAGTAACTTGAGGTCCCATCTTGGGACTATTTAGGCAGCACTCAATACTTGTTAAGGTCAGCTTGGTCACCCTAAGTAATGCTCTCACCATTTTACAAGTAACCTAAGCCACACTCTCTCCATTTGACAAGTAACCTAAGCCACACTCTCACCATTTTTCAAGCAACCTAAGCCACGCTCTCACCATTTTATGAGAAACTTAAGCCACGCTCTCACCATTTTACGAGTAACTTAAGCCATGCTCTCACCATTTTGTGAGCATCGTAAGCCATGATCTTACCATTTTATAATCAAAATAAAAGTGCCAAATTCATTATAAAGTGCCTTAATCCAAAGCTCCAACTTCATATTACTTGGTAAACATGCCTCCATACTCAAAGCAAGATCAAAAACAAACAAAGTAGTATTTAGCTTTAATACCTACAGTTAAGAAACTAGTCCCTCAATAATTTTACTATGTTATTGCACAATCTACATATGATCCTTATCTCTTTGAGCATCACTTTTTGTAAAATAAGGATGAAATTTTGGTTAGAGCTATAGAAGTGGGGGCCAAGTTTTTAGTAGACTCCCCCCATGAGAATTTATCAAGCATAGTAAGAATGCCTCATAACATAATTTATAATCAACATGATTTGTATAGCAATCCATCCCTTTTAGATAAATTTTGGGATGAAAAGTGCCAACTTCATTGTAAAATCCCTTAGTGCAAAGGCATAAAAGAGAAGTTGTCAAGGCTCTCCCCAAGACCCACATGGCTTGGATGATCTAGAAATAACCTTTAAAGCTCTTTTACTTGGTCTTTTAATTTCATTGCATCTTAGCTTGTGAGGGACACTTCATTACCTCCCACAAGTTCATTAGGAAAGCTTTGACCTAGGGTTTCATCTCCCAGCATCATCTTCAACCTCTTTCCATGGGGGGTATATAAATTAGGATCACCCCATTGGGATCAGAGGTTTGAATGGTTAAACATTCTCCTAGCACTAGGGTTAAGCTTAGGATGTATGAGCACATTGGATATTGCATTACACTGAGCAAGCGATGGATGTAATGGTTATAAAAAGAGAAAGACCCTTTCACAATAAGCCAAGTGCCATGGACCCAATTGATGTGTTACTTCTCTTTTTTGCTAATGTGAAAGTTGGTAGACATGGGATCCATCTAGAATGTTTGAAAAATTGATAGTTAGTTAACCCCACTTTATTGTACCTTTTTAATTTAGGATTTAAGATGATTAGTTAAGCTAATTTGTCTTTGTCTTAGATTACTTGATTTTTGTGTGGAGTCTAAACTTGGTGTTAAACAAAATGACATAACCAAACACATTGTCCCCAAATTTTTTTGAACAAGGAGGTGTTATGTTTCCCAAGTAAAAAACATATATTTCCTTGTTCAAAAACATCATCATACACTTTGTGTCATATTTTTCAATTTGGCATAGTTATGCTACCCATTTGGGTCTAGACCTTTTGACACATTTTGTTTAACTCCCTCATTGATAGTTTAAATTCAAAATTGGACTCTGCCAAAAAGGTTAATGTTTTAAATTGGGTTCACTACTTTTCACTTGACTTGTTTTAACTTGAGTTCAATTACCAATTTGAAATGAGAATCATTTTTAGACTCAACATCATAATCATCATTTTATAGGACTCAAGTTATCTTGATTATCACTAACACTTTGAGTCCTAGACCACATTTTTTACTACCCATCCTATTTCACCTTTTATCCTAAGTGTTGTCTCCAAATCTTACACCCTAAAAGAGAGTGTCCAGTCCTCTCCTAGATTTGGGCAATGTTGGAACATTTCCAAGCCTGTGGGTATGCCTATGGAGGAAATGGACCTCTAGATTATAGGGATAATTCCTTGAATATGTTTTTGAAATATAATATCTACTAAACCAACTTGTTTAAAAGAAAAATAGTTAGAAGCTACAAAAAAATAAATCTTATTCTAAGAGTGGTGATACACCAAAACTATTTTTCCACATGAATGTCAGATTATAATGCAGAATACAGCAAAAGCACAAACCATTCCCAAGATTTAAAGACTCTAACAATAGTATTTAAACATAGAGGTGAGGCATGAAAGATAACACAAGGTAAATGAGTTGAAAGGAAAACTTTGCACATTCAAGATAGTAATACACATGTAGAAATTCAATATACTTAGGTACACATTATGTGACTAGTTAGAATAAGAACTCTTATTTAGGTATGAAGGATAAAGGGGTAGGAGGATGGAAAATCATCACATGCTGCTACTATACATCTCTAAAACACTCAGACAATTTCTCAAAAAACTTGAAAAGAAAGGATTGTACTAATGCTCAAAGGAAAAATATAACATCAATCTAACAGGGCTGCACCGTACTCTATGTGGTCTCTTTTTTACACTAGCCAAGGGGTTGTATATATATACATAAGGAAGAGAGAGAGGGAAAACCTTTTGCACCAAGGAGAGGAATCTATTTATTTCCTGTCAACATCTTTAGTTTTAACTATTTTCATAAAGGATGCTTGCTTGGGCCATTTGATTGATCCATGTCATCATGAGTTGTTATGCATCTAGCTTGCTCTCTCAAATTTGTGCCAATATAAAAATGATATTCTCGACTGAGCCATGACAACAAAATGGTTGCACACATATTTTAGATTTATCTTGTTTCATTTTGTTTGGCTTTGTCCTTCCTCTATGATTGGTTATCATGAAATAGCATAGATCTTGGTCGATCAATGGTGGAATGGCCCTCTGGTATGATTCTTCAAATGGATAATATGAGACCTTAGATTCCTAGGATTATTCTTATTTGAACACCAACATCTAGTCCATGATGTTCATTTTGACGTCCCTCAGCCTATCACTTCATTAGCACAATTCCTTCAGGAATATTTCTTTTGGCCTTTTTGTAATTTATATTCATGTGAGAACTTTCCATCGAACATTTATCTTGAAGGAATTCCTTTAGACTTTTTGTTTGCCACTTTTCTTTGCCTATTTCCTTTTGGCATCCTTCTTTGGCAATTTTCCATGGGTATTTTTCTGAAGGAATTCTTTCAGACAAATTGTCTAAAGAAATTCCTTCGGATAATTTCCTTGAAATAATTCTCATGTATTTTTTGGGACTTTTTCTCATGGCTTTGAAAGTGACCTTTTAGAATTTTTCAAAAGGTCACTTTTGGAAGGAAGTGACCCTTCCAAAAAAATTTGAAGGGCATTTTCAAGGAAAAGTGCCACTTCATAAACTTTTGAAGGTCACTTCAAAGGGAAGTGACCCTTCAAGATTTTTCCAACGGGCAACACGAAGGCAAAGTGGTCCTTCATAAAATTTTGAAGGGCACTTGGATGAAAAAGTGACCCTTCAAACTTTTTGAAGGGCACTTGGAAGAAAATTAACCCTTCAGAAAAGTTTTGAAGGGCACTTGGACACAAAAGTGACCCTTCGAAAAAATTTCAAAGGGCACTTAGTGACACTTCAGAAATTTTCAAAGGGCACTTGGAAGAAAAGTGACCCTTCAAAAAAGTTCTAAAGCACTTGGACGCAAAAGTGACCCTTCAAAACAATTTAAAGGGAACTTGGAAGAAAAGTGCCCCTTCAAAAAAGTTTTGAAGGGCACTTGGAAGAAATAAGTGACCCTTCAAAAAATATCAAAGGGAAGTGGCCCTTTGAAACTTTTTTTAAGGGCAACTCGAAGACAAAAGTGTCCTTTCAGACTTTTCTAAAGGGCACTTCGAAAGAAAGTGTCCCTTCAAAAAAAATTTAAGGGCACTTGGAGAAAAAGTGTCCCTTCAAAAAATATTGAAGGGCACTTTGAAGACAAAAGTGTCCCTTCAAAAAATTCTGAAGGGCACTTTGAAGAAAAAAGTGTCCCTTTAGAAAATTCTGAAGGGTATTTTGAAGATAAAAGTGTCCCTTTAGAACTTTTTGAAGGGCACTTGGAAGAAAAGTGTCCCTTGAAAAAATTCCAAAGGGCACTTTGAAGACAAAATTTTCCCTTCAAAAAATTCCAAAGGGAACTTTGAAGAGAAATGGGTAGGAAGAAATGTTCTAAAGAATTGCTTTGGGAAAGAATTGAGGAAGGATTCTTTCAAACTTTTTGTCTGAGACAGAAATCCGAGACAAAAAGGCCAAAATAATTAAAAGTTTTGGAAGAGACAAAGAAGGTTTCTTTAAAAGGTTGAATAAAATCTTGAAAAGAGAGAAATAATTGTGAATTTTTTTAGAGGGGACAAACGGATAAAATGATTGCACTTAGCCAATTTTTGAGGGTGCAGAAATTGGCTAACATTCTTGGAAATTTCCAGGGGAGGCATGCCTGCTATGCCTAAGACCAGTCACCTTAATCCTTCTATTGGGAATGGATTCATGCATAAATTACTCAAAATAATTGAACAATCTTTGGCTCAAAAACACACTAGTTGGGTTACTTCACACACACAAGGTAGAGATGCACACCAAACAAAAGGAAGGAAAACACACCTATGTTATAAAGCACTTAGGGAACACAATAGTGAACAAAAGGAAACACACACATCTAAATTAGTATTTACAAAAGGATGAGCAAGAACTAATAGCATAGTTTTAGATGTATCTCATTTAAAGAGATAGGCAATTCTTCTCCATTCATTTTGGCCAGCTATAAAGAGTTTTTTTACTTGCACTTGTTGATGATGTAGGTTCCACTCCACAAAGTGTTAAACTTTGTATGCCTACTTGGTTTTTCTCTATCTTTATCCTATTTCAAAACCAAGTCACCCTCTTTAAACACTCTTGCACCTGTCCTTTTGTCAAAGGATCTCTTCATGAGCACTTGATGGTGTTTCATTGCCTTGTGGGCATCATCTCTTGCCTCTTGAAGCTACATTAGTTATATCAACCTAACTTCCATTGGAGTGTTTTAAAGTAATTATAGCTATTGTGTAAGTTCTAAGGTAGGGAGTTCTTGGGATATGGACAACCTGGCTTCTCTCCCATAAATAAGTACAAAGGGAGAGTTACCAGTTAATTTCTTTGGAGTAATTATGTCTACCCATAAAGTTATCTTCAGCTTGTTGTACCATACCCTTTGATTTATATCCAATGTCCTCTTGATTATTTTTATAAGGCTATTATTTGTATACTCAACCAATCCATTACCTTGAGGGTAATAATTAGATGAGGTACTTAAGTGAACTCTATTCCTTGCTACCCAATCAGAAGTTTTAACATTTTTGAAAGCAAGTGTATCATCAGAAATGATGACATGGGGAACTCTAAACCTTGTCACAATGTTGTCATAGAACTCAAAAATAGCATTTTCTCTTGCCTCTTTTAATTCAATAACCTATACCCACCTTTTAAAGTATTCACTGGAAATCAATCTCCATTTGTGTCTAGTACTTTATGGAGGGTTGATCATGCCAATGAAATCAAGACCCCATTGCATGAAAGGTTGGTCCACTTAGATAGGTTTTAATGGAAGGACTTCAATTTTTTGTTTGCATACAAAGAAGGCACATTGAGAACACTTTCTAACCCACTGGTAACAGTCCTTAAAAAGACTAGGCCAATAGTAACCAGCCCTCATTATCTTTACATCTATCATCTTAGGAGAGAAATGACCTCCATCTACACTGTTGTGTAACTTCTCTAGTAGCATATCAAATTGATCATTATTAACACCTCTTAACAACACACTATTCACATCCTTTTTGAAAAGAACACCATCCAAAATATAATAAGGAATGGTCTGCAGTCTAAAATATCTCCTTTAAGACTTGTTCAAGCTATTGGGACACTCACCATTTTGAAGAAAACCAATGATGTCTTGTGTCCAACTTTGAGCTTGCATTTGATCAGTTGGTTGGGGCTAAACTTGGTTTACCAAGGCTTCCTCTTTTATCTCTTGAAGATCTGAAGCTAAATGCTGACACAATCCTCTTCCTCTTACCAAGCTCATCACTTTAATGTCCACATCATACTCTATCACCTTTATAATCCATCCAGCTCTCTTTTCATTAAGGTCTTTGCTTAGGAGAAACTCCTTGGTGCTAGGATGAGAAACCATGACATGTATCTTATTGTTGGAAACCATGTTTCTCAATTTATTCAATCCTCTAATCATTGTTAGAGCCTACTTCTCAACAAAAGAGTACCTAACCTCATAATCTTCCAATCCTTAGCTAAAGAATGCAATTGGTTGCTCAACCTCTTCATCATTCTTTTGCATAAGCATAGCTGAGATTGTATCAAGGTTAGAAAAGATATATAGTATGAAATCCTTAGAAAAATTTAGGTTTAAGAGAGTAGGATATTTTGTAATTTCTTTCTTGATTACCTCAAAACTACTCTTACCTTCCTTTGTCTAAGAAAAATCTTGGTTCTTCTTGAGCATGGCTATGATAGGATTTACCATAGTTGTAAAGCTTGCAATAAACCTTCTTATAAAGTTTTTTTTCCCTAAGAAGCTTTATAACCCTTTATTATGTTGAGGTAAGGACAAGCCTAGAATAGCCTCAATCCTCTTGGGATCAATAGATAAGCCTTCTTTGAAAATAATATGACCCAATAGCTTACCTTCATGGATAGCAAAGATGCACTTCTTTGGATTAAGGGATATTTCATACTCCTTGAATTTCTCAAACACCTGCCTTAGATGTTTTATGTGATCAGCAGCATCCTTTGAAAAAATGGTTATATCATCAAGATACACCATTATTAATTAGACCTTTAAAAGCCATGTCCATTGCCCTTTAAAATGTGGCTCTAGCGTTTGATAACCCAAAAGGCATATTGTTATAGGAAACGGTCCCCCATTTCATAGTGAAGGTTGTCTTGAACTAATCCTCTTCATTGACCAATATCTGATTATATCCTGAATAACTATCAAGAAGTGAGAAACATTGAGAACCTAAAACAACTTGCATAATTTGCTCCATGAAAGGAAGTGGATAATGATCCTTAAGAGACACTCTATTAAGATCTTGAAAATCCATACAAAGCCTAATTTCTCTATTATTTTTTCATACAGGTACAAGATTAGCCACCCAAGTCGAATGTTTGATAGGAAAGATAATCCTAGACTCAATCAGCTTGGTTAGCTCCATCAATTCTTCTATTTTGGGATTGATAGGCCATTGTTTTTGCCTGACTAGTTTAGCTCTAGGTTCTAGCTCAATGGTGTGATGAACTAGGCTTGGATCAAACCCTTTAAAATATTTGTATTCACAAGAAAATATATCATGTAACTCTTTGTATAGTTCAATAAAGACCTATCTTTTAAACAGAGAATAAAGCTTACCAATCTTTATGAGCTTGTCTTTGTAAATCATGACTCTCATAATTCTCTTCTTTTATGGACATGCTCAGTCTTTCCTTCTTCTTTTGATCATCTTCATTGAATAAAATCTTCAAGGTAATTAGCCCCTTGGGTATCTTGTTTGTCTTTAGCTGTATAATTTATTCATCATAATGATCATGCAATGTCTTTTGGTTTCTTGAAGGGAAACCTACCTCATTGTTCAAGAAGTGTGCAATGTGTTCATCACTCTCAAACACTTTCCATGATACTTCATTTTCTAGAATAGAATGCCTCATAATAATATTGATATGTGACTACTCCTTCTCCTTCGCTACATCAGTAGCTGTGTCAAACTATGCTCCTATGGGAGCCACTCTATCAGCATGTTTATTTGAACCCTTTGGGATGGGCTATATGTTGAAGGCATCAAACTCTTCAAGTAGGTTCCATACCCTATGCTTTTAGGACTTAAGGAATGGATTATTGGTTGTAGCCTGATTTTTTACTTGGTGGATGACTATCTCACTATCTCTATAAACCTTTAAATTCTTGATCCCTCTTTTCTTTGCCCATTAGAGCCATAAACTAGGCCTTCATATTTTGCCACATTGCAGGTGCAGCTGAAGTGGAATATATAGGATTAGTATTGATTATTTGATGGAGAAACAATCATGACATTAGTTTTTGCACCCACTTTTCTCTTTGAACCATCAAAAAACATTTCCCACATCCCTTCAAGCTCATGATCTTTATTAGTGAGTGAAGGGGTTGCAGCATCCTTTTCATGCATACAGTAAACTCCGAAATAAATATCTTTTATGAAGGTGTAAGGATCTATTCCATGTATCTCAGTGTTGTATTTATCAAGGAAAAGATCAAAAATACCTTCAAGCGGGGAGGATGCTTCACCATTTATGACATTTTCTTCTTTGTTGATTAGACAATTCTGATTTGAATTTGTCTCCATGTATGGCTCAATATGAAACCTTGCTAAGGTTTGAGTCCTTATATTCACCTTGGTCCCATATCTTGTTTTGAATTCTAGAAAAGACCAATCAGTAGAAAGGTATCTTCCTATCTTTGTCATGAATCCCCTTGACAGGCAAATAGTAAAATGCGTTGGAAGGTCTACCACCACAACATCCTAAATGATGGGGAAACTTGGGCAGCCATGTAGAAAGACTTTCAGACCTTTGACCAATCCTAATATCTTATTTGGTGTCCCATCAAGCTACAACATGCCTTTGTTATGTGGTTCATACTTCAACCCTAATTTGCTAGCCACCACTTTAGGCATGACAGTGGTACTTACTCCACTATCCACAATATAATTGTGAACCAACTTGTCTCCCACAATGAGTGGATGGTATAAAGGTGGAGGATTTTCAAATTAGGTGGAGGGATCTAAGATATAATTTGGATAATTGGTAAGAGCTACACCATTATGTTTAGAAACTTGAGGGGCTACATGAATGTTTGTAAGTTGTTTTTGCAAGAGCTCTTTTTGACCAATCATATGCAAAACTTCCCATAGAGATATGATTGTCTTGTCATTATTCAATAGATAAACAATGTTTAGAGGGGAAGAGTTCACCCTCTCTTGCATTCTTTATGGTAGTGAGGGAGTTTGAGCTTACTACATTGTAGGCTTGACAACCCCACGTGCATTCTGATTTTGTTGAGGAACATGACTGGTAGTAGGTGATGTATTAGAATTTATAGCTTGTGGCCTTGGAGAATCATTATTTGGATTCATATGTACCATTGGAACATCTCCCAAATCTCTCCTTTTGGATCTTGTGTTGGCTACAACTGATGTGCTTTGATTCAACATATAATCATATTTAGCTTGAAAATTCATCATTCATAAACTTTGGTTGCTACCTTCTCCATGAATATATCTTTTCATAAGGTTTTCTTCTTCTAAAGTTACATAAGGATTAGTTTCCTCTTGTGACACTAAATTTTGGTTGCCTTCTCCATCATCATGCATGAACTGACCTTGAAGTTATGCCCATTGGTCCAAATGATCCTCTCTTTGGACCACATTAACATGTACTGGAACAACAGCCTTAGTAGAAGGTGTAGGACCAAGATTATAGGCATTGGGTTACCTATTGAAAACTTATTGACCTTGTCCTCTTCCTTGGTAGTTATATTGGGGTGGAGCTCTATATCCTTATTGAGGATAGTATTGATGGTTAGGTGGAGCACTTGTCTAGAACTGAGCTTGCTTGAGTTGAGCTTGTAATGACCGAATTTCTTCATCTTTATCCACAGTACCATCTACTTTTTTGGGGAAGGCTCTTGGCTTCACATTAGCATTAGGAACTTTTTCTATGCTTATAGCTTCAACTAAATTGTGAGATATCAAAGGCATGGAGACTCTTTGAGGGATATTTTTAACCTATATTAATCTATTCTCAGCTTCAATGGCTAGCTCATATGTGTTTGGTAGATTCAAACTTCCCATTGACTATAACATAATAGCCACTATAGTACCAATACCTTTGAGTTACATGGGGAACACAAAGCTTGGAGGAGGTCTCATGATAGGTGGTAGTCTATGCCATGTCCTCTAAAACCTTTCATTGAAATCCCCCATGGATTCATTAGGACATTTCTTTATTACATTAAACTAATGGATAAATGAAGTATGGTCACTTTTGTTTTCAAATATGGTTACCAACAATTCCAAAAATCTATCCCAGCTTGTAATGTAGCCACCTTTTAGTGTTATATACCAGTCAAGTGCCTTGCCTTTTAGAGGCATAGCTAGCAGTCTATAAGCTATATTGGCTCACATGACATTATAGAAATTATAGAAATTTGAAATGTCTCTAATATGCTCAAATGGTGTAATAGGACCTTCACCATTGAAACTAGGGAGACTCTTGGTATCACTAGAAGGAATAAGGTCATATGCAAGAAAGTTGAATGGATTTTAGGTGTTAAAGGTTGGTAAAGGTTGATGTCTATCCATTTATCTTCTTTCCTCTTTATCTCTTATCTCTTTAACTTCTTCCACTTCTTCCTCTTCTTCTCCAAAACCTCTTTGCCCAGGATCTCTATGTGGAAAGAAAGGTTTAGGGCATTGCTCTTCAAGAAGAATTTCAATTAAGGGAGTTTGGTCAAGTATCCTAGATGACATAGTGAGGACCATGAAATGAATTATGTGAAACTTGATCTAAAACTAAGGATTATTACCCTTTTGGAGTCACCAAATGCTATATTAAGAGTACAAACCCAAGTTTGTCAAGAACAATATTCACCTTGACATGTAAATAACCAAGAACTGGTGTCCCACCAGGCATGCCAGACTATTGTCTCTAAATCATGCACCCTAGAAGAAAGTGTTTAGTCCTCTCCCAAGTTTGGGAAATGTTGGAACATTTATAGGCCTATGGGTATGCCTATGGAGGAAATCGACCTCTAGAATATAGGTCTATCTCCTTGAATATGTATCTACAAGATAATCTTTGCTAAACCAACTTGTTTAAAAGGAAACGAGTTAGAAGCTACAGAAAAGGAAATCTTATTCTAAGAGTGGTGATACACAAAAACTATTTTTCCACATGAATTTCAAATTTTAGTGCACAATGAAACAAAAGCACAAACCATTCCCAAGATCTAAAGACTCTAACAATAGTATTTCAACAAAAAGGTGAGATGTACAAGATAACACAAGGTAAATGAGCTGAAAGGCAAACTTTGCACATTCAAGATAGTAATACACATGCAAAAATTTAATACACTTGGTTACACATTATGTGACCATTTAGACTAAGAACTCTTGTTCAGGGATGAAGCATAAAGGGCCAAAGGATGGAAAATCATCACATGTTTCCACTATACATCTCTAGCACACTTAGACAATTATCCAAAAAACTTGAAAAGAAAGGACTATACTAGTGCTCAAAGGCAAAATATAACATCAATCTAGAAGGGCTTCATCATACTTTATGTGGTCTCTTTTTTACACTAGCCAAGGGGTTGTATATATATCCAAAAGGAAGAGAGAGGGAAAACCTTTTGCACCAAGGAGAGGAATCTATTTGTTTCTTGTCAATGTCTTCAATTGTAACCATTTTCATAAAGGATGCATGCTCAGGCCATTTGATTTATCCATTTCATCATAAGTTGTTATGCATTTTGCTTGCTCTCTCAAATTTGTGCCAATAGAAAAAGGATATTCTCAGTTGAGTCATAGCATCAAAACAATTTCATTCCTATTGTAGATTTGTCTTGTTACATTCTATTTGGATTTGTCCTTCTTCTTTGATTGGTTATCATGAAATGGCATGGATCCTAGTCGATCAATGGTGGAATGGCCCTCTGGTATGCTTCTTTGTATAGAGAATTTAAGCCCTTGAATGCCTAGCATTCTTCCTATTTGAACACCAATAGCTAGTCCATGATGTTGATTTTGACGTCCCTTAGCCCATCGCTTCATCATCACAATTCCTATGGGAATATTTCGCTTGGCCTTTTTGCAAGCTCTATTCATGTGGGCACTTTCCATCAAACATTTCTCTCAAAGGAATTCCTTTGAAATTTTTTTCCACCTCTTTTCTTTGCCTATTTCCTTCAAGTGTCTTTCTTTAGCAATTTTTTGTGGGCATTTTTTCAAAGGAATTCTTTCAGACAAATTATCCAAAGGAATTCCTTTAGAAAATTTCCCCAAAATAATTCTTATGTCTTTTTTGGGCCTTTTTCTCATGGCTTGGAAAGTGACCCTTCAAAAATTTTATAAAGGGCACTTTTAGAAAGAAGTGACCCTTAGGAATTTTTTTAAAGGGCACTTTCAAGGGAAAGTTCCCCTTCAAAAAAATCTGAAGGGTACTTCAAAGGGAAGTGGCCCTTCAAAACTTTTCTGAAGGGAAAATCAAAGGTAAAGTGGTCCTTCAAAAAAATTTGAAGGGAACTTGGATGCAAAAGTGACCCTTTAAAACTTTTTGAAGGGCACTTGGAAGAAAAGTGACCCTTCAAAAAAGTTTCAAAGGGCACTTGGACATAAAAGTGACCCTTTGGAACTTTTTTAAGGGCACTTGAAAGAAAAGTGACCCTTCAAAAAAAAAATTAATGGCACTTGGATGCAAAATTGACCCTTCAAAACTTTTTGAAGGGCACTTGGAAGAAAAGTGACCTTCCAGAAAAGTTTTGAAGGGCACTTGGATGCAAAAGTGACCCTTCAAAACTTTCTGAAGGGCACTTGGAAGAAAAGTGACCCTTTAGAAAAGTTTTGAAGGGCACTTGGAAGAAAGAAGTGACCCTTCAAAAAATCTTGAAGGGCACTTCGAAGGGAAGTGGCCCTTCAGAACTTTTTTGAAGGGTAACTCAAAGATAAAAGTGTCCCTTCATACTTTTATGAAGAGCACTTTGAAGGAAAGTGTCCCTTCAAACTTTTTTGAAGGGAACTTGGAGAAAAAGGATCCCTTCAAAAATATTGAAGGGCACTTTGAAGATAAAAGTGTCCCTTTGTAAAATTTTGAAGGGCACTTTGAAGACAAAAGGGTCCCTTCAGAACTTTCTGAATGGCACTTGGAAGAAAAGTGTCCCTTCAAAAAAATTTGAAGGGCACTTTGAAGAGAAAGGGGGGGAAGAAATGCTTTGAAGAATTGCTTTGGGAAAGACTTGAGGAAGGATTCTTTCAGACTCTTTGTTCAAGATAGAAGTCTGAGACGAAAAGGCTAAAAGAATTCAAAGGTTAGGGAGAGACAAGGAAGGTTTCTTTAAAAGTCCAAACAAAATCTTGAAAAGAGAGAACTACTTATGCAATTTTTTAGAGGGGAAAGACAGATAAAAATATTGCACTTAGACAATTTTTGAGGGTGAAAAAATTGGCTAACACTAAGTCTATTTGATAACACACTTTTACCTTAGAGATTTGTCAAAATTTGTGTGTGTGTGTATCATTGAGTTGAGGAGGGTAGTCTTATGCTACCAAAATTGTGTTGAAACCTTTTTTGCCTTAGAGTCTTGAAACAAGCATTTACCATACCTTTTGATCATTTTAGCATGGTTATGTTTCTCAAATTATTTTGAAACTTATTTCATAGGCCTATTCGCATAGAGTCCAAGTTATTTCAAAGTTCTAACCATTTTGAGTTTTCTTTAAGAGCCTTTATCTTGCACGGTTACGTCGTTCACCTTTGTCTAGCTTATTAGTCAAAATAATTTGGTTTGTGCCATTATTTTGGAGAAAATAAACTATCTCCAAGTGCCTCTTGTTTCACACCTCATACTTATTGATCAATTTTATGTCCAAGAGTAAAATACCTAGTTTTTGTTAGAAGTGTTTCAAAACTATTAGATTAAATATCTCATCTTTTAAAGTTTAGATTTTGATGTTGTTTGGCCAAAAGTCCTAGCACATGCTTTGTTTGAGCCTAGATTTTGATGCCATGTTTGGCCAAAAGACCTAACAGATTTTATTTTTCCTATACTAGACTTATTTGAAACACTTTGACCTAAAATTTGGTATTTTAATTTTTGGTCCATCTACTTGATCATTTTGTGTGAGATGTGTATATATTGATACTTTATTTTAGCTCATTTTATCATAGGTCATCACATAAATATTTTTGGATATACATATCCATCCTTATAACTAAGTTAGACCAAGTTTGAACCTCTTTTTAGACATCACTTTTTTAGAGTTTTTAGAACTCTATTCCCTTTTATTTCAAAATTTTCATTATGGATCCCAACATGTATTCCTACACTCATATTGGCCTTATATACATCCAAGAGTTAGTAATGTGGTCGCACAAGAAGAAATGGTTCAAAACCCTTATGCAGAAAATGTTGCTTATGATATGGATTCTTATCCATCTTATAACACTCAAGTAGGGGCACAAAGCCAAGATCTATTGGCTCATTATTGGGTAAACATGCATCCTTACTTGGAGTAGGATCAAGAACAAACAGAGTAGTATTTATCCTTGGTACCTAAAGTTGAGGAACCAGTTCTTCAACAATAGTACTATGTTACTACACCATCCACATATGATCCTTATCTCTTTGAACATCACTTGTTTGCAAATAAGGATTTAATCTTAGTTAGAGCTATAGAAGTAGGGGCCAAGTTTTCAATAAACTTCCCTCATGATTATTTTCTAAGTCTAGTAAGAATGCCCCACAACATATTTTATAGTCAATAGGCTTCTTCTAGAAATCCTTTAGCTCTAGCTCTAATGGCATATCAAGACCCTAGTATGATTGTCAAAGGAAATGATATCATGCAGGATCACTTTGTACAAATGCAGATAGCATACCAAACTTACTTGAACCTATCATGTAATTTTATTTAGATGACCATGTCAAATAGGTCTCTCATAAATTTAGTTGCTTCAACAAGAGTGTTAATAGAATTGATTGGTCAAAACAATCAGGGTGTAGACCCCTTTGTGTAAAACACTTTGATTGATAACTTGGTTCATATGCCAATCATTGAAGAAGTGTCTTTTGATTCTATGTAGAACATTGGGCAAAAAATAGTGGACAACATGCAAGAAATATCCAATCAAAACTAAAGTGGTGTAAATACTAAACAACTAGTACACAAATAGGTGTACCTTTAGTTAACACCATAAGTGATTTTCTAAACCAGGGAGTAGGAGTTTCTACATCCTAACCTCAACCAAATACTAGTACTAATCCTCAACAAACTACTTCTTTAATCACTCAACCAATAGGATTAGGTAATCAACCAGTGACCAATGTCATGCTTCCACAAAAAAAATTGATGAATCTTACTCAATAGACAATGAGTAATATTCCACAAAAATAGGCACAATCCAACATACCAATGAAGTAAAGGCAAAATATATTGCCACCTCAATAGGGGGAAACCAATATTCCACCTCACAAAGTAGCAATGAACATACCTCATTCCTCGTAGACCAATATACCAATTCAAATCTAAACAATGTCTATTCAATCATGTATAAATATTGTTCAATGACAGATGAGGAATATCCAACATGCATCCACTTTCCAACAAGGATTCACACAATAAAGAGGTTCTAATATTCCTCAATTACCAATCAAGAAACCTTTGCCTTTTATATAGAATGTGCCAATAGTTCAATGGTAGGGTCTTCGTTCACAAGTACCCCCTCAATAGCAAGGTTTGATTAATCAATAGCAGGTCCCTATTCAACCCCAGCAAGCATAGTATAGCCATATCTCTCCATCCAAACATCAACATCCCAAAACTTAGACCTATCTACCCAATCCAAACTAGAATATCTCACCATAGTATGTGTAAATTCAATAATCAAACCCTAATCCATGCATGCATATTCCTAGTCCATTCTCCAACCAAACTAATGTACCCCAATAAATACCTCCATCATACCCCAGTCAAAGTGATCCACTTGTGACCATTCAACCATATACCCAGGCCAATATTCCACCCCAAGCTAATGTTCCCTCTAGTTTCCTAGCCCAAGAAATGCAACAGATGAGGGATCTGATTATTGACATCCAAGCTAGGAAATTAAAAAAAAGTTTAATTTGGATGACATGTGTTATACATTCAACATGGATTAATTAAAAATACCATTTTCTCTAGTATAGGAACCACCAAATTTGATAAATACAAGGGGAAAGGTGACCCCAAGGCTCATTTGATAGAGTTATTTATTCCATGCCAACCAGTGGCATATAGGACATATACCTTTTGTTGTTGTTCCCAAGGAATCTATAAAGATAAGCCTTGGAGTAGTTTTTGAAGTTACCCAAGAATTCGGTATTCAATTTTGAAAATCTTTCAGACAAGTTTGTATAATATTTCTCATACAATCTCAAGCATGAGATTTCATTGGTCAATTTGATGCAAGCCAAGCAAAAGGTTGGTGAAAGTTTTTCAAGTTATCTACAGTGATGGAGATGATCTGTAAACTTTAGAAATATTACGCTTGCATAATTTAATTTTTATTTTACAATAACTTTATGGAATAATTTAAAATTTTGACTTATAAATCATGAATTTAACAAAATAATTCACAACATTCAACAATAATTTGATAACAGAGTTCGGCACGAAGGCCTACATCTTCAGGTCCAATATCAATTTATATATTAGGAAAAATGTTTTAAAATAACTTAAAAATATCTCCAAATGGAAAATTGAACAACTACAAAGTTGTTCTTTGAGAAAAAATAATGCTAGTCTCTTTTCAGACTTTTTCTAAATTTTGCTCTGAACTCCTTCTACAACTCGAAAGCTTTCTAGCTCTTAGCCTTTACAATGGTTTATAGATTTTGAATTTTTTTTAAATAAAATTTATTGGATTTATATATCCATTAAAATGTGTATCCCACTATGTTGGGACTTATCCTTTTGGCATGATAGGTCATGGGTTCGAAACCTATGGCATAGGTTTTGGTGGGCATGTATATCTTATGTCCCACATTTGGAAAGTGGTGGGCATGTTTGGTTTTAAATAACCATAAAACTTGTGGTTATAATTCCAATTATTTGGAATGGTCATGTATTTAATTGGTATGTGGTGGTCTCATTTCATATGTGTGGACATTTTGTGACATGTTGAGTTTCATGTGGATGGAATGTGGATATTATGTCAAAGTTATGTGGTGAGTTTGGGTTTCACATGGCATGTGGATATATGTGGAAAACATAACATTGTTTTTTTTAACATTAAATAAATAAAATGGGACCTTGTAAAATAATGAATGGTGGCAATCCACATGGTGGCTTGAGGACCCACCACATGGTCCAATCTCACCATGCCACTTGTCAACCTCTCGTTGCACCACTTGTTGATGTCCAACTGGATGTTCCCAAATTTTTTACCAATTATCTAAGATGAATATATCACCTATAAAATACAAATGATAAAAACCACACTTATTTTTTCTTGCACTTCATGCCATGTGTCATGTTCTTACTAGTCCAAATTTTTCCTCGTCAGCTTGTTGACCAGATTTGACCATAACTTTCATCGGCCATATCTTTTGCATATGGACTCCATTTAATGAACTATAAATTATGAAAAAAATATCACAATGAGATATTCATCATATAACTATTATAAATTCCTTCCATAATTTCCATTTTCTATAATTTGACCAACTTTGACTTGATTCGACTAGTTTGACTAGAACTTTGACTAGCTGCACAAGGAACATATGAGATCTACTTTCTAAATTATGAATATCATTGGAAAGGTCTCAATAGGATCTATGAAATGGTGTAGGTTTTTATCTATTTTAGGACCTTTTTCTAAATTGACCTCTAGATCAAGAAATCCCTTACAATTTAATTCACCCACATTTTACTAGATAAATAATTAGCCATTGTGTTTACAAAAAAATTACATAGTGGGATATCTTATCATCTAAAACTATAGTGTACACATACCTTTCAAGATATCATTGATAAAGTTTTTTTGATTGAGTGAGCCCTTATTAATAAAGGTATCATCAAGCTTACTTTTTCAAATCAAAATCAAGTTACCAATCAAAGAAATGGCCAAAACCAGCATCAAGTTCAAGTACAAGCATCACAATCGACATAGGCCAATAATAATGTTGTGGAAAATGGAGTAACTGAGTCACATCATGTCCAAATAGTGTAAATACCATTTGCTCAACCCATGCAACTTATGCAAATTACACCCAACCCATAACCTTTTTAGCAAATACAATAAGTGCAATAGCCTAGGCCTACACAATAAATGCAATAGCATTTGCCATTGAAAACCCCTCCTCTAAGGAGAATAATTCCTACTCATCGCATTTCTAATGACCTTGGAGAACCTATTGAGTCTATATGTCATAAGTTCATTGTCTCTAATCTAATTATCTGGCCTATACTGAAACATTATCTTCAAGGCATTCCTTATCCTAATTGGTACCAACAAAATAAATTATGTGAATATCATCAAGTTAATGGGAATAATTTGTACCATTGTGTGCAAATCAAACATTTAATTTAGAATATGTTAGAGAATGGGGAAATAACATTGGATGGTGGTGCTTCCAATTCCAATCAAAACCATGGAATCTTTCAAAACCCTTTTTCATAGCATAATAAACAACTATAATAGTAACAATAATAACAACAACAATAGCCAGTACAACACTAACAACAACAGATTCAACAACCAAGGTTGAACCAATAAAATCAACATAATCACCAATAGTAAAACCAACAACATCTAAATAATGGATATAACCAAGGTCAAAATGGAAATAACCAATAGACCTACCATTCAGTTGCACATGACTACAATAGGGTTTTAGGTCATATTGTAAGAGGTCATGTTAACACCATCTCCATCAATCCAAGACCAAAGACCAATCAATCAAGACCTTTGCTAAACAATGTCAATCCACCAATTCACATTGATAATCCTTCCTTGACTTGGGATCACATAAAGGCATACCAGCAAGCAAGAATTACTTATTTTGGACCCTATACTAATAACTCATCCTTGCCTTATGACCATGCACAAGTGCACCAGTAATCAAAACTTATCCTATCTAGTCCCCCACACCACATATTTAAACAAAAATGGTTGTTAAAATATCTCTTATTTTTAATCCATTTACTACTTTTTTATGAATTTTTGAAAGGTGTTTATTAAGGGTTTCATCCTAATTCTCTAAAAAAATTATTAAAATATAATTTGTAGTTTAGAAGTTATGACTATTTTAGTGATTGTCACTTTTTTTTCTATCTTTATGGTAAAAATAGATAGTACAGAGTTAATAACTTTTTTATTGATGTTTTGGGTTTGGTTTTTTATATAGAGGGTGTATTAGAGTTATTGACAACTGGTAAAAATTTTGTGACAAACTGATTAATATTTTAAAAGTTATGATGAAAATACTGACTATAGGTTTTTATGTTTTTTTGTGTTCAGTTTTATTTGTTCTAACCTTCTAACTTGTTGTTTGCATGTTTCATAGGTTTTTAACTATTATTATTATTATTATTATTTTAAAAAAAATTGAGTTTTTTATTAAAATATTTTCTAACCATTGTCTAACCTAACATGTTTATATTTTATGGTTTTGCCTTCGGGTCAACAAGTCATCCAAACCGAAGAGCATACTTTTCAATTTTGCTTGTCTCATTTGAAAAAGTGATTCAAAGCTAAACAACACTCTGACCATTTCCTTGCATGGCCCACTTTAAAATTACCAAATCATACTTAATTAGATATTTATAAACCTTTTTTGGGATGCTTAAAAATAATTAAGAATCTTTCATTTGGTGCTTAAATAAATTTTTACGGTGTTTACTTGAATAGTTTTGTTGTTTTTCTTTCAAATTTTTGAAACTTAAAGCCAAGGGGATAAAGAAAACCACCAAATATTTCATTTTAGTGCTCTAAAATTGAACTCATTTCCAAGTTTTTTTGTTTTATGCAAGTTAATCATTGTTTTCTTAATTAGATTTGTTTGAGCAAAGAGAAAGTTATGTGTGTATGCTCTCCCCCTGTCCCCTATAGGTAACTTGTGGGATCAAAAGCATTATCTTCATTGTAAATTGCTTTAGTCCAAAGGCATAAAAGAGATATAGTGAAGGCTTTCCCCAAGACCTACATGGATTAGGTGATCTATAAATAACCATAAACCTCTTTTACTTAGTTTATTTTATTTTATGCATCTTGGCTTGTGAGGGGGAATTCATTACCTCCCATAAGTTATATAGTGAAGCTTTGACCCGTAATTTCATCTCTCAACATCATCTTTAACCCCTCTCCATGATGGGCATATAAATTGGTATCACCCCACTAGGATGGTGGTTTGAGCAGTTAAACCATCTCCTATCACTGGTGGCTAAGCCTAAGATGTTTGAACATGTTGGACATCGTACTACACTAAGTGAGTGATAGATGTAGTGGTTGTAAATAGGGCAAGATCTTTTTACAACAAGCCATATGATGCAGACCTAATTTACATGTTGCTTCTCTTGTTTTCTAAAATGAAATTTGGTATACATGGGATCCATCTAGAACATTTGAAAACTTGATAGTTAACCCCACTTTATCATACCTTATCAGTTTAAGATTTAAAATGATTAGTTAAGTTAATTTGTCTTTGTCTTAGATTACTTATTTTTGTGTAGATTCAAAACTTGATGTTAGTCAAACACATTATCCCCAAAAAAATTTGAACAAGGAGGCATTATGCTACCCAAGTAAAAAAAAACATTTTCCTTGTTCAAAAACATCATCATACACTTTATGTCATATCTTCCAATTTGACATAGTTATGCCACCCATTTGAGTCTAGACCTTTTGTCACATTTTGTTTAAGTCCCTGATTGATAGTTTAAATTCTAAATTAGACTCTTATAATTTTTAAAGTTTGATGTGTTAAATTGGGTTTGCCACTTTGCACTTGATTTTTTTTAACTTGAGTTCAATTCCCAATATGAATTAAGGGTCATTTTTAGAGTCAACATCATTATCATCATTGGTAGGACTCAAGTCATCTTGCATATCACTCACTCTTTGAGTCCTAGAACACATTTTATACTACCCATCCTATTTCACCTTTTGTCCTAAGTCCATTTGATAACACACTTTTGTCTTAGAGATTTATCAAACTTTGTGTTTGCATATCATTTTAGTTGAGGAGGGTAGTGTTACGCTTCCAAAATTATGTTGAAACATTTTT